>NW_004624730.1:12052073-12088331 GCF_000247695.1 Heterocephalus glaber
CTTTTGTTGCCAGTTCAGTGGGTCCAGGTGGTTGAGTATCAGAGTGTTCCATCTCATTTCCCTTTGGGGTTGCTGTAGGTCATCTGGAAGTACGGTTTTGAGCTTTATTTATGTGTTTTTTCATTTCAACTAGGGTGGGGGGCTGTTCGCTCCTGCATGGATTAGCCCCTCTGAGCTGAGTGAGGTGGGACAGGGGCCCGGATGAGAGGTAGGGATGGTGACCCAAAAGCCCTTTCCTGTGGGCTGGGATCAGCAGGAGGGATGGTGGCCAGGAAGCCCCTTCCTCTAGACCAGGAGCAGTGGGATGGTGGCTCAGAATCCCCTACCTCTGGGCTGGGAGCAGTGGGAGGGATGGTGGCCCAGAAGCCCCCTCCTCTGGGCCAGGAGCAGCAGGACAGAAGGTGGCCCAAAAGCCCTTTCCTCTGGGCTGGGAGCAGTGGTAGGGATGGTGACTGGGAAGCCCCTTCCTCTGGACCAGGAGCAGTGGGAGTGTGGCTCAGAATCCCCTACCTCTGGGCCAGGAGCAGCGGGACTCAGTACCTTGGTCTGGTGGTCTGGTGTCCTCTGCACCTTTGTAGTATGGAACCAGGTGGCTGCCTGTCTGCAGCGGGGTGATTCAGCCCAGAGGAGCAATTTGAATTTAAGAAATCAGAAAAGAACAATATTCTACTTTACTAAATAGAAAAAAAGTATAAAGTATAATGTATAAAAAAGAATGAAATATAATGTATAAAATAAAGTATAATTTATAAAAATATACTAAAGTATAATAAAAAAGAACATCTTAGAATAATTCTTCTTCCCTTCTTTACTAACAAAGATAGAAGAGGAACCTCAACACAAATGGCCACTAGAAGGACCAGCAGCAAGGTCAGACAGGGAAGAGGCCACATGCACAGATGCAGGCAGTGAGTCTGGGAAATGAAGCAGTCGGTGGCCTTGAAGAGACCAAGTCTCATGGGTATGTAGGATGAGGGCAAAAGTAACTTCAGGAAAGTATGATCTAATCGGCCCTAAATGACTAGGGGAAATACTATTTACAAAAATCTATGGATCCCTTTAAATACCAGAGTACAAAAATACTCCACTAATTTTTGCTGTACTGTTATTAGTATTGGATGTGAATTAAAGGATGAAGCAAGGATTGATTGCCCCTCATAGGTCTCAGGCTTATACACAGGAATTGGCCTCAAACACTTAATTCAGTCTTTGCTCATCAGTCAGGCTATGCACACACCTGGACAGTGATATCTGATTAACTGCTCCCCTGTGGTGTTCCCACAAGCTCAGCCTGCACACTTTGCAGGCCCACACTAAATCATGGTTGATTGGAGATTAACTCCTTCTGGTCTGTCTTCCTATCAACCATCCATATTTCTTATACAACTCCATGTTCTTGCAGCTTGTGGAGAAGAAGCCACATGTCTAAGGCATTGAGAACCACATGTGTGACAATTAGGCTGATTATGAGACGGGAGAACCCTAAGGAACTGGCCTGAGCAGACTGGATCATCACAAGAGCTCAGTACCCTTGTTCAGGGTCATGACCAGGATACAAAGGAAAAGAGTTAGTGATCACAGTAAAAGCTCTAAGAAGCCCAGAGTTCTAAGAACCTAAAGAAGCTAGGAGCAGATGCTTCTGAAAGCTGCCAGGTGCCTCTGTTACCTATAAAGTAGAACTTTCCAGTCTACACTTTGCATCCCACTTGATTGCTTTTGTTGCTGTTTTTCTATTTTGTTTGTGCATTTTAAATGCCTTCAAAATCAAGTCAGTTTTCTTGGATAGACAAGATAGGCTTGATGGAAAGTTTAACTTTGCAAAGCTTGGCACTTACCATGTTGTGCTTGCTATCTTTGCTTCCTCTTCATGACACTGCTTAGACCCCAAACTAGGAGTGGTCATAGGATGGGGGCAAGATCCTAGGGCACCCCAGAGATGCCTGAACATGTGCTGTGGCTCAGGGTTTCACCAAAGGCTCAGTCATACTCCAAGCTCAGATCCCATGGAGAAAGGTGACAAGAAGATGTCCGTGGTTCCGTCTTCCTCATCAGGACTCCCCTCCAGTGTCTCCTTGCTGAGTCCTTTTATGTCCACATATTGTCCTCCCTGTCCTTCTCTGGCATGGAATCACTCATCAAAGGCAGCTGCCCAGAGATGAACTGTATTACAGGCAGAATATACATTAGCAAGAAATACAGTAAGAATGTTTTTCAAAGAAATATGCATGAGTAACACTCAAAATGATTTGGGGTGATATACAGAAAACAATATTAATAATTATATATTAATGTCAGATATAAAACAAAAGCTTCATAACAAACTTGTGATTTCTTCACTATTACTAGTTAAAATTAAAATAAAATTTAAGAAAAACATTAAATAACATTATTGGTGATGCCTAATCTAACAAGAATCATTAAAAGTAGGACTCTATAACTACAATTTGGGAAAAGCACTGTACATTATCTCTTTTACATAACTTCACATTTTTAAAAAGTTCTTTTATTGGTACGATAACTTCACATTAAGCCTATATCTGGTTGGTAGGAAAAGCTTTGTTCCTTATTAATTCACACTAAGAATTCTGGGAAAAGAACTTAAGGGAGGGCAGCCTCCTGGCACTACTGAATGGTAGCCACAGACAAGTCCCCACATTGCTGAGATGTAAGTCTAGCCTTGTTTCAGCAGCACAACGATTGGGAGTTCTGCCAAGAATGAAACAGACTATCCTGCAGCTGTTATCTCATTTGAATGAGTAATATGAAAAATGCTGTCCAATTTAATATGCCATCTAATACTTTTAGTCTTATCTCACCAGTAGGGCAGGTGGAGGCATACATGTTTGGAAGCCAATGCAGATTTGTACAGAGACTGAGCCCCAAGAAAGGATGTTAGCTGCTATCTGAGCTGAGTAAAATGATATGGGCATGGATATTATTTTATAAAGGCAATCTCATTTGTATCTTTTCCAGCGAGATCTTAATCACAGAATGCAATGAGAGTAGATACCTCCTTTCTTGGTTATCTGGGTGCTGGATGATTCCATCACCAGCACTGGGAGAATGGTTATCTGTTATTTCACTTGTGAGAAACCAACAAGAACATTATCAGGGTATTTTAACCAACCGTGTGCAGCTCAGAATGATAAAAGAGGGAAGAGGCGGCTCATCTCCAAGGATGTGGAGATAATGCCACTTGCAGTGGGAGGAGATGGATGGTCTTGTTAAAAGTGGTTTCAAATATTAGGAACTGACTAAGAATCTCTCACAGCAGCTCAAATTTTGGCTCAAGAGAAGAGAGAAATAAATAAGAGGACCCAGGTGAAGAAAGACAGCATGGATGAGAAAGCGATCATCTGAGCCCCTCCGACCTTAAGAGGAATGTGGTTAAATAAATCTTTCATTACTTTCTGTATTTGAAGATGAACTACAGCAACCTTCAAACTACTGAGGGATACAATATTTTTTCTTTCTCCCATTCTTAATCTTATTTATCTTTTATTATTTTCTCTTTTTAAATCATCAAGATCTCAAGTAATCATTCAACAAGCAAAATTAAGACTTTAAAGAAAGGAGGGTCAGAAATTCTTCTATGTAAAATTCTCTTGAAAGAGCTTCACTGCTATAAAACAGAACATTAACCCAAAATAATCTGTCTCTGTAATTCATAAGAATAACAGCATCAGGTTAAAGACCCAAAGCTGTACAATGGCATTTCTGTTAGCTCTGATTGCTTTTGACTTATAACCACTTTTTCCTGTGGTTAAGGAAAGCTTTTTCTTTTCCTCTCATGAAGTCTAAAGTCTAAAATGTTAATGCGCTACCTTCCTTTCTTTTGTCCTTTCTTTCTTCCTTTCTTTTTGTTTTTCCTACCTTTCTTCTACCTTAATGGAATTATTAATTTTAAGACATTATTTGTAACTATTCAAACCAAACAAATATATTTAAAAGCTATTAATAGCCTCCTCTTATCTTCACACTAACCTCATCCTCTTGAAGTAACCAATGTCAGCAGCTTGAGGTATTTGTTTCCATAACTTTTTCTAAACCTCAACAAAATACACTTAATTTTTTCCCTAAAATGTGGATCCTTTCAAGTCAATAAATATAAATCTGAGTCTTCATTTTCAGTGGCTTTATACTACTTAACATTAAAAATGCACTGTACATTATTCAGTTATCCCTGAAGAGATGAACATTTATGATCCTCAAATTCCCATTTTTTTTAAAATCACTGCTGCAATATCTACCTTTGTATATTTCCCCTTATGTATTAGTGCCTTTATTTCTCTGAAGTAGTAAGGTTATTGGATCAAAGAATGTGTGCATTTTTGTCTTTAAAAATATCTATAAGTTACTTCTCCCAAATATGACAGCTACTCACATTCTTACAAAGACTAGATGAAAGTTCATTTCCCCACACTGTGCCAAGCTTTAGCAATCCTCAATCATTTTATGTTTTAACAATCCATCGAGTAAAGATGGGATTTGATCTTTTTCAATTTACATTTTCCTGATTTGGAATAAGGTTGTACATCTTTTCATATGTTTATTTGCCATTTTTGCTTTCTCAGGTGTGACTTGCCTTTCCATCATTTCTTTCTACTGGCTATGTGGCTTTTTCTAATGACTTTATAGAGTTCTTGAGATATTAACCTTCCATACAGGGATCATGGGTATTTTCTCCTAGTCTTTTGTCTTTAGATTTTGTTTATAGTATCATCTGACATATAAAGTTTTAAATATTTATTTGATCAATTATGTCAGTTTTCTTTTTGAATTATGTTTCCTGACTTATTTTAGAATGTCTTCCCTTTACCCCACCCCAAGAGTACACATTCTTCTAATATTTATAGACTTTCTGACATTCTTAATTTTATTTTGTTAAATTCTGTAAAAAAAAAAAAAGAGAGAGAGAGAGAATATACGTTGACATGTTCACTTAGCTTGCTTCTGGAGATATGGTCTTGATATCACCCTACCATCATCTGCTCCTTTTCAGTCCAAACAATAAGCAAATAAATAATCTTCTTATCCCTTCAAAAAATCATCCAGGAAATACCAATAAAACATTGACCTAGGTAAAGTATGCAATATTTAGTGCAAGTAAAATATAGCATCAAAAATGGGGAAAAAAACCATCAAGAGTCCAAGAAGTTGATACTTGACATCCAGAAGAGCATCTGGCCTGACATGGTGGCACACACCTAGCTCTCTGGGAGACTGAGGCAGAAGGATTACGAGTTCAAGCCCAGCCTGAGCAACTTAGCAAGGCCTTGTCTCAAAATAAAAAATAAAATAACAAGAGCCAGGGATGCAGTTCAGTGCCAAGGCCCTGAGTTCAATTCCCAGTACCACACACAAAAAAAAGAGTGTCTATACCTGATACCTGACTTATAAGTGAGTTCCCACAGAAACTCTCCCAAGCACTTCAACATGTATATTTTATTGGTTGGTTGGTTGGATGGATGGGTAGATGGATGGATGGATCTCAATAATCCTTTACAAAAACATGCTCATCTAGAAAACTAACCAAGAACAAACAACAACTAATTAATGATTAAAATCAAACTTCCACAAATACAGTCTATATGCAATTAGTAGTTTGCATTTCAATCGTCTGTATAATGAAATATATCACTCAGTTATTCACAGGGTGATTAAATTACTTTCAAAGAAACTTTTACAGTTTCAAGTAGCAATCAAAGGACCCTTAAGTTGTAATTAGCTGAAGCAGAAGCCACTAAGCCAAGAGGAAATCTATTTACCCCCATCTGGTCAGTGAGTGACAAAAATTAGCTGCTCCTGATGTGATTTTTGTGACAATAATTAGCAACCATTGCACTGCAGCTGCCAATCTCGCTAACCATTGTCACATTTGGTCTGTCCACCCACTCTACAGATGGAGAAACTGAGTTCCAAAGAGACTTACTTGAATAACCTGAAAAATTAAATCAAGATATAAAACAGGGATTTTCTCTCTCTAAATCCCATTTTGTCACCATATATCTATTTATGATATACATTTTATGTGTTTTATATATATATAAAATATATATATCACCAGCATGACCCTCCTCATTCCCTAGCAAGGATGGAAAGTAAGATCACATGATTATTGTCCCCCACAGGGACAGATACTTTTTCCCTCCACATATCTACACTTGAGATCTCTGCTTTTCTGTCTCATAAACCTGCAGACTATCTTTAGACCACACCAGAATCTTTACCTGCAAAAGATAATTGTAGATGAATTGGAAGCAGCAGAAATTCAGGCAACAGATCATAAGCAATGGTCACACCTCCTATGATGAAAAGTGGGTGGGTGGCTGGACTCAAGTGAGGGACGCTTCTGAACAGAACTGTAGCAGTAAGAATGTTGGTCCACAAAATCCATGTGTGAAAGAAGTATGGCTTTATTTCTATGAATGGGCATTGGTAAGGGTGGGGCTGGGGCATCTATGCTGGGTTCTCCCTGAGGTTCTCACTCCTCTGACTTGGGTGATCAGGACATGCAGGTCGTTGCTAGGCCATCCTTTGCTCCAAACATAAGGCACTTTTGGCTCTGTCCTCTCTCTTCAGCCTCCCAGATTGCTGTCATGGTCATTTCCCAATGAGGCCTGGGAACTCAGTGTGGTATGTGTACATGTGCGTGCACACACACACACACACAGACTTACCCCTTTGCATTCTGTAGTTCCTGAAGATTCGAAAGGCATATGCTCTACCATGCTTCTCACCCTCCCCATACTTCTCCTGGTCTGGGGCCTGCCCCTCCCTGATTTCTGTCTGGGAAGGAAACCCAATGGATTCTCAACCAGGACTGGTCTCATTTACCATGAGATATTTTGGAAATTTGTAGACATATTAATTGGTTGTCACAATGACAAGAGTTATATTACCCATGAATTTCATTTTACTCCAAGACAGTGAAGAAAACTTCACAAAATATTTACCACACAAAGGATTTATTTGTTTTAATAGAGCTAAGGATTTTTGCCTTCAGTTAACTGCTTTTCTTTCCTCCTCCCAAGACACATTGAAGAAGGGTGGCCAAAGTGAATTATGTCCTTGGTACCATTATTCCTACTCCTCATTTTCATTCTTCCTCTCCGGCTCTCACTTCTCCCAATCTGAAACAAAAAATGCCCAATGTAGGGTACAGAAAGCCTGTCTTAGTCTCCCCCTGACTTCACCACTCGCCAAGGGCACTCACAGTCTCAGCCTTTCCCAACCAAAGCTTGGCCAATGCCTCTGCTGTCATTTCCCTTCTCTGAGGCAAGGATACTCTTACTAAACTAGGCTAAGAGATGTATTGGTATTTCCAAATGTTATCCCATCACATAGCAAGAAAGACCTTGTTATCAAGTGGTCATCTGAACCAGCCTCCAGAATGGTTTTGTGGTTCCATCACAAGTATTACACAGGATAGTTATGTAATTGCATATAGAGTTTTTAAAGGAAACTCATCCTGTTATAAGTTGCAGAAGACAGCAAACCCCAAACAAGAGGATTCTAGTTAAGCATCTGACTTGCACCTTCCCACCCTCTTCACCCAGAGAACTCTTTCTCACTTTACTGGGTTTACTACAAAATCCCCTGATCCAATTTGTTCAGAAACAGTTGTGCAGGCTTCTGCTTTCCCAGTGTCAATTTTACAGATTTCAGTTCTAATCTGCTGCGTGGAGTAAGCACTGTTAGTTTATTTCTGTATGTCTCCCACTAGACTCTGAACTTCTTTTGGGTAGAGACCTTGCCAAAATCCCTCGTGTGTCATCAAACTTCAGCATTATGCCTCCAGTTTCGACTCCAGCTCCAATGGCTAAAAAATAAATCAACCTAGTGAATAGAAAAGTCACTTCTGTACCCATCCAAGAAATAACACATTTCTTGGTGTTTCTGACTATGTAAGTCAGTTCACCCTCCCTACCTGTGTGGTTGGGTGTGTGGTCAGCTTTCCATTGCTGATCAAATAAATGGCATAAAGGAAAAAAGGTTTCAGTCCATGATCATCTGGCTCCAAGGCAGAAACAACATGGCAGAAGGGGATGGAAAAGAAAATCTACTCAACTCATGGCTCAATTCATGAAGCAAGGCAAGGAAGAGCGAGAGAAGAAGGGGCCAGGAACCAGATTTAGTCCCCAAGGTCATGCCCCCATGCTCCCTTCAACCAGGCCCCACCTCCTGGTAGCTCACTAGGCTATGGACTTGTTGGTACATTGACGAGGTTAGCACCATCATGGTCCAATCACCTCTTTAGGCCCCACCTCTGAACATTGCTGCATTTGGTATCAAGTTTTCAATATGAGTCTTTGGGGGAAAATTCATGAAGTCAGGCCTGCCAATGGGCATCTCTCCCTATTCCCAGGCTCAGAGAATGAAGGGTCTATTGAGAAGCATGCACTTCCTTGCATGTGTGCCTAACTGTTGTAGGAAGGGATATTTTCTGGGGAACCCAGGCTGCACTGTCTACTGTCCACCCCGAAGGGCAAACAGCTAGGACACTGTGTATAGGCAGAGGCTGGACATCTGCCACAGAAGACATTCATATCTCCCACCTCCTAGAATGAACTCTTCACTTTCTCAGCTCACAGAGTCTTTCATCCCCAAAGATCAAGCCAATCTTGTCTCCAAGAACAAAGTCTATTATCTTTCTCCCATCAGAGACTCTGCCTTAATGACTCTATCCTGGGGTGGTGGGTTATCTTCACAGAGGCCCCAGAAACAGAAAGAGGTGGTGTAAGATGATCTCAGATCCAGAATCTGAACCCAGGGGACAGCAGGGCAACTTAGTTTTATTGTACAGGGAGGATGAAGAGCAGTAGGTGCACACCGGACACTCTCATCCAAAGGAGTGGCCTCAGTGATGTGTTTCCAAGTGTTTAACAACTGGGTGCCCAAGAGGAAAAAGAAAACCATAGCATTTGTCAGTTTTCATGGCATCAATACCCTCACATGATTTATCTCAGTGACTTCAAGCTACCAAGGTGAGTTGCTGAAGACAAAATTGAGAGGACACACACACAAATCCTTCACAAGCCTGTAGGATCCAGCTCCAGCACACCACAGAGTGCCCACCACTGGCTCCAGACAAGTTATCATGTGGACGTATGGTGGCAGATTTTCTGAACTTTTATAAGAGACTGAAAGTCAAGTTTTTATGTTTGATGTCTCTACTTGCAAATATTGGCTACTGATTCAAGTACTTTTAAAACACCCTGGTGGTCAAAGTTGTACAGGCCATGTGTCCCTGAGTTTGGAATCCTGATCTGACCCAGGGAGCCCTTGTGGTAGTGCTATGTGGAGAGAAATTTTGCTTCTTAGACCTTTATAACTTCTACTTCATGAACCATAATACCAACATTTGAGAACATCACCTTACTGTCTTAGTCTGTTGCTATTCCAAAATGCTTGACACTAGGTAATTTATACAGAAAAAAGTACATTTAGCTTACAGTTGTAGATTCTGGAAAATCCAAAATCAGTGACCATATCTGGCAAGGGCCTCATGCTGCATCATAACATGGCAGAAAGGGGAAAAGGCAAGCAGGTATGTGCAGAAAAGAAAAAAGAGAAACAAATTCACACAATAGCTAACTATTTTTATAACAAAAACATATATATACCCCATATACCTCTTAAGGGGGCCCCCAACTCTTAATACTGCCCCTTTGGTGACCAGGCTTCAACATTGTTTTGGTGGGGACAAACTGTCTTCAAATCATAGCACCTACTCTACTGGCCCCTTTTCTAAGCATTCAGCCATCTGTCTTACAGAACATTCTGGGGCTTGCAATTACTTTGCCAGAACCACTGTCAGTCATTACAGTGAAAGAAATAACAAGTAGAGACCAGTTCTTGGGTATCTTCTCACTTCTATCCATGAAATTGGGAATATATGGAAATAATTGATGGCAAGAATGATTGGTGATGATAAAAACACTTTTTAAAAGCAGGAAGCTGCAAGCTTGCTGGACTTTTAGGCCTCTGTTGTGCCCTTTTCCTCTCCTCCTGTCCTTTTTGATGATACTTTAGATATATCCCATGCCACTCAGCAGCTGCAAGAGATGGATGACTGTGGGAGCAAAAGATAACAGGCAGAAGCAGCGAGAATTTTCTCTTGCCTGCAGCAGGCAAGAGATACATTTTTCAAGTCTGAAACATCACAGAAACAGAATGATTATTTTAATGCCCTCTCTTTTATTTTCATTCATTTGCTTTTCCTGGTTTTTTTTTAATTGCTCATTTTGCTTAAGGAGCCTCAAGGCACAAGCACAGCAAAGTATCATTAATAAAATATTTAAAATTATAGCAGTGGTGACAAAGCTCCCGAATAAGCCAAGGCTGCACAGACAGAAAACACAATTATTATCCATAATAACAGCCAGATCATCACTACTGCTCTCTCCTTAGACAGTGCATGTTTCCCGGAGTGCCTAGTGGCTGTGACAATGAGTAAATCATGACTATCCAAAATGGGGCTAGACCTGATCTCTGGGGCAGCTCTCGGGCTATGCAGAGACCTAGCAATCCCTCCTCACTCAGCCTTGCCCTATGTGAGGGGCTTCTGGGCAGAAAGCTGCTGCATAAGTCTCACTTCCCTTCCCAGCTTTCCTCCTGGAGTATGAGGAATGCTCAGCAGTGAAACAGCCAGCACTATGCCAGTGAGTGCACCATAAACATGTTAGTGATTTCCCCACACCTGGAAGGCCCCTTCACAGAAAATTGCTCCAGTAAAATTAACCTGCATGAGTGGAAATGCTAATAATTTATGATAAAGCTTTTAGACATAGAAACACATAGAGCATTACCAACACTATTTCAAACAATGAAAAGAATTCTTTCTTTATTCATTCATTTATTCATTTACTCAAGATTTATTGAGCACCCAGCATAGGCCAGGTCTTTGTCTAAGTGCCGCAGAAATACTGAGATGGAAGACCTGGTCCATGTTTTCTATGAACTCAGTGTGTAGAGCAAGAGATGCAGAGTTATGACACAACAAAGGGTCAGGGAAATGGAAGCAAAGCTGAGGGTCACCCAACCACTGAGGGAGAGCACATGAGAGGGCATGGAGAACTCCTCATAAGAGGATATGCCTGTTTTTCACACCAGAGAAATTATTTGGTATTTACACATGTGTGTCCTATTTATTTCACTTAAGAGCATGGCCTCAATGTGCATCCACTTAGCTATAAATGTCTTAGTTTCTCATTCTTTATGGCTGAGTACTACATTTTATTTTTAAAAAACCATATCTTTTTTTATCCAGTCTCCAGTTGATGGACAAGTGTAAATAAGGATCAAAATGTATAATTGATATTGTGAAATAGGAAGAAAAGGTCTAAAGGAGTAGGGGAAGTGGGAGGGGTAGGGGAAAGAGAAGGGAAAAGAAAAAATATGAGAAAAGGAAAAAATGGAAACAAAGTCTTTGTAAATAGGAAAGGGTGGAGGGGCTGAAGGGAGGGCAGGGAAATAGGGAAAAAATAAGAACCAAGATATATCATGTAAAGGTACAAGATCCCAATAATGAATGTAATTGTATTGTATATCTAAAATGTACCAATAAACAATTTTTAAAATACCAAAAAAAAGAGGGTATGCCTGGCTTCCTTACTAAAGGCACTCACAAAAAATGCTGTACATGCCTGTCCTAGGTCTCCTTGGCACATAACATGTTCCTGCAGGCCCAACTTCCAACTTCCAATTGCCAACACCTGCAACTGCAAGCCCAAAGGATACCTCCAGGTGCCACATAAGCTCTGCCTGCTCAAGTGACAGGCCACAAGTGCCAAAATATTAACAGTTCCTGGGAGCAGCCTTCAACTAATGATTGGTGAAATTGGTGGATAAGTATTCCAGGAACCTGTCCCACAGGTAGAAAAACTCATATGTGTTTCTACACTAGTTTCCAGCATCTCCTAAAGAAATTACATCAATCATCTGTAAGAATAATTGGCTTGCTTGTCTGCCTTTACTGCCCTTTCTCTAACCAATGCACATCTCCAATCTCCTACCAGCATTTCATCATATCACCTCCTATGTGAACTTCTTGAACTAAAAGTCTTTGTCTCATGGTCTGTGCATGAGTGATCTCAAACGAAACTAATGCTTCAGTCGGAAAGAACAATATGAGAAAACCATATTTCGGAGACAGAGAAAGTGACAACCAAGATAACAGGCTGATCTTAAGGTCTTTTTCTATTTGTATCTTTGCATAAGAAATACTCATTCATACTACAAACAGTTCAGAAAATGTACAAAATTACTTACATTGCTGCTCCATACCAGTCTGAGTCTCATGTTGGCTTCTTCTTGTCATTTTATCCGATCTTATTAAGTGCCAGGCTCTAAACACTTTTCCTGCCACAACTAACCTGAATGCCCTACAGGAAACTCCCTGGAGCCATTGTCCTAAGTCTAAAACCATTGACACAAGAATTGTGCGCATGGTACCAGTCTCAGAGATGGCTCCCACTACCTGTACTCTATCCCAATATTCTCAGCTTTGTGTGATCCATTCCCATACTGTTTTAGTGTTGGTCTGTATGGCTGATAGAAGGTGAGAGAAGCAATGGCATATGACATTTGTGTGTGTGTGTGTGTGTGTATGGCACTGGGGATTCAATCCAGAGCCTTCACACTGAGCTACACCTTCAGCCCTTTTTATTTTTTATTTTGAGAGAGAGTTTCACTAAGTAGCTAAATTGCTACAGACTGGCCTCAAATTTATGATCTTTCTTGTAGCTCAGCCTCCTGGTGTACTAGGATTACAGGGTTATACCACCATGCTTACCTCAGCATAAAACTGCCAAAGCTAGGTCATCAAAGGCATTATAGCTTCTGCCTTCCTGTCTCTCTTGGATCACTTTTTTCTAGGAAAAGCTAGCTAGCATTTCATGAAGATCCTCAAGCAGCTCTATGATGAGGTCCACATGATGAGGAATGGAGACCTCCTTCCAACAGCTAGCAAAACCCTGAGGCTTCCAACCATCAGCTATGTGAGTGAGCAATATTGGGAGCAGACTCTTCAGTCAACCCCAAGGAAGTCTTCAGAATACTGCAATCCTAGGTAACATTTTGATTTTGACCTCATGAAAAACTCTGAGCTAGAACTTCCAGGTAGTACATTTCCAGACTCTTGACTCACAAAACTTATTGCGATAACAAATATTTGTCATCTTAAGGCACCAAGTTTTGGGATATATTATTAGCCAGCAATAAATAACTAATACAATGGCAGATTCCCCATTCCCTGAAGCCTCAGCCTATCTCATAGTCAAGGTAAATAAGAAAGAAAGAAGAGATTGCACCAGGAGCTGATGATCTTCACTTCAGATGCCCTGAGGAACATCCAAAAAGAAATGGTAGGAAGTAAGCATTTGGAAGTATAAACCTTGTACCTACACAGAAAGAAAAAAACTGGACTGGGACTCCAATATATATTGATGAGCTGTCAGGATATGGGTCAGTGAAGACATTGTTGTGAAAGAACAACTCAAAAGAGTGTATGTGTGGTGTAAATTATCAAAATTCCTCCTCCCATAAATACTGATGAGATAAGAAGAGGAAGGGAGAGTTAGTCCTATGAGTTACAAGGAGCCAAATCTGTCGTAGATTTTCTTACTTTATTTCTATGTAAGATTTTATTTATTTTATTTTAAATTTTTATTAGTACATGTTTGTAGTACATAATGCTTACATTCCTTGTGGGGAATTGGTACATGTACATATGTATAAGATTTTCTTACTTAAAGATAAAACAAAAACAAAAGTCCCAGAGGGGCCAATGTTAGCTACTTACTGCTGCATAACAAATTATTCCATTAGTTGTGGCTTAAAACAATAAACATTTATTATTTTACAGTTTTCATGGATCTGAAATTCAGGAGGTGCTTAGGTTGGTTGGTTCTGGAAATATTTACAAGGACATTTATCATAATCTTTATAATAGCAAAATATTAAGAACCATCTAAATGTGTAGTAATAGAAAATGGTCAAAAACTATGAACCTGATAAAAATGAAATCCCAGAAAAACTTTTGGTAACACAGAAAACTGTTCACAGTATCTCTGAAAAAGCATGTTGTGAAATTGTAAATACAGTATGATTCCAATTTTATTAAAATTTTAAAATTATATAAAAAGACTAGAAATTTGTATGCCAAAATGGCAAGGAGAATTACATAAGTTATCTATTGTTAAATAATACACCACTGCAGAGATGAGTGGCTTAAAACAATGACCTTTAATTTGATTATAATTCTGTGATCTGGATAGTTCTGCTGCTCTCTTGGAGTCATTTATACAGCTGCACTCAGCTGTTAGCATGACAGAGACTAGAAATTCAGAAGAACTTCACTCACCTATCAGTGTCTAGCCGCTCAAAGGGCTGATACCTCAAAGGGCTGATATCTCAGTCTCTCTCTCTCTCTCTCTCTCTCTCTCTCTCTCTCTCTCTCTCTCTCTCCCTCATGCAGCAAGGCAGCCAGACCTCTTTACATAGTAGTTCAGAGCCCAAAGATGGAGTATTTCAAGAGGATATACACATAGACACACATATACATATAGGCACGCACACAGGAGTCAGCTTGTGTGACTGTAGGGGCTGACATGTCTGAAATCTTCAGGACAGGCCAATAAGGCTGAAAATTCAGGCAAGGGTTGATGTTGCAGTCTTAAGTCCAAATTTCAGCAGGCTGGAAACTCAGGCAGGGTTTCCATGGGTTATAACTTTGAAAGAATTCTTTCTTCCTAGGAAAACCTATACTCTTAAAGTGCTGAAGTGATTGGATAAAAATAATCTTCAGGATGAACTTCTAGACTAGTGTTTGACTGAACAACCAAGCATTATTTTTGGCGCATAAGACTAAGCATCACACATAGCCAAGTCCAGAGTCACTGTGGGAGGGGATACATGGGCATGAATACCCATAAGCATTGCTTTCTGGGAGCCATCAATATAGCTATATCTTTTTCTTTCTCTTAAAAAATCTATTTCACATTTTCTGTAAGAGCATATAAACATTTTACAACAGTGATAAATGTTATATAATGATTCATTCTCATTTTTAAAGTACAAGACATTTAAAATACAATATACCAAAAGATATAAAGAAGAAATCAACAAATCACTAGAATTCTTACCAATCAGAAATGATCAGTATTAATAATTTGTGATCATCCTTACACATTGCTTCAGATATTTATACAGAAGTTAGGAAAGAAAGGAAGAGAAATGGAATAATTAATGTTATTTTTAATTTAGTTTTCTTCTTGAATTTAATAGAAGACAAAAGAACTAAAGGGGATTTGAAAGATTTATAGTACAACAAATATTTTTTTTACTCCTGACAGATATTACCACCTTAAAATTAAAGTTAAATAAAATAAAAATATTATAAGAAACATTTCAAGATTACAGTTGTATTTTTTTTTGCTTAAATTCTTTTATTGGTACATTTTAGGTATACAATGCATTTACATTTATCATTGGGTATTTGTACCTGTACATGATGTATCTTGGTTCTTATTTTTTCCCCATTACCTGTCCTTCCTTCACCCCCTCCACCCTTCCCTATTTACATAGACTTTGTTTCCAATTTACAGTTATATTTTAACAAAAATTTTAAGTACTCTTGACCAACTCACCATTACAAGCAGCAGGGAAGTGAAAATATTCTCATACTTCTACCTTCCCTTCCTCACCTGCCAATGTCTTCTGTTCAGCTGCTTGGCTTAACAAGAGTTTATAACAATAGCATCCTATTCTGTAACCACAATTTGCCCGGTGCTTTGGTTTGAATGTCATTTGACTCTCCCTGGAGGTCCATATGTAAAGGTTTGGTCCCCAGGGTGGGGCTCTTGGGAGGTGCTTGAATCTTTAAGAGGTAAGTCCTAGGGGGCAACCTTAAGGCACAGCACATACTCAAGCCTTCCCATCTGGCATCTTCACTAGAGACTCAAACCACTGGGACTGGCTAGTCTTGGACTTGAACCTCCAACACTGTGAGCTCAATAAACCACTAATCTATATTTAATCTTATTAAGTCAAGTACCTCCAGAATTTCACACCAGTAACATGAAAGTGACTAACACACCTGAAGAAGAAACTCTTTTTTAAATGAATTCTTTGGTCACCACCAATGCCATATTATACATTTGCCAAGCCTGCTCTCATCAAATGGCTTTGATTTTATATAAGCAGGAGTCTTGGGCCCTCTGCTGCTGCTGTTATTTCATATTTAAGGATGCTTGTTTATGGTTTTCATATGTGAACAAATGCTTGGCTGAATACCATTTTCTTAGGTCTCCCTAAACCTCAGAACTTTACAAACGCTGCTCTATTATCTTCAAGCTTGGAAAATCACCATAGAGTTTTTGAGAGTGCTCTAAATCTTTCCTACTATCAGAAACTATTTTATGCCTGGACACCTAAGGAATTCTTTCTTTACTCTTTAAGTTTAATAATTTAACCTAGAAAAATCCATGACATCTGTCATTATGAATTTGTTTTTTAGAGCATGTGAGGTGCCCTTTCCAGCTGCAGATTTGAATCTTTCTGAATTCTTCCTCTGCCTCTTTGTTGCATTCTCTACTACAGGGACACCAATTACCTTATTTTGAATCATCTTTGTCTCTCCTTTTCTTCATAACTATTGAATTCTTTTTTCCTCTGCATTCAGTGTGATTATCTTTAGTTTTCCCTTCATGCTGTTAATTCAGTTTTTAGCTGTCTATTCTGTTCCTGGCTATTTTATGTTACTTTAATTTAGTTCATTTCCTTGGGACTGCAATCTCCTTTTACAGCTCATTCTGTTGTTTTATCATCTCATCTTTGAGTTCTTGTTTTATTACATTTATATTCCTACTAATTTATTCTCTAAAGAAAACCATTCACGGGCAAGCAAGCTATTTCTGTTGCCCAATTTATATTTCTTTTAGGTTGGATTTTTCACCTGGCTTTTCTATATCCATGCTTGACATTTTGACTAATTAATATTCCTGTGGTAAGTTTACCTAGTTATTCTGTCATTTCTTTCCATTTTTCTTATACTTAAAGTGAGCAGCTCTATCCATGACACTCCTCTGACTCTATCTAGGACTAGTTCACCTTCTCCTACTCTGAAGCCTAAGCACAGTCAGTCTTCTGTCACCTAAAAGAGTCCAGGGTTAGGAATTATTTCTGGTCCTGTTGAGGAAATTGTGCTCCAAGATTTCTTCTGGGAGACCACTAAATGCCTACGGCAAGGGCTGGCTCCCTACTGCTAAGGATATTGCTCACCATTCTGGGCTTTGGCTCACTTTCCAACCAAGCCCTCTATCTAGCAGATAACAAGCCCTCCACTCCACTGGTGGTGAGGTTGCAGGATGTCACCATGACCTTTCCAGAAAGCACTTTGACAACAGATATTAAGACCTTGATATTTATAATTTTATATTTAAGGGATAATTTTTATTTTATTTTAGCATAATACAAGTCGATATTGATAAAGAAAATATTAACAAGCACTCTTCTATATAAAACAAAATATAAAACAAAAGTTCTTAACAAAATAATTACAGAATAACAATAGTTAATGCCCTGTGTATCATAATCTTAAAAGAATGGCCAACACATTACTCAGACTACAATTCGCAGACAAAAAATACTCTCTTACAAAGAAGAAACAGATAAAAGCACAAAACTTTCTCTTCGATGAACTAAGAAAAATGACTAATATAAATGAAACAAATTAGCATATATATTAAAATATTTCTGAAACAATTGCAATAGATAATTTGGGGAATTATTTGAACTTCTCCCTACGTCATATTTATCTAATATATATTTTTCTCATATAAGAGGAACCATATGATATTTGAGCTTGTGTGCCTGACTTATTTCACATAACATTACATTCTCAAATTCTGTCCACTTGCCTCCAAATGCCAATTGCCTCAAGGTTATCTTTCTTTATAGCAGAGCAGTGCTCCATTGTGTGGGAATACATTTCTTTATCCATTCATCTGTTGATAGACATATATATACACTGTTTCCAAGATCTAGCTATTATAAATTGTGCTGCTATAAACATAGGTATGTGTGTAACATGATGACTTTAACACCTTTGGGAAGATACCTAGAGGGAGGATAGCTGGATCAAATGGAATTTCTATTTTTAGTTTCTTGAGCAATCTTCCCACTGATTTCCATAGTGGTTGTACTAGTCTCCCAAAAATATAAGACTCAATCAAAAAATGGGCAACCAAAATGAATAGACACTTCTCAGAAGAAGTACAAATGGCCAATAAATACATGAAAAAATGTTCAATATTGCTGGCCATTCAAGAAATGGTATTTAATTTGCATTAGAGAAATGCAAATTAAAACTGCACTAAGATGCTATCTTACCCCAGAAAAAAATGGCTAGCATAAAAAAACCAAATAATGACAAATGCTGACAAGAATAAGAGGAAAAAGGAGCCATTCTATATTGTTGGTGGGAATGTAAACTACTATAACCAATATAACTTTAATCAAACAATTGTCTCTTCTGAGATTCTAGTTGGAAAAAAAACAGGAAACAGATTCATTGCAAAGAAATTCTTTGTAGCATTAAGTGTGATGGCAATAAATTGGAAAGCAGTTGGATGCTCAACCGAGAAGCACGTTGTAGTAAAGTTTGCAGCAAATAATGATAAGGGTTATGAAAAGCTTTTAATGATAATTAAATGCATATGATTTTATATTGAGTAAAATATCAGAATACAAATTAACCACTTGGTAATATCTCATTGTATTATAAATTGCATAGAAACTATACCCAAGAACCACCATTGAATCCAAAGCTCCAGGAAGGCAGAAACTATGCGTGGCTTTTTCACACATATGTAATCAGAACCTAACGTAGTGCCTGGCACATAATAGATATACAATGACTATTTACTAATAAATGAAATAAATTCAACAAAAGAAATTTATTTCATACCTTCTGAAGGATGTTGGTTTTCTAGATTTTTAGTCATGCTTTAGGAAAAACTATGAAACATTTGGTCTCTCTGGAATACAGTCTCTCCCAAAACACAGTCCACATCACCATCTCTTTTCATCTACTCTTATTTTCTCTTTGACATGAGTCAGCTTTTTAAAAAGAGCTTTATTGTGTCACATATCACACAATTCACCCACTGTAAGTGTACAATTCAATAATATTGGGTAACTATATAAAGTTATGAAGCCAACATCACAATTGCTTTAGAATATTTTCATCACCCAAAAATTTGTCATCAAGTTCTTTTGTAGTCAATTTTCATATGCAGCCACTGCTCCAGATAACCACTGACTGGCCTTCTGTCTATAAAATTTATCTTACCTGGATGTAGGGAACAGGGAAAGTGGATGTTACTAGAACCTCTGCAGTAAGTGCTAGTCTCCTGCGAGACAGGACAGCACAAGCTGAATTAATTAATATATAGACACAAAATGAGACTTAGAGAAGAAGCTGAGCTTTGGCCTAATCAATGCCACTCTGGGAGGCAAAGACCCCAGACCATGAGCTTGCCACACCTTTATTCAGAACATCAGCAGGAACAAAAGTAGCAAATGACTTAGAGGGCATGGAGAGGATCCTAGAGCAATGGGAAACTATACAGATGAAGATTTGGTTCCTCCCAAGATGTCTTCAGCTGGTGTGGTCCTGGCCTGGAGCATCACACCATCACGGGACCATTGAGGTCTTAGCTGTGACGGGAGGTGAAAACGGAGTTATGTCTCGACCTACCATAGTGGGCCTGAAGACAGGAAAACTATGCCCTAATCATGATTTAATTATGAAATGATTTTTCCCCAAAATCATGTAGAATTGCTCCCAACACGTGGATATTCAATGTAAATGAAGCCATACAAAAAGAAGTTCTTAGCAATTGGCTGTGTGTGTGTGTGTGTGTGTGTGTGTGTGTGTTTAACTGAGGATCAAACCTAGGATCTTGCACATGCTGGGTAAATACTTTACACTGAGCTACATCCCCAGCCCTGTATGTATCATTCATTTAATTGCTGAACAGTATTCCATGGTATGGAGATAGTATCAGACTTTATCTGGTCATAGATAGACATTTGTATTGCTTCCAGGGGCTATAATGAGTAATATTTCTAAGAATATTCTCATGTAAATCTTTGTGTAAATATATTTTCATATTTCTCTTGGGTAGACTCCTAGGATTAGAAATGCTGTGTCATATGGTAAGTTACTTAATTTTCCTAAAATGTCAAAATGTTTTCTAAAGTGGCTATAGCATTTCATCTTTTCATTAACAATGTAGAAGTGTTCCAGTTTTTTCACATCTTGGACAGCACTTTAATCCATAGCCATTGTAGTGCTTTTATAAAAATCTCTCATATAATTTTTAATTCATGCTTTCCTATTGGCTAATAACATTGATCATTTTTCATATACTTAATAGCTACTTCTATGCATTCTTTAGTAAAATGTCTATTTAAGTCTACTGTCCATTTTTTCATTGAATTGTCTTTTCATTAATGAATTTTAAAGTTCTTATATAAACTGGCTAGCTATCCTTTATCAAATACATATACTTTATGCAAATACTGTCTCCAAATCTATGGATTATCCTTGCATTCTCTTAATGATGTCTTTTGAAGTGCAAAAGGTTTTAATCTGAATGATGCTTAATTTATGATTTTTGTTCTTTTTTAAATTAAGCTTTTAATATATTTAAGAATCTTTGCCGAACCCAATCATAAAAATGTTCTTGTATGTTTTCTTCCAGTTCATTAGTTTATTTCTTATATTCAGGTATTTGATCATTTCAGTTAATTTTTGCATATGATTTAAGATGAGTGTATATGTTAATTTTAATTACTTCAGATGGATACTCAAGTTGTCCCACAACCATTTGTTGAAGACTGTTCTTTTTCACTAAATTATTTGACACTGTTTTTGATAATCAATTGTCCATAAATGTAAGAAGTCTCAGTTCTATTCCATTGATCTATATCCCTATTCTCATAACAATACCAAAATATTTTGATTATTATAACTTTATAATAAATTGAAAAATCAGCTAGAGTAAGTCCTTAGATTTATTCTTTGTTTTTCAAAACTCATTTGAAAAAAATGCATTTGCTACTCTAGGTCTTTATATATTCATATAAATTTTAGGATTGAGTTTTTAATTAGGACTGCATTAAATCTATAGGCCAATTTGAAGAGAATTAAAATCTTAGCAATATTGAGTCTTCTAGTTTCTAAACATAGAATGTCATTGTTCTTTTGCTAATTATTCCTAAGTATTTTATTTTTTTCAGTGCTTTTGTGAATGGTATCAGAAAAATTATTTCTTGAATGAATGATTACCAGGATATATAGAATACAATTAATTGTATATAATGAATTTATGTACTGTGACCATACTAAAATGCTAAACTTGTTTATTAGTTCTAGTAGATTCTTCATAGATTGCATGGAATTTTCTACATATGGGATCATGGCATCTGCAAATAGAGACCATTTTATTTCTACTTTTCTAATTTAGATTCCTTTATCTTCTCCCTACCCTTCCTCCTCCCTCTCCCACCTTGCTCCCCTGACTACAACATACAGTAAGTAGAACATTGAATAGATATGGCAATAGTGGACAGACAACCTTGTGTTCCTGATCCAAAAACAATTCACTCTTTCAACATTGAGCTATAAATCTTTTGTATTGTGAAGGGGATTTACAGTTTTGTCAAATGCCTTTTACACATATATTGAGAGGACCATCTAGTTTTTTTCTTGTATTTTATTAATATAATTTTTTGCAGTAATTGATTTTGGATGTTAAATAGACCTTGCATACCTTAAATAAATCCTATTTGTATGATATAAAAGTGTTGTCTCAGTTCACGAACTTGATTCTTCCCATGATTCTGGTCACAAACCAAGTTGGATAATATCTGAATCAAATTCAATAGTTAGGTTCAATGTTGACCTACTGCTGTTATGTACTGCTGAAATCAGTTTGTTACTAGTTTAAGGATTTTTCATTTACATTTATGAGGCATATCTTTTTTTCACATATTTTGTCTGGCATTAGGATAATATTAGCCTCGTGCAGTAAGTTATGAATTGTTCTCACTTTATTTTATGAAAGGGTTTTTAAATGACGGGTATTCTTTTTTAAAATTCTTTTATTGGTACATTTTAGGTATACAATACGTTTACATTTATCATTAGGTGCTTGTACCTGTACATGATGTATCTTGGTTCTTATTTTCCCCCCAATTACTGTCCCCCTTCACCCCCTCCACCCTTCCCTATTTATGTAGATTTTGTTTCCATTTTTTTCTTTTCTCATAATTTTTCTACACCTTTGGACCTTTTCCTATTTCAAGTTATCAATTAATCATTTTAATCTTTATCTACACTTTCAGTTTCTCACACTAGAGAAACTATTCGGTATTTACACATGTGTGTCCTATTTATTTCACTGAAGAGTATGGCCTCAATATGCATCCATTTAGCTATAAATGACTCTAGGTTTTTGTTCTTTATGGCTGAGTAGTACTCCATTTTATTAAAAAACCACATCTTTATCCAGTTTCCAGTTGATGGGCACTTGGGCTGTTTCCAAGCTTTAGCTATTACAAACTGTGCCACTATAAACATGAGTATTCTTGAATAAAATTCACCAAGGAAGACATCTGAATGTAGGCTTTTCTCAATGGGAAGATTTTAATCATGAATTCAACTTCCTTACTTGTCACTTCTTATTCATATTTTCTATTTCTTTTCTAGCTTGTTTTCATAATTTATATCTTTGGGAATTTTCTAATTTCATCTAAATTGTCTAATTTACTTAAATAAAGTCATTTGCGATATTCCCATAATCTTTTTAATTTCCATATGGTTAAGAGTGATTTCACCTCTTACATTCAAAATTTTGATAATTTGTATTTTCCCTCTTACTTTATTGATCCATCAAGCCAAGGGTTTGTGGTAGTCAAAATAATTATGTCCATGTCCTGATCACTGGATGCATGAATATGTTGTGCTCTATAGCAAAGAAGAATTAGGTTGCAGGTAGAATTAATCATGTCAATCATCTGACCTTAAAATGGGGAAACTATCCAGGGTTATCCTAATAAACACACAAGGTCCTATAAAATAGAAGATAGAAGAAAAAGGAGAACCAGAGAAATGTCAAGGACTTAGCCTGAAGTTGCTGGCTTCTAAGATACAAGAAGTGTCCATGAGCCTGGGAAATCGGGCAGCCCCTCAAGCTGCGAAAGGCAAGAAAACATTCTACCCTTGTGCCTCCAGAAAGGAAAGTGCTCTGCCAACACCATGATGTCATCTCTCTATAAGACTGGGGTCCAGACTGGGGTCTGATCTCCAGCATGGTAAAATAATTACGACAGCGTGCCTTCTGACCACTAACTGGTAACTTGTCAAAGCAGCAATAGAAAACTAACACAGAAATTTTCAACTTTGTTGATATTTTCAAAAAACCAACTTTTAGTTTCATTGATTTTTTTCTATGACTTTCTATTTTCTACCCCATTGATTTCTACTCCACTCATTATTTACTCCTGCTTGCTTTGAGTTTAGTCTACTCTGCTTTTTCTAGTACAGTAATGTGGAAGCTTAGGTTACTTATTTGAGACTTCTTTTCTGATATTGACTTCTAAAGTTACAAATTTTTCTGTAAGTGATGCTTTATTTCCATCCTATAAATCATTGATATTTTGTTTTTGTTTTCATTAAGTGCAAAATATTTTCTGAGTTTTATTATTTCCTTGACCCATGGGTTATTAAAAAGTATTTTTTAAACATTTACCATTTCTATACTTCATTTTTTTCCTATAAATTCACCAACAGCCCATCTGTCCCATTTTTTCAGCTGAAAAGATGTCTTTTAGTATTTCTTATATGACAGGTCTTGCAACAAATTCTCTCTAGGAATTTTTTCATCTCTTCATTTTTTGAATACCTATGTTGGATTTAGAAATTATTTTCAAGTCCTTGAAAAATGTCAGTTTTTCAAACTGACAAAATGCTTTGAGGAATTTATAGTTTCTGATGAGAAATGAGCAAAAAAATTATGTTTCCCTTTATGTGGGGAGTTTCCTTTCTCTTTCTGCTTTCATGATCTTCTCATTGTTCTCTGATTTTCAGCAGTCGAGCTATGATGTGTCTGATTGTGGATTTCTTTGAGTTTATCCTGCTTGGGGTTTTCAGAATAGAATTTATAGATTAATGTTTTTCACCAAATTTGGCGGGGGGTGGACATTATTTCCCCTCTTTTTGAGACAACTGTTACATGTACACTGGTGCACTTAATGTTGGCCTATGGGTCTCTGAGTCTCCATTCATTGTTTTTTGAACTTCATTCTCTTTATTATTCTGTCTGAATATTTTCTTTCTTTTTTGGGGACGGGGGTACCAGGGATCAAACTTGGGACCTTGCGCTTCCTAGGCAGGAGCCAGAACCACTGAGCTAAATCCCCAGCCCCGTCTGAATATTTTCTATTGATTTATTTTTCAAATTTCTTAATTATTTTTTCTGTCATTTAAAATATGCCATTAGTCTTGCTAGTGAATTTTTCATTTAAATAATACATTTTTCAACTCCAGAATTTCCCCCTTTTTAAAAAATTATTGCTACTTTTTCTTGAAATTCTTTATTTACTGAATTCTTGTTATTCTACTTTGCTTAACTCCTTGAATGTGATTTCTTTTGGATATTCTTATCATATTTCCAATAGATGATTTGAAGTCTTTGTCTGTTAAATCCTACATCTAGGACAGCTCAGAGACCATTTCTATTGATTAACTTTTTTTTCCACAATAAAAGTCAAAATTTCTTGTTTATTCATTGTGTGATAATTCTTAATTAAATCCTAAGCATTTTAGATAGAGTATTTTAGCAATTCTGTGTCCTATTCCTCATTCCCATCCAAGAACTGCTGTTGCTATTATTGGTTTATTTGCACGTTTGTTGAGCTATTTTCCTGGACTAAGTCCACAAATTTTGTCTCTTTCATGGTGTCTGGCACTTATATCCCTGCCCAAGTTTTTATTTAATGCTTAGTTTCCTAGGAATCACCCTAACATCTGTATATCTTAATATTCAACTAGAGTAGTTAGAGTTTGTGCTCAAACACCTGGAGTCAATAAGGTCTCCACTCTGCTGATGGACTGGTGCGTGAGTCTCATTCAAAAAGTCAGGCCACTTTCAGGTCTTTCTTGGAGTTTACTTTCTGCCAGTACCACTTGGGCAGTCTCACATACTCCTCTGTGCCTGAGCATAGGATCCACTGGTGAGGGTTATGTGGGCTAGGGATATGTGGGTCAAGGATACATGGGTTCACATCAATTTCTGCTGTTGATATGCTTAGCCCTCAGTCAACCTGGAGTGTATGGAGAATGTATCAAGCTTGTTGTTGTTGTCTCTCTCCCAGAATTTCCTATATAGTTCTACATAGTCTGTTCACTTTGTGCCCCAAAGAGGCCCACCATCATAGGTTGTTGAAGCCATTAGCTCTTCCCATTTGCTTGCTGCCAAGATCACTTTGACAGTGTTCAAATCAAGCTAGCCTCCTCCAGAAATGGTAGCAAAGCAACTGGCTTTCAGGGCCTTCTAGACCTTGGAATCACTTCTACGCTGGTAGAGAGGGAGAGGGGATAGGAGCAGCCCCCAGGCAGGAGCACCACAAATGTTCACTATTCTTAACCAAAGTTCAGTCGTTTTTATGAATAAGTGCTTTGGTCAATTTCCACTAGCTAAGTAGCGATTGTTTTTGATAGTCTTATTTAGCCTTATACTTGCTTTCAGGGAGAGCATTTATTGACTGTTCTACCCCCGTTTGTGCTAGAATTTAATCAGGAAACATTTAAAAATCTGGTTTACATTATCTATACTTTCTCTCTCCCAAATGAGAAAAGAGAGGAGTAAGAAAGGAGAGATAATTCCCAAAGCACAAATCAAATATAGGTAAAACAATTTTTAAAGACATTTTTCTTGTGTTTTTATACCTTAATTTTTCATTTTATAATGTTAATTTTATAATTCTTTTGTTTCATTTAATTCTCATAAAAGTAATAAGTGTACATGGTTCAAAAATTAAGTTGAAAAATTAATATATGAAATGTGTCTTTCAGTCTAATTCTTACTCTATCCCTCCATAGATCATTTCTAAATTTTATATTTTATTTCTAGTGTATACTACCCAAAATGTTTTTATGGAGATGCCAGCAAATATGCAGATATGTTCTTGATTTTCTCCTTTTTCTAATAGAAGTTAAAATGTAATATGCACACTGCTCTGCTCTTGCTCTTTTCACCTAATAACAGAATCTAGAAAGTCTTCTACATTATGTCAGTATTTCTTCATGCTTTTATATAGCTATGTTGTTTTCCATTTATAGATGTGGCATGACTTATTTGATAATGAATCACATTCAGGAAATCTTTGCCCATAATCTCTGTGAACCTAGGCAAAACCCCTTTTGCTGCCAATGTTCCCCTAAGTTTTTTTTTTTTTTGGTACTGGGGATTGAACTCAGGATCTTGCACTTTTGAGGCAGGTGCCACTGAACTAAATTCCCGGCCAATGTTCCCCTAAATATTGTTTAACAATCTAGGTAAGGCAGTGTGGTTCCCTGCAGCCCTGTACCAAATCAGCTCAATCCAGCCCCTACTAGCACCACCAGTTAGAATGTAATTTAGAAGAGAAAGAAAAAAAAATGAGAAAAGAAGGAAAAAATGGAAACAAAGCTTTTGTAATTAAGGAGGGGTTGAAGAGAGGGAAGGGGAATGGGAAAAAATAAGAACCAAAATATATCATGTACAAGTACAAATTCCCTATGATAAATGTGATCATTGTGTATACCTAAAATGTACCAATAAACTTAATTAATAAAAAAATCCAAATTAGAAGAGAAGAATGGGTGGGTCTTCTCTTAGCATGGAGAATTTTCTCCTGGTAGCCTAGCCAGTAAAGAGATCTCGTAGGTCCTGCACACACCTATAGATATATTCCTGATTCTTGGTTATAAGAAATTAAGACTCTTCTAATACAAGAAGAAGACATTCTAAGATTTCTGCCTTCATAATAATAATTTTTTAAAGGTATATATTCCTTCCCTGATGTTTTAAATTGAAGGTTAAGGTTGCTATATGGCAAAGATGTTGAGGGAGACTGACATTATGTTTCTTTCTAAGAACTTATCCTAACTCATAATTACTAGTGAAGGGTGGGCCAGGGAGTAGATTAGTACCATCTCTCACCCCTCTGTCTAATCCAAGAATGGATGGCCATCCCAAGGGACACCAAACTTTGGCCAGGGATCAGGATACTTTTCTCAATGGATATTTTATTCTTCAATGCACAGTGAACATAACAGTACAGTGCACACACAAACTAAACTGATGTTCGACATGACTGGGAAGGCATCTGCCCAGAAGCAACGATTCCAAGCCTAAATTGAAGAAAAATGCCTTTCCTTCTTAGAAACTTAACACTCACACTCCCACCTGGATGAACTTTCTCTTCTCCATTAGCTAAGGGCACAAATGATTCCACCACTCAAGGCAAAGGGAATTTGTATGGGCAGCTATGGCACAAGCTACCATCAAGCACAGTATCCATTCTGCATATCATGATCCCTGTACAGTGGTACAGCAAGGGCCTCTTAGCAGCCTCTATCTCCCTCCTCACCCTCCTCTCCAAAACACGCACCACCCTGACCACACTGGTCCTCCTCTGCCCTTCAACTGCCTCTCCTTTATGCCCTCCTTTAATTGCACTTGTTTTTGAAGCCCACAGAATTTATTATTCAGAAAACAACCTTCTCTCTAATATCAACCTTAATTAACTCTGTTCTTTTTCTATTGCCTCCCACCCTCCACTTCATGCATTTGAATTAAGGTACTCCAGAGCACCCGGCCTGCCAGCACCTCTCCCCTATTACAGACCCAGCAGTCTACCAGCCAAGCATGACCAGATAAGGGAAAATGGAATTCCTTATCTCTGGCTGCCAATGTGAAAGGGTCAAGGTTACCAAGGAGAGACTTTCCAAAAGGAAGGAGAGAAAGAAAGAAGCCAAGCCTCCCTGGTTTCCATGGCAACGGAAGGTTGAATCATGGCACATCCCCGAGAGCCTGGCCCGCTTAGCTCTGCTGACATCTTTCCACTTCATTAGCCTCTTTATCAAGTGACTCTGCATAGGAATAAGTGTATTTTGGTGTCAGGATGCACTGTAGATGATTCAAAAACAGGGTGACCTTTTCCTCCGATCCCAGTACCTCTGAGACCACAGATGACTGCACCCCTCCTCCTCCAGCTTTTGTAAGGCTTGGCTCACTCTTCCCTCTTTCTAATCAAAGCTCTGTCACTGAGATGCCTGGAGATGCCCTACCCAGGAGCCCAGTAAGCCAGGACCCTGGCTGTCAGAGATGCACAGCACCGAGCCAGGAGGAAGATTAATGACTTTTGCCCACAGAAAATGGATAAAATGGGCCCCAAAAAGACAATAAATGTGGAGTGGACTGTGAGGAAGGAAGGGTCTGACAGTAACAAATACTGACTGACATCACATTGTGTTCCTTTTCTAGATGACTCTGAGCTGCCAGTGGAAACATGGATTCATTTAATAAGTGCTTCAGTGAGACAAAGGAGCCTTTGGGGGTTAAGACTGATCTCCATCCTGCTTGTGTGCGCTCCAATGTTTGTGAGTGTGAAAAGGAATGTCCGCATTCAGTATCTGTCCCCTTGGAAATCCAAGAAGCATGCTGTAATTTCCCAATCTTGTCTCCATGCTTCAGCAAATTTGTCACTGGTAGATTCTCTCAGCCATGAAACTTCTATGGCAACCAAGAGCTAGGGCTGAAAGGAAATCTGTTAGGGGATTTAAAACACCTTTGATAAGTTTGACCTCTCTTTCAGGAATGTTGTACAGGTCTGTGTCCAGGGAAGGGACTTTCTGTTCCTCACGTACATAGGCTGCAGTGGCCTTTACCCCTGAAACATGCTGGGCCAAAGAGCAAGCATGGGAGCTGGAGCCAGGGTAATGAGACTGACAAGGAGTTTCTAGAAGGACTGGGAGCTGCCATAGTTTTGTTCTCTCATTTTCCAAATTGATTTACAAGTTTTGTGTTGTGGAGTCCAAAGAATCTAGGTTCCATGTTGCAGTGCCAATACCAACTCTTGTATGATCATGAAAATTTGGTTTGCTCTCTCTGGACCTCACATCACCCATCATAAGAGTGAAAGGATGGGACAGGCCATTGGATAAGATTCCTGCTACCTCTGTCAGTATCCCTAACTGCTCTGCCTCTCACACCCACTCCTAGCACTACTCTCTAAATCTTTTCTCAAATCTCATCTACTTTAAGATATTCCTACCTTTAGTATCCTGGCTCTGAATCTGGATAGAACTCCATTATTTCCGGTAGACTAGTACCATGGTTTCCTACTAGGTCCATAGAATTGTTGCCCCTCCATTCACCCTCCAGAACAGTTTTAAAACAGGTGGAATAGCAAACCATTGCATGGTTTTTTGGTGCTAAGGTCACTACGGAATACACACTCACGCAGGCACTGGATAGAACAATGCTTTACTCAGATAGAGAAAAGACAGAGCAAGATCAGCTTTAATAATGAAGATTATGTACTCCAAACATGTACTAATAAGACAAATAAATAAAACAAACAGAAAAGTTCCCATCAAGCTCTGAAGAGGGAAAGACAGTCCTAAACAAAGCATCAGCCAGTGCAGTCTGTAAGGACTCTTTATCTTCATATAAGGACATGTCCAGGCCTAAAAACACATTCATATGTGACCATAGAAGGATCAACAAGACTGCACATGACTGCCTTTCCCATTGGCTCTTACAGATACTGCTTACTTCCATATCCGATTGCCCCATCACTTTGAGATAATGCTGATCTATGTGTAATATTGGTGGCCTACGATGTCCAGCCTCTCACCTCAGAAGCCCAAGAGAGCAGGGAGATTCTGCCTGCTTACTCCACAGAACTTCAAACAGATGGGTCCTCACACCTAGAAGCTAGAATGTGTGCTATGAAGACCCTGTAATGGTTCTATCTCTTCCCAGAGGCCACAGGAATATCTAATTTCTGGTGTCTAACAGCAGGTCAAGTGAGATGCTGGAGCAGCAAAGGCTGCTTCCTGACCCAACTTTCCTATTTAAGAGGGTTCTCAATTCAGAGAACTCCTGCCCATATTTAAAGCTGCTTCTCAAACATCCTATTGAATCTCTGAGCCTCTGATAGGTTCCTTTTCTGCTTAAAATATGCAGAGTTGGTTTGTGTTGTTTACAACTAAAAAAAACTGGCTGATACATGCTCTGATCATGCTGAACTGACAGCTGAATCCTTTTCCTATTTCCAAAAGTCTCCAGAAACTGTACAGCACTCTGTTACCTGTAGTACTAATCAAGGTTCTTAGCTGTGGATAAAAGAACTCTCCCTTGCTAACCTAAAGAGTAAAAAAATGTATTGAAAAGTACTGCTAACTCTCCAGAAGTATCTCTGGGAGGCCCTGCAACCAGGAACAAAAGATGAAACCTACCATCTCCAGACTGCTACCATAGTTCCCATGAGCAGTCCCATGACACAGGTGCCACACAGGTTTCCCCAAGAGCGCTGTGTAACATGTGCTTCCATCAGCAACCCTGCCATACCTGACTCTAAATGCTGATTGTCTTTGCCTCTTCCTGGCCAGAACAGATTCCTTTGGATGCCTGACTCCAAGCATCACTGGCCCCCTAACTGAAGCATGACACAAGTGCCTCTGGTTGGAATGAACTTATGCTTATACTATATAAAGGGGAAACTTGAAAAGCCCACGGGGGGGGACTACTATAGGCCAATATTCTTGATGACCATAGATGCAAAAATCTGCAACAAAATACTAGCAAGCATAATCTAACAGTACATTAAAAAAGAGTATTACCATGCTTAAGTGGGATTCATCCTAGGGAAGAAAGAAGGGTTCAATATACCCAAATCAATAAAGGAGATACACTGTATCAACAAAATGATAACCAAAAATCACATGTGCATCCTGGTGTGATGATGCATACCTGTAATCACAGCACACAGGAGGCCAAGACAGGATTGCTATGAGGTCGAGGCCAGCCTGGACTACATAGTGAGTTCAAGGCCAGCCTGGGATACATAGTGAATTCAAAGCTAGCCTGAACTACACAAACCCTGTCTCAAAAACACTTATGATCATCTCAGTTGATACAAAAAGGCAATTAATAAAATACTTTCACAATAAAAATGCTGAACTATAAAAGAAACATACCACAATATAATAAAAATCATTTGTAATAAGCCGACAACTAACATTATACCAACTGGGGAAAAGCTGAAAGATTTGTCTATAAGATCTATAACAAGACAAGGATGCCCACTTTCATCACTTTTATCCAACATAGTTCTGGAAGTTCTAGCCAGAGCAAGTAGGTAGGACAAAGAAATAAGTGCATCCAAATTAGAAAAGGAGTCAAATTGTCACTGTTTGCTGATGACATGATCATATATATATATATATATATAATATATATATGTATGTATGTATACACACACACACACACACACACACACAAATACCACCAAAACACTATTAGAACTGACAGATGAATGCAGCAAAGTTGCAGGATACAAAATCAACATAGACAAATCAGTAACATTGCTTTATGCCAATAGCAAATTATCTAAAAAAGAAATCAATCCTAATTAGAATAGCTACAAAAAATAAAATACCCAAGAGCACATTTAACTAAGTACATGAAATATTGCTACAATGAAAATTATAAAATATTGATGAAAGAAATTGAAGAGGATACAAAGAAGTGGAAAGACATCCTGTGTTCATGGACTGGAAGAATCAATATTGTTAAAATGTCCATACTACCTAAAGCCACTTACAGATTCAATTCAATCCCTATCAAAATGCCAATGGCATTCTTCACAGAACTAGAGAAAATTCTAAAAATTTGTATAGAGCCACAAAAATCCCTAAGTAAACAAAAAAGACACATAGATCAATATAACAATAGAAAGTGTATAAATAACCTATGAATTTACAGCTAATTTTTGACAAAGCTGCTAAGAATATATGTTGAAGAAACATAGGATTTTCAATAAATGGTGTTGGGGAAATTGAATATTCACACCAAAAAACATTAGACTCCTATTTCTCACCAATTACAAAGATCAACCCGAAATGGATTGAAAACTTGGATATAAGACCTGAAACTATGAAAGAACTAGAAGAAAACATAAGGAAAGTGCTTTAGGACATTAGAATCAGTAAGGATTTTTGGACAAGATTCCAAAAACATAAGAAACAAAGAGAAAAATATAGAAAAATTGTATTACATCAAATTAAAAATATTTGTGAGAGCAAAAAAAAAAACAACAGCTGAGTGCAGAATCAAGCTACAGAATGGGAGAAAATATTTACAATGTATACTGTGACATGGGGTCAATGTCCTGAACATATAAGGAACTCCAAAAACACAATACCAAAAAAACTGATTTTAAAATAGGCAATGTACCTAAATAGACATTTCTCAGGAGACTACCAACAGGTACATGAAAAGTCACTCAATATCACTAATCATCATGGAAATCCAAATGAAACTAAAATATTACCACACCACAGTAAAAATTGCTATTTTCATAAAGACAAGATAACAAGTATTGGCAAGGATGTGGGAAAAAAATGAAACACTTGCACACCATTGGTGGATATGTGAATACATTGTACATTGTGGAAAATGGTGTGGAAGTTCATGAAGAGACTAAAAATAGAACTATCATGTGACATACCAATCCCATTCCTGGGTACACCAGAGGGAATAAAGTAAGTATGTTGAAGAAGCATCTATACTCCTATATTCATTACAGCACCATTCACAATAGCCAAAAAATGAAAACAACCTGAGTCTATCAACTGATGCATGGATAAAGAAAAGTGGCACATATATACAGTGTGTACCACTTAGCCATGAAAAATGAAATCCTGTCATTTGTGGTAATGTGCATAGAACTGAATACCATTATGTTAAATGAAGTAAACCAGGTACAGAAATAAAAGTACCAAATGATCTTGCTCTTAGGTGGAACCTAAAGAAATTGATCTCATAGATGTTGAGAATAAAATGAAGGTTACCAGCAGCTGGGGAGAGTAGGAGATGAGGACAAAGATGGAGAAACACTGATCAATGTGTACTGATTTGTAGTTACATAGGACCAAGACATTCCAGTGTGCTATTGCATAATGTGGTCAGTATAGATAACATAATGTACTCTCTATTTCAAAAAGCTAGAAGAAAGGGTATTGAAAACTTTTACCATTAAAGATTGATGAAAGTGTGAGGGGATAGATATCCTTAACCTGATTTGAACATTATGTAATATATATACACGTTTTAAGCATTACATAGTACTCCATTAATATGTACTGAATAAGTAAATAAATTTAAAAGAAAAAATACAATTATTTTCTTCTTTCTTCTTTATGACTCCTAGGAACTTTAGCTGCCTCTAAAGTAATCCTTTCAATTACTTAAACCTTTCTTAAATTGCTCTAAAGGTCTAACTCTTATATTGCCATTAACAGGTCCCTTGTTTTTATTTTCTCTCTCCAAGCTGTAGCCCCAGTTCAGACCTTAGCTACCTGCCCCAGTAAACAGTATTCCATCTCCACTCAGCTCCACCCAACTCTGCTAGCCTTGTCGTCAAATCACAAAGAGATTTTGCAGTGACCTGGCACCACAAGCTGTTCAGAGCTAAAAGCACAGCATCCACTCCACCCCTTTGTCACTGCATAGCAACAGTTCACATCAGCTCAATCAGTGGAATAATAGGGGCTCAAAGTTGGCACAACACTAATATGGAATGAAACTCAACTCCAGAGACTGATGTTAGCTGCATGACTTCAGGCTAAACACTTTATCTCTCTGAGCCTCAGATTCCTCATCCAAAATGCTGAAATAATAAATGTATGTTCCTTGTAGATTGGTGAGAGGTTAAATGAGGTACTAATCTGAAATGCCTACAGTAAGTGCTCAATGTATGCTGCCCCTAGAAGTGACTTGGCCACTCAATATGATTCTGAGTATAACAAGTAAAGTGGAAATGTCCCACAAAATTTCAGGATGTTATTAATATCATGGCTATTAATATCATTTCACAAGCTAAAAAGTCATGGGTACAGCCTTGATAAATTGTGCTTCCTCAGAAAGGCTATTACTACTTCATTTCCTTATGTTACTCTGAAAAAGAGGAATGAATAAACATTCAATACTGACATTCTCAGAATGGTTGGACCACAGGAACTCTCAGAGTTGGTTTTCAACTCCTGCAGCTTACAAAGGCAGAGACTGTACACAGGGGACAAGACCTTGGCCACAATGGTCAGACCTTGAATCTAGTGCCCCTAGCCCTATCAACATTGGCACAAGGCTTCCACACTGGCTTCATGGGCCAGAAGGGACTTCCTATCCCCATCCACACACCTTATTGAGGCTCTTAAGGAGATATCTCAATCTCCAAACCACTCAAAAAAGCTAGTCTTCTACTCGCCAGAGTTAGTGGATCTTTAAACATGATTCAAAACATCAAAGAAGTGCCCACACCATCCACCTGCCCCTGGGTCTGAAGTCCCCACATCCTTGTATGTCTTTAGGATTTGAATCTCTTTAGAAAATTCAAAAATGGAAATAATAACTTAAAAGTAGACTTTGAAACTGTTATTATCATCAGCACCACAATAAGAGCTGGTCCAGCAGACTGCCTAAGAGCCAGGATGAGAGTTTGTAAGAAGAATAGAGATAAAGCAGAGTTAAATATCAACTGACAAGAAGAGCAGAAAAATCCTGAAAAAAATACGATATTATAAAAAGGATTGTATCATATCAAAGGCCAGAATGGAAGCCACTGGGTGCTATATGAGGCTACCTGGAGGAAAAGTTAGAATGGACATAACTATCCCTTGTTTCAGGTTTAGCGCAGATAGCTTTCCTCAAGAAGTCTTCTCTTGACACCCTAACACTGAAGGAAGCACCTGCCTTCCAAGATGTTATAGCATTTTAACCTCATCATCCTACAGTACTTCCATCTCACTAGCTGTGAGCTCTGTAAAGGAGGTCCTGATACATCATCAGCAGGTAGTAGAGGGCCTAGCAATGACTACTATTGGATTATGGAGGGCACTTCAAATTTAGTCAATCTGCCCTAATGCATTTGCAAGGCAGACTTGGAGTAAGGCCCTTTAAATCCTGCTGATTCTCAGAATTCTTTTCAATTTGGAGATAGCTGCAAGGGAAGAAGACAAGAAGAACCTCTCTGGCTGGCCCAGGAACCCAAACCACAGGAGCAGCATTGTGACATTTAATTGTGATGTCAATTTTAATGGATTAAGAAATGCCTAGCAGATTAGTGGAGCACAGTTCTGGGCGTATCTGGGTGTGCATGGCTGACTTCTAGGCAGCAAACTGAGGAGGAAAGACTCATCCCAAATGTTGCTGGCACTGACAAATATGTTTGTAGCCTGGATGGAATAAAAAGAGAAAGAAGAAGGAAGTCCTACCTTTTGCTTCTTCGGAGGAGCTCTGTCTTCAACATTGCCTTTGGACATTCATGTGCAGTTTCGTTAGCCTTCTAATGCAGACCTTTCAGCTTTCCAACATGGACTTGCACCAGATTCTTCAGTGAGCTCCAGGCCTTCAATTTTCAGCTGGACTCTCCTGATTTCTAGCATGCAGATGGCCATTTTGCATTCTCCTACCACTGTTTCCACAGGCAGCCATTGTAACCCTACTCAGTAAAAAATATATTATTGGAGGTCTGCCCACGGCCTACCTAGGTCCTGAGTCACACGGAAAACGCCGAATCACCCCGCTGCAGACAGGCAGGTCTGCCCACGCCCTACCGAGGTACCGAGTCACGCAGAAGGTACCAAGTCACGCGGAAGATGCCAAATCACCCCACTGCAGACAGGCAGCCACCTGGTTCCACACTACAAAGACGCACAGAACACCAGACCACCAGACCAAGGTACTGAGTCCTGCTGCTCCCGGCCCAGAGGTAGGGGCTTTTGAGCCACACTCCCACTGCTCCTGGTCCAGAGGAAGGGGCTTCCCAGTCACCATCCCTCCCGCTGCTCCCAGCCCAGAGGAAAGGGCTTTTGGGCCACCTTCTGTCCTGCTGCTCCTGGCCCAGATGAAGGGG
>NW_004624730.1:12094125-12110488 GCF_000247695.1 Heterocephalus glaber
TTTTGTTCAAATATATTTATATAATGTGTATTTTCTATTATGTCTGTTCCTCTAGTGAATCCTAACTGATATAAGCATCTTCAGTAATTCTCCAGATGGGTACTTTGCAGCCTGTGTGAGGAAGAACCAGGTCACATATCATAGAGCTAGATTTGCATAGTTGACACTCAGTTTTTAATGAGGTTATATATTTCAGGGCAAATTTTTAAATTTAATATCCTTTAATTTATACTTTACATAAGAATATGTCAATGTTCTCTATCAAAAACAAATATATATATGAAAAGGAATCCTCCGGAGATAAAGGAAGGGCTGTAACCATGTATTGCCAGTATCTACCACTTTCAAGGATACCCAACTTGCTGCCCGTGTCCATTTTTCCCACTCACTATCTTTTATTGATTCACAAAATAAATTTTCCAGCTTTATCGTGAAAACCCTTGGCCTTCCCCAAGAACTCACAGGAGGACCCAAATGAAGAAAAACTGAAGCAGAAAGAAAGCACATCCCATCCAAATGTGGGCCTTTCTGTAGACCCTACTGTCGCAATGCCAATTCAGGAGACTGCTATCAACTTTTCATGGAAAAGGGAGCCAAGGGAATCAAAACCTTGTGGGAGAAACAGGCAGGCTGGATATCTCACTTCTCTGTGTTATCTTTTTCCATAGTTCAAAAATCAATTAGTGATGAATTTCGCTGGAAACTTCTTAAACAATGTTATTTGATTAAAGATCTGTGCAAGTGCCATCAGATTTGCTTTCCAAGTGTGAATTAGAAAATTACCTTTGTCCTTTCAATAACTTCCTCCTTGATAACGCTGCATCAGTCTAAACAATGTCTAGTACTGGCTGAGGTGGAGCCAGTGGGAAACATAAAATTCTTTCCTTCTAGTAAAACAAATAAAGCAGAGAGGATAGAAAATGTAGACACTTCCCAGAATGGGAACAGGAAGTAAAATAGGAAAAGCCAGGAAGAGGAGCTTAAGAGGGCACAGCGTTATGGCTACTGCCATCAAACAACAAAGAAAGAGCTGGAGAAGGATTAGGAGATGACAGTACCTTTGAAAGGGCCAAGAGAGAGCTGGGGCCAGCCTGCTGCCACAGCAATGTGCTGCACGGACAAGGTCCCAAACCTACCTATCCATCTGGTCAACATGTGCCCTGGGTAGGAGGCTGGAGAGGTCCGGGAGGCTCTGAGTGAGGAGAGCAGTCACTGTGTCTGGTCATGATGCCTGGCTGACACCACAGCGTGCAACTGCCTTATTCCCTGCTTCCCAACAGACAGAGATGAACCCTCATTAATTCAGACTAATTTGCTGGAAGGCCAACCTAATAGGCAGTAGTAAGATGCTTTTAAAGGATTCCATTTTATCACTTTCATTTACACATAGTAAAAAGAACTAAGTCAGCCTTTGATGAATAGATAAAAATGATCGGGAGTTAGCTCATTAAAGCACAATTTAAAAATAAATTAACTAACATTTTATTGATTGAATAAAATTACTCTAAAGCTAGACTCTGACTGGCAGAGAAAACAACAAAGTTGGCATTCCTGTCCTCAGGAATTGTGCAGTCTGAATAGAACAGCCAGGGTCAATGAGTTAATGATTGCAATAGGGCAGAGTTTCTGTGATTAGAGGTCAGCTGAGAGAAGGACTATGGGGGCATAGAGAAGAGGCACTGCCCCAGAGGGAGCAGGCCTGCCAGCCAGGGGAAAGGCTTTGGAAGTGCTCTTTGTACCAGATCTTGAAGGACAATTAAAAGCTAGCAGGATTGGGGGTGGAAATAGGAGAGAGTAAAAGGAGAGAGAGAAGTAAGGGGAAGGAGGGAGGAACATGGACCACATGGCCATTCCAGGTATTTATATAGCAGTATATGGCTTGCAAACTACGTAATTAATATATTTGTTTATTTTAACTTCATAATACCATGTTCATTCTGAGTGGGAAGACGCTGTTATTTTATCCTATGGTAGGAAAAAAGAGAGCCCAAGTGGCTCCCCCACCCCAGCTGGCATAGAGAAGAGCCAGGGAATGACATCAAAAATCCCCTGGACTCCATGCTCCTTCCTACCTTGTCAGGAATCTGATGGAAATCACAGACCTGCTTCTCAGAAGAGAATTTTCACACACAAATAGTTCATGTATGAGTCAATGGCATTAAGATACCTTCTAAAGCAGGGATCAGCCCAAAGTTCCCAGCCCGGGGGGTGCTTCTCTGAGCACAACTGATCTATGTTTACACTTCAATTGTCCCACAGTGTTTGCAGCCTGCTATGCCACTCTGGTGATTCTATGTTAATTGGGTACATGGTCACTCCTCTTCTAAATCTGTTTCTCCTAGCACTCATGAGCCTCATGTCCAGGAATCAAGCATAGTTTGTTCAGCTCTAGATCTAAACATTTTCAGAACATCAACAGGACTTGGACTGGGGACTTATATCTTTTGCTGACTGACCTGCCCAAAGTGGTTATAGGCTCATGTTTTGGAGGGAGCATCTGGGAAGAAGGACAAGTACCCAGTTAGAGTTGAGAGGCTGAGAAACTCAGTGGCAAAAGGTGGGCAGGCATCTGAGAAAAGGAGACTTCTGGTTCCTTCCATCTCTGGGCCTCACAGTATTACAAGCACTTCTTGCATAGTTCTCCCAAGTTCTGAGGCCTTGTGAAGAGTGCACCTGCCTCTGCCTGCTGACAGCAAACTTTCCTCCCCCTCAACCCACCCCTAAGACTTCAGGGACATCTTCCTGTCCATATGCACAGGGTGGCTCAGAGCCTTGCCCCCAGTGGCTACCTAATAAATACATACTGAAGTGGTGTATGAATGCTTCATTTCTCCCCGAAGGCTTTGAGGTCATCTCTGGAAATGATAAAGAAGAAAAGGAATTGAAAAAAATCTCCCCTTTTAGGTCATCTCATTGCAGCACATTCACAGGCTCTTATCCCTAACTTTGGCATTCACAGACATGAAGTCTTAGGCTTCTTCATGACCAGCTGCCTTCCATAGGACATTCCTCCGGCAGCAGCCAGCAAGGCCTCTGTGGCTCATATCCACAAGGTAGAATGCCCATCCTTGTGGGTCCCAGGAAAGTAGGCCACACCCACAACCCTCCTCCCTTCCAGCAAGAGCACCAACTGGGAAAACGCAGAATTAAAGTGATCTCACAGGATGGAAATCAATATCTCTTAGAGACCAAATTTTAGGGCCACAGTTGATACTGAACATTCTAGAAGTGATAATTGAGCTCATTTATCTAAATTTAGAAGGTCTGGAAAGGAAGAGAGTAATTATTAAGACATGTTACTTAGAAGAAGATAAGCCTTTAATCAAAGAGATGAGTCAAACCTAAACTCATCAAAATCCAGCTCTAGACAGGGGTTTGAAATCTAAGTTTCTTTGGGGATAAAAGTCAGATCTTATTTAACTTGAAAATGAATAAGAATTTTCACAGAAAGAATGAACTTCACCAACAAAAATAGGTCATCTAACAACTGTAAAATAAAATTTAAAACACTAAAAGCCATTAGTTACAAATTAGAAATATTTTGAACCTAAAATGTTGCCTGTGAGCTGAGATGGCTGAGTTGTGTGAGTTCAAAGTGCTTTGAAATCACATGGAAAATTGTTCAGATGGGTTGTCAGGTGGGTTAGGTGCCCTATCCCACCACAGCTCTCCCAGGATGGCTGTGGTCATACCCCCTAACCTCTCCAGCCTCAGTTTGTTCAGTAGCAAAGTGAAATCAACCTTCTCATTGCCCATCTTCCCTTCAGTTTACTTTAACAAACCTTTCCTGAATGCCTCTCCGTGCATGGGATGGCAATGCAGATGCACAAGTGAATGAGACATGGTCCCTTTCATGCTAAAAACCCATTGCTCATACATATCTCAGAGTGATGGTCAAGAGATGGCCAGAGTGTCAAAGCCTAAGGCTTGGACAAAGTAGCACCTAAGATAAGTCAAAGGACTAAGTGGGAACTTGCAGATGAAGAATGAGGGAGGATGAAACACTCAGAAGGAACATCGGAAGGACAGAGAAACAGCACACAATCTGCTGTGTACTGTGTGTGTGAGGAGCCCAGGCAATTGGTTCTCTGGAACCCAGGCAGGAGGAACAGGGGGGCAACCATGAGGCTTATCAGCCTGGAAGGTCTCCAGGAGAGGGCACTGTGAGAGCTGAGCTAAGCATTTCATGCAGGAGGATACGCACTAATTTAGAGTTTTCAATATGAAAATGACAGTTGTTTTGGCATTTTTGAATAATCACTATCCACAAAAAGGTATTAATTTTAAAAGGGAAAATAAAGGTTAAAAACAATAAAACACCATCTTTTTTTTCTTTGTACTAGGGATTGAACCACAGCCATGACAGACTTATATTTCTAGTCTTTCTTAAATTTATTTTGAGATAGGCTCTTGCTAAGTCAGTAAATTGCTCAGACTGAGCTCAAACTTCTGGTGCAGTCTTCCAGAGTGCTGGGATTATACATGTGTGCCACCATGCCCCTCTAAAACACTATATTGAAATTTACTACATAAGTGACCTCACTTAAGAATAATGATTCCTGTTAGTGGTGGCGTAGAGCAGAGCCACTAACGCTCCCCTGTAGGCATAGTCATCAGAAAGAGCTGAGGTTCTCTCAGCTCCCAGCTTCAGCACATCAAAGACCTGTCCTCAGCCTGACTTGTGGTCACTACAGATGCACTGCAGGCCCCTGCTGAGATGTCCTTTGCTGGGTGTGTATACTATGTAGTCCAGTGCAGGTACAACCATACCAGTAGTCCACTTGGTAATCTGCACCTGACACAGTCCCTAGGGTGAACTCAATATTCACCACTAGTTTTTGGTCATCTTTATAAGTTCAGAAAGATAATACTCCTCAATTCTTCTCAAAGATATGTGAACTAGAAGAATTCCATGAGCTGGTCCAGACTCAGGTCCAGTGTGGATATATCTGTGCACATGCACACACATACAAGCACAAACACATAAAACGTGTCTCAAGGAAGGCTTCACTAACCCCCTGTTATAATAAGAGTGTTGGGCTTGTCATTATTTCTACCCATTGAGCTAGCTTCTGTAAAGTGCACACCTTCCCAGCCACAAGATTTAAAGCTGAAAAATAGAAATAGATCAGTCACATACACATACACACACACACACACAGAGCTTCAGAATACTATAAAACCACTCTCAATATCTTTATTCCTCTTGTAACACTTTTCACGTCTGATGAAACTATATATATGTATGTGTATATATATATATATATGTTTATTCATTTTCCAGCTCTCAAAACTGTGTAAGAGGAAAAAAGACTTTGCTACAATATCCTCAGATCATAGAACAGTGTCTGTGAAAATAAAATCTCAATAAACAAATGCAGAATTGGGCAGGGGATTTAGCTTAGTGGTTTCGCCGCCTGCTGCGCAAGCACAAGGACCCAAGTTCGATCCCCAGCACCAAAATTAAATAAATAAATAAATAAATGCAGAATAAATGAATGAATGACAAAAGTACACCTTTCATCCAGGAGCAGCCTTGCTGTTATTGTTGCTGCTACTGTTGTTGTTGTTGTTTAGTTGCTGTTGTTGGTTTGTTTAATTAACTATTCACTGCCTCATAGAATGAAGTGTTCATGCAGATTAGGAGGAAGTACAAATAACTGACAGATCAATTTACTGTATTCATTAACTCAAAAAAACTCCACATTTCTTGAAAACCCACAATAGGACAGGGATTAAAATTATCTCCAAAATTGATGTGCAGTTTACAAACAGATACTCAGTTTCAAACAAGAGGAAGGAATACTTGGGCCTTCAAACTCGGAGGTCCAGATCTCCTGTATCCTGGAATGTGAAGGATTTCACCAAAATTACTTGCTCAACCACAATAGCAGATGTGAGAAGAAAGATGAAAGCTATCGATTGCTATAAATAGCTCTCCAAATCCTTTCTTTCATAACATCAATCATTTCGAAATAACCGAAAAATTAGGAGAAAGTCTCTAGTTGGTACAGAGGATACAGTGACTTTTAAAGAACTAAAATGCCAGGCAGAATTGAGAGCTTTCAACCTGAATACCAAGTAGAGAGGTGGCAGGAATACTATTGATGGAATGTGTGCAGCTATAAGAAAAGCATTTGATATAGTGATATAAAGTGTTACACTCAAAATTAATTCAAATTGGCTTAGTAAGGACTGCTGCCACATAAATTTAAAACTGGCTCAAAGTCTGCAAACAAAGGGTGATGACAAATGGAAATATATTGAGTTGGGGGAGGTAGGGTGCACGAAGGTCATCTTTATTAATGATCTGAAAGAGACAGAGTAAACAGCATGTTAATGAAACTTGCAAATGATGCTAATTTGGGAGGTGTTGCTCTGATCACTGTGGACATAGAGGGAATGTAAATGAACCTTAAGTGGTAATAAATATGAAGAGGAAACAACACAGTGAGATTTGAGTCAGAAAATGCAAACTGTGCCCAATGCAATGATGCGCCCACCCACCCCAGAGCCCTTTGCCTCTTGTGAGTGTGAGGTGGAGCTGGGGTGGAAAAGAATATAACTCCAACTCTGAATGTTAAATCTAATGGTTTCTCATTCTGCAATGTTCTTTTTGCTGGTTCTTTTTGCTGGCCCTTTAAAATTCCACAAAAGGCTTTCCCTAGATTTAGAGCAAGAGTACTGCTCACCCTCCGATGATTGGGCCCCATAAATTATAGTGCAGGAGAGGCTATTAAAAGAAATAACCAAATAATGAGGGAGATGTGGAGACTGATTTATGAGAAATGATTCAAAGGGGGTAGACTTTTGTTAATTGACGGCTAAGTAGTAACATGACAATGACCTGCTGAGATCTCTCCATGACAAATCACCAAGGAAAAAACATTCAGTATCCCTGGAGGAACTTCTTCATTCTATTGGGCAGATAGCACCTCTCCCTCAGGGCCGCTGTTCCACTGAGCTTTACTAGCCCAGTTCTTACAGGCTTCACCCCGAAGCACCCCACATCCTGGGGTCTCTGCCTCCACCAGCACTGCTGGTTATATCTGCTCACCTTTGCCCCTGACCTGATGGATAATGGCATGAGTGCAGGGATCAAGAGAGCTCAAGCAGGGCTCAGATCCACCTGCTGTGGACACCAACCCTAGCTAAAAAGCAGGTGTGGGGAGCAAGAGGACTCAAGCTGTGTCTCTCTTCCCAAACAAGCCTCCTCCCATTGCAAGAACATGAATGTGATAGCTCTGTGCAAATAGATATGGTTGTATGCAAATGTGAGTTTTGATACTGTTTTTATTTCCCAGCAGGTTCAGCCACCAGATTTAAGGCTTCCAGCCAGAAATTCATCTGGGCTGTGCCAGTAGCAGTTTGTGGATAGAAACTGTAACAGATAACATCTCAAGCTTCCTTCAACTCAGAATCCTAGAAAATGACAAGGGGAAGAATCGCCCAGCCCCATTTTACACAGGAGGATATAGAACATAATAAAAGTATGCTGCATGTATATCTGCACAAGGAGAGTCACACAGCATTGTTTCAGTAATAGCACTAGTAACTTTAACATGTCACTTGATCCATATTTTGGAGAAAGGCAACTGAAGCCAGATCAGTTAAACTCTTGCTGAAGGTCACAGAGCCAGGGTCCTCTGAGACTGAAGCAATAATCTTTCCTCTAACCCACCTACACTCAAGGAACCTAAGAATCCTGGGACCTTATGCTGCAGGAGAGAGGGAGCTCTTCCTCTGCAGCCTAGGATTTCTGGATGGTTCCTGGATAGGTCTGGAATGTGAATATCCTTGGCAGTTTTTCATATGCCAATATTGCATTTATAAGCAAGCACTGTGGTCTTCCCTACCACTTTCTCAGATTTGTCAGCTGTGCCTCTATCACCTTGTGGCTCTGAAGCAGGTTCAGAGCCAATCAGGCAGAAATACAACACCCCCCACATTGGCCAGCACCTCAGCACATTCAGAGCATGCATCACCTTACTTGATCCCCAAGCCACCCTGTGAAGTAAGTAGGGAAGTTGTTAATATCCTTCTCCTTTCATGAGGTCAACAGATACTTACTGAGCAACTATGTGCCAAGCACTGCTGAGGTTACAGCAATGGGCAAAACACCCAAGGCTCCCAATGCCCTTCCATGTAGGAGAGGAGGCAAATAGACTATAAACAAGTACACACACAAAAAAATAAATAAGATGGTTCCAAGGGTGGTAAGTACAATTAAAACAAAATAAAATAGGATGATGATGTAGAAGATTATTGGGTGGTGAAAAGGCAGCTTTCTAAGAAAGCAAGTCCGGGAAGGCTCTGGGATTTCATCAAGCAATGTCCCCTGGTGAGAAGGAGCAGCAGGAGTCACTGTGTTCTGAGAGGCAAGAGCACACATGCAAAGGGCTTGGTGCATAAATACAGTTGGACAACAGAAGGACAGTAAAAGAGCAATGCCAACATCTGATGATAAAGATGCTCAGTGATAGAAGGAGTCTAGAAGTGGGCAGGGTCTAAAGCATGGAGTAGATAGAACGTGGCAAGGAGTTTGAATGTTACTCTAAGAGCTGAAAGAAGGAACCACTACCCCTCTGATTCCCTTTGCAAATAGATGATACCCTAAGGCTCAGAGGGGTTTATTACTGCCCCATGAAAACATCACTCTGCCAGGCAGTGGACCAACCAGAACCCAAGCCCAGGAACTGTGACTAATGGTCTTCTCTTTAATTTCTCCTAGAGATGTGTGAAAGCAAGAAAACCTAACCCTGTTTCAACATCCTACTCCCTTTCTTACACCCTCCCATGGGACTGGGCAGCTAGAGGAGAAGCAATAAAACTTCACAAATGCTGTGTCCACACTGTGTTTTCACAGCTTCTATCAAAGTAAAACTAAAAGAGGTACAATTGAGAACACCATCAGCACCCAGGCATGAGAATCAAATATGGCTCTGTCACACTGGCCAGTGTATTCCGGGAACAAGCAAGGAGATGGATTGGTCCGCAGAAGCCTGTGTTGCTAAGTTTCTGTCCACCAGCCGGAGGACCGTGAAGCCCAGCATCTGCAGTCATCCCTTCCTGCTCCACAATTCCATTATCTTGGAATGACGTTAGAGGTCCACATATTGCACTGCAGTGTGCAGAAAAGCCAAGCAGAGGCCATTGGCCCATCCCAAAATATTGCTGAGGACATTTTTCCCACTTTTTAGTCCTCAGCTGTTTGCTCACTCCTACTTGGCTCCCAGCCCTGGCTCTCTACTACCGATGACCCTCCTTTTTTGCCTGTCTCATTCTGAGTCCTTTCTCTGGCTTCCAGATCTTAACCCAGCAACTCAATCCTCTCTCCTAATTCTGGACGAAGACTCAAGGTCTTCCCAGGACCTTGAGCTCAGCCTGAGGGGCTCTCTGAGCATTCCACAGGGGTCCCAGTCTCCAGCCTGGTCCATCCTGGGCTTGGTCTCCACTTGGTCCTCTCTGCACACCCCAGCCTACCTCATCAGATCAGTTAGCACCTAGACTACCATGGAGCTTTTGATACAGGGCAAGTAATTACAGTTGGATCCTTGACTTATGAACTCGGTTCATTCTCAAGGACCGTTTGTAACTCAAGTTGGTCAATCAAAGGCTTAAGCTCCTCTACACAGCCTTCAAAGTCTCTCTTCTGTACACAGGCAAATCTCAGTGTCCTTAAAGAGACATGGACCCAGGATTTCTCAGTTAACCCCACATAGGAAAGGATGTTGTAATGTTCTTTCCAGAACTCTTTAAGGATTAAATCTGTACCTGAGATCATCTGGAAGCACAAGTGACCAGCATTCAGATCATAACTCAAGACTTTGGTCATAAGTTCAAACTAAAATTTCAGTCATAACCCAAGTTGTTCTTATGTCAGGCCAGTCATAACTCAAGGGTCCACTGCACACCCCGCAGGTTTCCTCTCAGATCAGGATTTTCTAACAGTCTGCTTGGCATCTAAGTCCAAACAGGAACTTGTAGCTCTGTAGGCCCAGGTTGTCTGGTGTCATTTCAATGCTCTGAGTTCACAGTGACTTTCTACATTCAGACAGCAGTCCCAAAAGTTGATGCTGAATCTCATGACTGTTTAAAAGTTTGTCCCAGAATATGAACTGGATATGTAAGAAGTGGAGAGAAGAAACCCATCTTTTGGATGGGGCATCTCCTAAAGCCAGAAGTTCCCTTCACTTGGCTGGATCTCTGTCTCCACATTTAGGATCCTCCAGGAGGTCAGTTGCATGCCAGGGATAGTTTTACAATTCCAGGATTCTCAAAACATATTCTTCCTCTATGGAAAGTTTTGGGCCTTCATAAAATCTATTGTAGATCTTAATGACAGTCCTAAGAACCCTGCCATGAAGCAGAATCTATTACGGTCAGAAATATCAGCTCAGAGGTACACTGATTCTGTTGCAGAAATCTTGGAAAGAAATACACGGAGACACAGAATTTGGATAAAATAATAAAATTTCTTCTCGTGAGTGGGCGGGACTGCCAGAAACAGGTCTGGTTAGTATCTGCTCCCCCTTTGTTCAGCGTTTCCCTTTTTATATCCTTTTTAGCCATTATCTCATCCCTAGTGGTCTTTGATGTGTAAATACAATTCCAGTTCCTATTTACAAGTCACAGACACAAGATAGGCACATATACATTGTAAATTCACCCTGGCATTGTAACTTTGTTAGGTTAATGAAGTTACTGGTTAGAGTCAGATATCCATCACCTTAAACAAGGAGTTATGGAAAAAGCAAATCTTAAAAGAACACATTACTTATTTTGCTTCTACAACTACTTTAATATTCAATCTATTAAGTTATCTAAAACTTTTCCCTCTCAATCCTACAGGGCCATCTGTATCCACATCAGAAAGCTGGCTTCTGGCAGTATAGTCCTGAGCCAAGCCAGTGAGGGCAGAGTTCAAGAGTTTGGAATACCATACAGTAACCTTCTCTGGGGCATGGAGGGACAATGACCTTGAATTCTGGGATCTCCACAGGATAAGTCACAGGGAAATAGCATCCTCAGCCCTAAATGTGAGAATGAGTACCAGACACCAACTGCAGAGCTTCCAGTCTTGACTGCTTCACTTCCCTGTCTCTGGGCCCCAGGACAGGGCCCTGACATGGGGCTATGATTTCATTAGAAGCTACCTATCAAATTCTAGGGGCTACTCCTGTAACGTGCCCAGGCACTTTGTGATAGTTTTTTGAGGGTGATGGGGAAGAGGAGTTGTGGGGAGGAGAAAGGGGAGGCTAGGTGAGTAAGAGGATCAAAAATAATCAAGATACTATATAATATGTATGATATATACAATATATTATATACAATTAATATAATAGTATATACAATAATACTGTATAATTATAATTATATATTTATATTATATATTATATTTATATATATTCCCCAAATTGAATGTAATTATTACATATCACAAACATATACAAATAAAAAATTTAAATAATTAGACTTTGGAGGGAAGGAGAGAAGAGGGTAAGAGAGGATAACAGTGGATACAATCAAATCATAGATGGAAATGACACTGTGAAGTCCAATAATTTGTGCAATGAATGTGTGAAAATAATAGTGATGGTGATGATAATAGTAACGATAATAATAATAGGGTTTCTTGAGAAAAATATCTAGAAGGGAATTTTTTGCTGACATCTGCCTTCTATTCTTCCTACACATTCCTTGAAGTAACAAACACCAAGCCTATGTGAGAAGGGAGAAGGGAGAAGGGAAAATAAAAGAAATACAGTCTGAAAATTTTATCCAGATACACACAAAAGAAACCTTCCTGGGTTTGGAATAAAGAATTACTGTACAGGTTAGGTCTGCTTTTAGGAGAGGCACAACATCTGCCTATCCATCCCCATATCCTTCCAGGCTTCCCAGTGGTCAGAGGCATATTTCAGCATTGTGAGTCCAGGGAAATGTTTTAGCTTCTCAAAAAATGGGAGGTCAGAGCTCTCCTTAATTAGCGAATAGAACACAAACACACAACAGAGCTGGAACCAGGAAGTTAGGAACTCTCAGGAGAATTGCCAGCAAGAGAACACCACACAAAGATCTCAGGGGTATGAACTCCGTTTCTCTGCTCAGGAAGGGTGAAGTCTTAGCTGAGACACAGCATTGCATACCCCAAAGGAGTTGAGCTGCTGGAGAGTAGCTAGGAATCATGAGGAAAGGCACACCCAGGATGGAGGGAGCCCCAGTTAGAAAAGCCTTGTGTGTCCTTAGTTCCAAGACAAGCACAAGTGTCCAAATGTATCTTCTAGAGGCAAAGGAGAGTACTGAATTCTTCCTTCATGCCTTGAAAAGGGATAATGAACCACCAGCAACTGAGATATTTCAGCTAAATCTAGTCTGTTATCCTCAAAGAAATTCGATTTTTTTTAACATTCACCTTGGTTGTCTTAAATCCCCCTATCTATTTTATTGTTGACATGGGGTTCTGGGTGTGGCAGTAGCTTTTGATGTTGCTTTGTTTATTTTAAACTTACCACTGGCTTTCATCTGGATTTAAATCGAAGCACTCTGCCCAGCAGTGCTCCTCTTTATTGTTTAAAAGCTGATCACATCTCTTTCTGAAAAGCACAGCATACTTGTTACCCTTGTAAGAAGCAGCCACAATTTACTAGGCTGAAAATCAATATGTGATTGAATCCAACTTGTGCTCCTCTCTGGAATTCTTATTGCCTTGCAACTGATGGCCCCACATCACTGTCCCACAGAGGCGCTCACCTCCAAAACCTGGAGGGAAAAGAATCCATTTTCCAGTGAATAAAAAGAATACTAAAAGAATGATTTTAAACACCAAAAAGATATTCTGTATTGCTTGGGAACTGAGCAGACAATCCTTGGAAAAGGAAATAAATGACAAGTTTCAAACTAAACCAGAGGTCTATTCTATAACGTGCAGCTAGCTAGAAGGAATCACTGTCTGTAATCTAATTTGAATTTGCTTATAAGATTTTTTAGCTCTTCTAGGTGTGTTTGAATACATGACCTAGAAGAATTAGCACCTCTTCCACGGGACAGCCTTCTAAAAGCCACCTGATTTAAGAAGCAGAGCTGCTGAGAATTACTGTTTTCCTGTGGTGGTGAATTTCAGAACATACAAAGAGGAAATGAGGTTGTCATTACTGGGGTAGCGCCAGTATTGGGTAACAGCACCAAAGTCAGGCAGATTCATCTGGCCTCAGTCCTACTTTCACTGAATAAGGGCTCTGTAACAGAAGAGGAGAACTGGGAGTTACCAAATTTAACTTTTCCTGATTTGAAGATAGATTTCCAACCCTAGCAAAAGTCTAAAGGAAAGGTATTGCTCTATCTCCTCTGTGTGTGGTGGGAGTGTTTCCCTAGTACTGTCAGCTATGAAGAGTAGATTTAAAGGATGTTGAGCCAATGTGCCACATGTATGGCTAATAAATTAGCCAAAAGAGAAAACGAATGCATGAAGAGAGTTCTTAAAGACTCCTGATTTGAATGTAGCTATGAAAGTTGGGAAATGGGGACAAGCAAAGGTAGAAGACTCTAACTCAGATTGAAAAACATGGCTGAAGGGCACATAGAGAAACAGTGTGTTTTACAGATACCATCACAAAAATGCATACACTGATGATGTGCAATTCCTGTATGGTGTTTCATCCAATTATACCTGATATAACTTGTTTAAGATTTTTAATTCATCTTTTATATATCAAACCAAAAGGAGCTCTGAAAGGCAATAATTAAGGCTCCAAAAGACAGTAAAATTTTCGTTGCCTAGGGAGAGACCATCAAGTAGTGTTGACTATTCCAGATTTCCTATGAGTTAGTCACCCAAGTTTTGTAGGTGTAGCGGGGACAGATAATAGTAGACACTGTAAGTCACACAAATGAATTAGGTGGGAAGGGGAAGAAACAAGAAGCCACTGGGGATTATCAGATGGATAAAAGTTGTGCAAGAGAAAATATTGTTCCTGAGAAGTAGAGTCAATTATGAGTCTTCAAAGACCAAATACTACAGCTGACCCAGGAATGGAAGGAAATGGCCATCATCTATGACACAAACACTAAAGAGGCTTATGTTTATGATGGCAGATTGAGCAAACACTTCTTCCTTATATAAGTGCATAAATAATGGAAAATATTCAATAAAACCTTGGTTTGTGAGCATAATTTGTTCCAGAAACATGCTTGTAATGCAAAGCACTTGTATATCAAAGCAAATTTCCCCATAAAAAGTAATGGAAACTCAGATGATTAGGTCCACAACCCAAAAATCTTCATATAAAAATGATTATGATACTGTAATATAATACAAAATAATAAAGAAAATATAAAATATAAAGAAAATTAAACAAATTAACCTGTACTTATCTTTGAAAATTTTGTGACTTGTGTAAGGAAGACAAGAGAGAAGAGGGTTACTATTAGGATGATTTTCAATATCACTAACAAAATCACTATCTATTGGCTCAATGGAATCTTTTTCTTTTCCTGCAATTTTAACAAGGCACCTATCCAATGACATTTGTTTTTGCCTCCTTTTGAAGATTTCATAGAAATGTGACATTATATTGTCATTAACAGATTTATTGCTCTCATTGCTATAGCCTTATCTAGGTAGTGATTCTCTATAAATTTTTGCATTTTTTACCACATTTTACACATCTCTCTAATCTTATTTTAAGTAAAGAATTCCTCTGCCTTTCTCTTCTCCTCCTCTGTAGATGAGATCTCCTCCATAACCTCTTGCTGTTAGGAGATAATCACTAATAATCCTGCAAAGAGGTCAGGGGGAACATTGGCTCAGTTGGGATCATGTGATCTTCAGTGTCATGTACTACTTGTGTTGCAAGACATCATTTGTTTATCAAGTTAAAAATTATTAGAAATGTTTGCTCATCTTTCAGAACACTCACAGAACAAGTTACTTGCAATCCAAGGTTTTACTATATCTTAAAATACAATGCTATTGGGGCAGGGATTTAGCACAGTGGCACAGGATTTACCTGGCAAACATGAGGTCCTGAGTTCAATCCTCAGAAAAACCAAAAAACAAACAAAAAAGCCCACAATTCTACTGTAGAAATCTAGGAAGGTATATATCTGACAATAGCTATTAAGAGTATTCCTAAGCCAGAGAACAAGATATCAGCCCATAGAATAGATAGAGGCAAAAGCCACCTCACCATGGAAATAAAAATTTAGAAGTACACCATCACTGTCATGATTCCTATATGAAATAAAAAACTAGACCTATATGGCAAGGGGATGGAATATTGCCACACAAAACCAAACTCATGGACAAGAAGTTGAATAGAATTAACTGTGTGGGTAGAGATCCACTATAAGTGACATTTGCATAAGATCAATCCCCTCAAAAATGTCAGGATAGAAAAACAATAACCTTTCTACCCAATACCTGTCACAGCTCTGAATATATGAAAGAGAAATAGCCCACAAAGACTAACATTCAGCCTAAAGTTACTGTATATATGGGGAATACCTATACAATGAAATATAAAGAAAAATACTCAATAAATTTAAGATCTCTTGCCTGATAATAAAGTATCCAATTCATTTAAAGTCCTTAAAGATATTTTTAGTAGAATTCATTACAAAATTAGGACACAATAAATAACAGCAGGCACTAATGAGACAAGAATTAGTGGTGATTAAAATGTAGCTACATGAATATAAACTTAATGAAGAACTTAATATTTCCAGCAAAAATAGGGTAGTAAGGATGCTCCAGCTAAACCAACTAAAAAATAGGCAAAACATATTTAAGAACAGTTTTCAATACACCAGATATCAGGCAACAAAAGTCAGAAAACTTTGTGAGACAGACACAAAAAAGGAGCCTCACAAGAACCCAAACTTATAACAAGAGTTTCCAGGTCACAGTGCAAACAGGGGGAACACAGGTAGAGCTCATCAGAAATAATTAGTGGAGTTTTTGATAGAATGCTCAGTAAGCTCTTTCTGAGGAAAAGTTAATCATGGATTAAATGTTGCTCTAGTCTGATCTGACTAATCTTAGAACAAGAATGACCAACCTGTATCCAAGAAATTTAATTGCATCTCCAATAAAGCTAACAGTATGTAATAAATATAAAAATAGCCCACATCCAAAAAGGTAAATTTACAAGGTCTACAACCCAATCAAAAGTAAGCAAGGATGCAAAGAAACAGGAAAATATGACTGAATATGACTAGGAAAAGTAATCAATTAATATGACCTAGAGGTGAAACAGAATATATTTGGAGGGATTGTATTCCATATATTAATAAAGAAAAAAGAATAATCATGAAAGATATTTTAAAAGATGCAAAACAAACTTCTAAAGATGGAAATATCAAT
>NW_004624730.1:12135302-12182282 GCF_000247695.1 Heterocephalus glaber
TATATATATATATATATATACCAAATATATTGTATATTAAAAAAAAAAAAATATATATATATATATAAAATACTGGTGCACCCAACTTCATAAGACAAACACTACTATACATAAAAAATCAGATAAACATCAACACAATTATGTGAGGGACTTTAATACCCCACAATCACAAAAAGACAGATGAACTAGACAAAAAAACAAAGAAATATCAGAGTTGAATCACACATTTGAACAAATGAACTTGATATGTACAGAGTGTTCCATCCACCAATAATATAAACATTGTTCTCAACAACACATGGGATTTTCTCCAAAATAACCACATAATGGCCTACAAAGCATGCTTAAATACATAAATATGAAAGAATCAAAATTAACCCATGCATATTATCAGATCAGAGTGCAAAGAAACCAGAAATCAATCCAAAAGAAACCACAGAAATTATGTAAACACATGGAAATTAAATAATGCACTCTTGAATAATCTATGGGTAGCAGAAGAAATCAAGAAAGAAATTACACTGTTCCTAAATTCAAATGATAATTCTTATGCATAGAAGAACAAATGGGACACATGAAAGCAGTCCTAAGAGGAAAATTTATAGCTATAAACATCCACATCAGAAAAACCAAGCAACCCCAAATAAATAACCTAATTATGCACCTCAATTTCCAAGAAAAACAAGAACAATCTAAATTTAAAGGCAGTATACAGAAATAAATTATAAACTTCAGGGCAGATACCTTACATAGAAGACCCAAAAAATTGCCCTAAAAGACTCCTAGACTTAATAACCAAATTCAGTAATCTAGCAGGATACAAAAATCAATAGTGTTTTTGTATATCAATAATCTACTCATCAAGAAAGAAATTAGGAAAACATTTTCTAATAACATGGAGAAAAATTAAATGGTCCAGAATTAACCTAACCAAGGAAGTGAAAGACTAGTAACAACCAGAGGCCCGAACCAATACTATCGGCAAGTCCTCACACATCCCAGTGAGCAGCAGTGTGAACAAGAGAAGCCTGGCTGCAGGCAAATCAGGCCAGGGACCTGCCCCAACCTCAGTGGCTTGGGCACACAGACTCAAGCCAAAGGATCATCCAGAAAAGAGATACACAGGCACATAAGCAGCACCCAGTGGCCCCCGCTGATACCATCAATGAGTACATGGAGATCCTAAGACAAAAGCCTGCTCAGACACCAGGGACTGGGATGCACTACCCCCAGCCAAAGGCCCTCCCAAACAATAGCTACATAGGGGAGCAGGCCCCAGCTAAAGGCATGCCTAGATACAATCCCAAGTGTACACAGGCCCAAGCTAGAACCCCACCCAGACAACCGATCAGCTGAGGGATTGAGAAGGCAACTGTTCTGAACCCAGGAATTAGTGCACTGGTGAGCAGCAGAGAAAAGGCTGCTTGGTGGCTTGCTGAAACTTGAAAACCACTAGGTGAGCAAAAAGTTGCCTCAAAAAAGGCACAACAGGCTGCATCTGTTGAAATGAGAAGACACATAAACAAGTTTCAGAACCAGACTTCCAAAAACAACCTCCAACCTGAACTGATGTATCCTGCAAAACTATCTTTCAGAATTGATGGAGAAATAGCATATTTTCATGACAAAGAGAACCTTAGAAACTTCATGAACACCAAACAAGCACTCCAAAAATTTTAAACAATATCCTAGGAAAAGACAATGAGGATAACAACCCCAGCAAACTTAGCAGAATGAATCCATCAGGCATGAAAAGAAATTAAATGTAAAGGGGGAGAATCCAACAAAAAGAAAAAGTCATGACAAGGATGAGTCAATACTTATCAGTTATAACCATCAATGTTAATGGTCTCAATTCTGGTGAAGAATTGAAATCTTTCAAAAGAAATAGACTGGCAGAATGGGTCAAGAAGCTAGATCCAACAAGACACTGCATAAAAAAAACACACGCTTAATTCAAAAAGAAACTCAGAGTCTGAAAGTTAAAGGGTGGAAAATGATATTCCATGTGACAGGAACCCCCACCAAAAAAAAGCAGGAGTAGCTATTCTCTTTGCAGATCAAGTGGATTTAAAACCAACACTGATTAAGAGAGACAAAGAGGGACACTATATCCTTCTAAAGGGAAAAATCCAAAAGGAAAACATGACAATCATAAATATATATGAACCAAACACTGGTGCACCCAACTACATAAAACAAATACTAACAGACATGAACAGTCAAATAAGCACTAATACAGTAGTAGTGGGGGACCACAATACTCCACTGTCACAAATAGATAGATCAACTAGACAAAAAATAAACAAGGAGATACTAGAACTCAATCAAACACTTGAACAAATGAATTTAACTGATATATACAGTGCTCCACCTCACAAAATCAGAATACACATTCTTTTTAGCTGCACATGGGTTGTTCTCCATGATAGACCACATACTAACACATAGAACATGTTTAAGTAAGTGGGAAGGAATTGAAGTTATCCCTTGTATATTATCAGACCATAGTGCGATGAAATTGGAGATCAATAAAGAATTTCATAAACACATGGAAATCAAACAACACACTTCTGAATAACCAATGGGTCACACAGGAAATTAAAGAAGAAATCAGACAGTTTTACAATTAAATGACAATGCCAGTACAACGTATCGGAATCTATGCAACACAATAAAAGCAGACTTACAAGGGATTTTCATAGCAGTGAATACTTATATTAGGAAAACAGAGCAAGCTCAAATAAACAACCTGATGCTGAACCTCATGCTTCTAGAAAAAGAAGAGCAGGACAAACCCAAAGCTCATACAGGGGAGGAAATTAGAAAGATCCCAGCAGAAATCAATGCAATGCCAACTAAGAGAATGATACAAAAAAATTAATGAATCAAAGAGTTGGTTTTTTGAAAGAATAAACAAAATTGACAAATCCTTAGCCAACCTTATCAAAAAAAGGAAAGAAAAGGCCCAAATCCATGCAATTAGGAATGAAAAAGGTGAAATTTCAACAGACCCAGCAGAAATCCAGAGGGACCATCAGTACGTATTTTGAGAACCTATACACCACTAAGATGAAAAACACAGAAGAAATGGACAGATTCCTAGATACATATGAATTACCAAAGTTGAACGAAAAAGACCTAAAACTTCTAAACAACCCAATATCAATCAATGAAATTAAAAACTTACCAACTAAGAAAATCCTGAGTCCTGATGGCTTCATTGCTGAATTCTACAAGACATTTAGAGAGGAACTACTGCCACTACTGTTTAAATTCTTCAGTGAAATTGAAAGGGAAGCAATACTACCAAATGCATTCCTGGAAGCAACCATCACCTTGATCCCTAAAGCAGTGAAAGACCCAACCAAAAAAAGAGAACTATAGGCCAATCTCACTAATGACCATAGAAGCAAAAATCCTTAATAAGATACTGGCAAATAGAATGCAGAAGATCATCAAGAAGATCACATACCCTGACCAAGAGGAATTCATCCCAGGGATGCAGGGATGGTTCAACATACACAAATTAATCAATGTAATACACTATATCAATAGAGCCAAGGACAAAAACCATATGTTCATCTCAATAGATGCACAAAAATCATTCCACAATATCCAACATGCATTAATGATAAAAACCCTATAAAAAACTGGAATAGACAGTTTCTACCTTAATCTGATAAAAGCCATCTATGAAAAACCAACAGCCAATATCATACTAAATGGTCAAAAACTGAAATCCTTCACACTGAATCAGGAACAAGACAAGGATGTCCACTATCACCACTCCTGTTCAATATAGTCTTAGAAACATTAGCAATAGCAACTAAACAAGATAAAGAAATAAAAGGAATAAAGATAGAAAATGGAGAAGTCAAATTGTCATCATGTGCAGATGACATAGTACTGTATTTGAAAGACCCCAAGAACTCCACCAAAAGTCTTCTAGACTTAATAACCAAATTCAGTAAAGTAGCTTGATACAAGGTCAACATACAAAAATCAGTAGCTTTCCTGTACAAGAACAAGAGACTCACTGAGAGAGAAATGGGGCAAACAATTCCTTTCACAATAGCATCCAAAAAATTGAAATACCTACGAATCAACCTAACAAAAGAAATCAAAGACCTCTTCTCTCAAAACTATAACACTATCAAAAAGAGATCAAAGGAGATATCAGAAAAATGGAAAGACATCCCTTGCTCCTGGGGAAGAAGAACCAATATAGCAAAAATGGATATACTTCCAAAACTGCTATATAGATTCAATGCAATCCCAATTGAAATTCCAGCAGTATATTCACAGACCTTGAGAAAATAATCCGAAAAATTCATTTGGAACAAGAAGAGACCTAGAATAGCCAAAGCAATTCTAGGCAACAAAGACAAGGTAGGGGATATCACAATCCCCAACTTGAAACTATACTACAAAGCTACTGTGACAAAAACAGCATAGTACTGGCAAAGAAACAGACCTGAGGACCAGTGTAACAGATTAGAAGATGAAGAAACAACGCCAGACACACTCTGTCACCTCATCGTGATAAAGGAGCCAACCACCCTCATAGGAGGAAAGATAGCCTCTTTAATAAATGGTGCTGGAAAAATTGGGTTTCAACTTGCCAAACATTAAAACTAGGCCTATATCTCTCACCATGCACTAAACTAAAATTGAAATGGATTAAAGATCTAAATATTAAAAGAGAAATACTGAACCAGCTGGAACAGATGTTAGGTAGAACTCTTGAACATATTGGCATAGGAAAAGGTTTCATGAACAGAACCTCAGTTGAAAAAAGAAAAGAAAAAAAACTGCTGTTGCACATGAACTAGCACAATCAACAAGTGGGATCTCTTATTAAAAAGCTTCTGCACAGCAAGAGAAACTACCAACATTGTGAAGAGACAATCCACAATGTGGGAAAAAATTTTCACCAGCTATTCCTCAGAAAAAGGTCTACTATCTAGAATATACGAAGAGCTCAAAAAAATCAGACCCCCAAATTTAAAGACCTAATCCAAAACTGGGCATCTGAAATGAATGGGCATTTCTCAGACAAAGAAGTAAAAATAGCAAATAAACATATGAAAAAGTGTTCAACATCACTGGTCATTCGAGAGATGCAAATGAAAACAACGCTGAGATTCCACTTCACTCCAGAAAGAATGGCTGCTATCATGAAATCAACCAATAACAAATGCTGGCAGGGCTGTGGGGAAAGAGAAACACTGCTCCACTGCTGGTGGGAGTGTAGACACAGTGCAACCACTGTGGAAATCAGTATGGAGATACCTCAAAGAACTAGGACTGCAAGTCCCATTTGACCCCACTATTCCACTACTGGGGATCTTCCCCAAAGAATTAAAAGAATCACACCACAGTGATATATGTGCCCCCATGTTCATAGCAGCACTGTTTGTAATAGCTAAAACTTGGAAACAGCCCAAATGCCCATCAACTGGAGACTGGAAAAAGAAAACGTGTCTTTTTAATAAAATGGAGTACTACTCAGCCATCAAAAATGAGACATTAGCTATATTTATAGCTAAATGGATGCACAATTAGGAGATACTCTTAAGTGAAATAAATAGGACACACTTGTAAATACCGAATAGTTTCTCTGGTGTGAGAAACTGAAAGTGTAAATAAGGACTAAAAGGTATAATAGATAATGTGAAATAGGAAGAAAAGCGTCAAAGGGGAAGGGGAAGTGGGGAAAGGAAAGAAGGGAATGGAATTAATATGAGAAAAGCAAGGGCTGGGGATTTAGCTCAGTGGTTTCGCCACCTACTGCGCAAGCACAAGGACCCGTGTTGTTTGATACCCAGTGGGGGGGGGGAATATATATATATATGTGTGTATATATATATATATACACATATATACATATATATACATATATATATATATATGAAAAAGAAAAAATGGAAACAAAGTCTTTGTAAGTAGGGAGGGGTGGAGTGATTGAAGGGAGGGCAGGGGAGTGGGGAATAAATAAGAACCAAGATAGATTGCATAAAGGTACAAATTTCCAATGATGAATGTTATTATATTGTATACCTGAAATGTACTAATAAAATTAATTTTAGAAAAAGAAAATGGAAGACATCAAAAGCACCCCTTGTTCCTGGATAGGCAGAACAAATATTATCAAAATGGCCATAATTCCAAAACTGATGTACGGATTTAATGCAATGCCAATCAAAATATAAACATCAACCCACACAAAACTAATTAAAACAATTCTAAAATTCATATGGAGCCTGAAGAGTCCCAGAAAAGCAAAAGCAATCCTGGGCAACAAGAGCAAAGTAGGAGACATCACAATCCTTATCTCAAGTTACATTACAAAACTACAATAGTAAAAACAGCATGATACTGGCACAAAAACAGACATGTGAATCAATTGAACAGAATAGATGGTGCAGGAACAACCCGAGGATCACTCAGCCATCTGATCTTTGTGGTATACACTGAAGGAATGATATAGCCTCTTTAGCAAATAGTGCTGAGAAAACTGGCTGTTCACATGCAAAATATTGAATATAGACCCACATCTCTCACATAAACTAAATTCACATTAAAATGAGTTGAAAATCTAGATGTTAAAACAGAAACTTTTAACCTGCTGGAAGATAAAATAGGCAAAGCTCTTGACAAAGCCTTAGGCACGATTTTTTAAAGAGAACCCCAATGGCACAAGAAATAACACCAAAAATTCAAAAATGGGATTTTATCAAATTAAAAGCCTTCTGCACAGCAAAGGAAACAACCAACAGAGTGAGGAGACAACCTACAGAATAGGAAAAAGATTTTTCCAGGTATACCTCAGACAGAGGACTAATATTTAGAATATATAAAGAACTCAAAAAATAGATTCCCAGAATAAAAGACTCATCAAAAATGGTCAACTGGGGTGGGGATTTAGCTCAGTGGTTTACCACCTGCCTCAAAAGCCCAAGGACCTGAGTTTGATCCCTGGTACCAAAAAAAAAAAAAAAAAAAAAAAAAAATGGTCAACTGAAATGAATAGACACTTCTCAGAAGAAGTATAAATGGCCAGTAAATACATGATAAAGTACTCAGCATCAATGGCCACTAGAGAAATGCAAATTAAAATAAAGAGTCCATCTTACTCCAGAGGGAATAACCATCATCAAGAAATCAAATAATAATAAATACTAGTGAGGCTGTGGGGGAAAAGGAACACTTCTATGTTGTTGGTGGGAATGTAAATTAGTACAACCACTACGGAAATCAGTAAGTAGATTTCTCGAAAAACTAAAACTGGAAATTCCATTTGACCCAGCTCTGTCTCTTCTAGATATCTACCTGAAAAAACATCATAATACAGTGATACATGCACACCCATGTTTATAGCAGCACAGTTCATAATAACTAAATCTTGGAAGAGTTCTATATGTCCAACCACAGATGAATGGATAAAGAAAATGTGGTATTTACACATAATGGAGTACTATTCTGCCATAAGGAAGGATAAACTTGAGTCATTTGTAAGAAAATGGATGCACTTTGAGACCATAATGTTAAGTGAAATAAATGAGACACACACTTAAATATTACATGGTTTCTCTTATATGAGACACCCAAAATATAAATAAATTAAAAATCAAAATAAAGGCTAATAGGAAACATGAAGATAGATCTTTTGAAAAAGGGAAGGGAACCCTGAAATAGAGGAAGAGGGGAGGGATGGAGGGGAGAAGTGGATGAATAAAGAGTCAAGGTGTGTTATGTACATGTACCAATGCCTCATGATGAATGTAATAATTACATACTACAAACATATACTAATAAAAATACAAACTTATAAAAGAAAATCAATGTTGTGTTCTTGTTTTTCTTGAGAGTTCTTTTAGTAAAGCTCTCTTTTGTCTTCTCATGTTGTTCTACCTCAGTAAAAGCCACCTGTTCTGTTTACTTACTAAATTCCCTTAAGTGAGTGATAAGCTTTCCTTTTCTACTCATGTTTATATGTTCCCTTGGCACCCAGATCAGGCCATGGAGGTCCTCTCAAACCAGGAGGCATCAGAAAGAAGGTGGATTTTTGCCTCCTGGTGGGCTGGCAGGGAATGAGCTATCTAATGATTTTGAATTCCTTCCCTGCAGTGGAGGAAGGAAGCAGCTCTGCTCCACAAGTCCCCTGAGACAGGACCGAGAGGAAATCCTCTCCCACTCTCCACCCCTGGTCAGCAGCTCAGGCAGCATTCCAGGAACCACACATATCCACAACAAGTGCATCTCTCTGAGGGTCCCATCTTAGCAGCGGGGCCTCTCAAAGCCTTAGGAAACCCCCCTATCTTTACCCCAATCCCTGAGAGTGGAAAGTCTACCCCATTATTCTGCTTTCACATGAACCAAACTCCTTGGTTCACACTTGCCTCTGAGCTCACAGTAGTTTCACCCACAACTTTTTCATTTCTCAGACGGGATCATTATGAAAAGGTTCCAGAGGCCACAGGGCCAGGAACTGTGTTCAGGAAAAGAGCTTCCTCCAACCTCCACCATAAACATTAATGTTCTAAGCCCTGCAAAAGCCATAGTTCCTCTAGGACAGCTGAGCAAACAACTTTCAAGGCATTTATGGGAGGACAGGAAATGTTTAGACTCTAAAAACTTGGGTCTGAGACTCGCCTCTCAGAAACTTGTAAATGTCAACATGCTGCATCACCATAAATTATCTCTGTAATCATGTTATTGAATAAGACTAACTTCAGGCCCCAGTCCAGAGCAAAGCCCTTGCAGTGCTCTCCCAGGTGACAGATATTTTTCAACAAAGCACTCCCCTCTAACTCTTTAGGGAAAGGGAACCATGATAAATCAGACTAAATAACAATAACAGAGGCTACACCATATTTTCATAGCATGTTTATGAGGACATCATATGGAACAGAGCTAAAGGGCTTACTGAAGTCAGAATATTTTACGTCTGTTGCTGTTGCCTTATCTTCCAGACCTGTCATTCTGACACTAGGAGAAATTAAATTGGTCTGATGTGATTGGTTCCCTGCACAATCACACTGGTTTTCATCCAGTACCCTCCAGTTTTCTGGTATTTCTAAATTAATTATTGGATGATTTCTTGCAATATCTCTCACAGAATAATAGTGCTTGTCACCACATATGACATTTATAATCTGTTTTTTAATTTCTTAGCAATGTGTGCCTGATAAATGTAAATTATTATCATTGTCTTCTATCAAAGGTGTCAAATGATCAGGCATGAGGATGAATGGACAGTTTGGGCTCTCCTTCTAAGCAGAATAACCTGCTCATGAAGAACTCTCTCTGGCAAAGGGAGCTATAAAAAGGATCCTTGTCTTCACCTAATTTGCAAATCACAGTTACTTTTCCCTTCTTTCTCCCTTTTTCAATCACTTCCTTGGTTCATCAGGCAATGCACCTGTCTGATAAATATTCACTCATTACCTTCTGAGCATACCTGATCATTTGACCTAAAGAAGATGTATGCCCCATTCTGTCAACTCAGGGATCTGGAAGCCAAAACAAATGACCCAAATCTTTTTTTTTTTTTTTTTTACAAATGACCCAAATCTTAATCACTAGCTATAGACAGAAGTTTCTGTGGTACATTTTCAAGATCTGTTAGCAGTAAGCACAGTGGGGTCTTGGGCTCAATGTCCCTCTGACTGACTGGGACAGGTCATACATACCTAGCCAGTGAAAAGATTTGACCAGATGTCCTCAGAGGGTCCTTCCAGAGAATAGCTTTGCTTCATATTAGCTTCTTAATAGCAGATTCACTTTTAGACCAAAGGAGAATCAGGCTCTCTAACCACTGAACAAACAGATTAATGACTATAATGTCTAGTGGGAAACCCTATGGATTTACCCAAGGTTGGCAGCAGGATGAACCCCAGCAAAATTAAGAACTAATCTGTGGAGGTCTTTGGTGCTGCTACTTCCTGTCTTCTCTGTTTTTTGTTGGTTCTCCCTCCCTCCTTCTGCTTTAGGCTCTTGGTGCTTTTACATTATCCTTGATGGTTCATGAAATTTTCAATTAGGTATACTTCTCCAGGCAACATTCACTGCTCACTTTCTTCACAATCCACCTCCAGTCATCAAACTTACCTGTCCTCTATCCCTACAAAAGATCTGCTCAGTGATTCAATCTCATTAGGAAGAGAAAATTAGAAGTCATATATAAAAGGCTAATAGGAGTTTATTGCTTTATATTCTAATTGGTAAAATGAGGACCTAACAAACAAAGGTCATTTGAGATACGTGGAAGGAAAAATTGTTGGAAAGCCTCTCTAACTAGCTCACCAAACCAATTCTGGAAAACCTATTTTATAACTCAGCTCATCCTCCCACCAAAGGAAAAGATAGGATGGCATTAAAAATGAGATTCAAAACTGTAAACTTGCCACATCAGAAGTGAGATAAATGCCTGGCTTGCTCTGCATCCTGGTCCCCTCTGCTGGAGGGGGCAGGAATCGATTGAGAGTAATCATCTCTCCCCCTCCCAGGCATTTGGAGGTCCCGGAAGCTACAAGTGACCTATGAACAGGAGAAGCCCTGGGTTCTATGCTGTTGTCATTTCTACATGACTGACTAATAAATCTCTATCTCTGATCCTGGATTTTATGCTGAAAGTCATGAGAGGGAAAAATCATGACCTGAGGATCTCTGATGTCTCTTTTTAAATCTTGTAGCACTCACTTTGCTTGTCTCTTCCAGTTTAAAAGGACTGTAATGTCTTTATCAGCAAATGGTTACAGGATTGGGGAATGCCTGGTTAGAACCCACTATTCCTGCTGATAAGGCATAAACTCTTACTCCAGATATTCCCTTGTCCTTTCTGTCAAAAGGGTACATCCTGACCTTTAAGAGCTGGTTCCTGCCCAGGTTCACATCCAAGCAGCAGGCCAGCCTTTCTCCTTTAGCAGTGCTTTGAAGTGTAAAGGTTTGTTCTCTTGTTTTTCACTGCCAACTATATCCTGAAAGAGTAGAACCTAGCTGTTACATTTAGAAATGTGCTGTGCATCCTTAATGTCCTCTACATTCCCACTAGAGGAGGTGTCACCTTCACAACCCAAATTCAGCCAAACTTCTCACAAGCTAATCAGATAGGATGGCATCTCTGTGTACGCAGCAGAAGACTCACTCTAAACTCCAGAGCTCCCCTGTTCCAGATTTGCCAGCGCATTGAGCTACCAATACAATCCAATAAAACATCTGGTCTGCCAGTCATCCCACCACTGACATCCCAATGAATGCCACAGTGAAAGGTGTGTTCATGAGGTCATCACAGAAAGAAATATGATGAAGGATTTCCAGAGAGGTCAGAAATTCTTCAAATGTAGCTCCGAGATTTACATGCTAATCATTTAATCTCTCCATGCTTCAGATTCCTTTTCTGTGAAATAAGTAATAACACCTGCCATGCATTTTGCAAGGATCAACTGAGGTGAAAGATGTAAAATAAAACACTTTCTAAACGAAAGTTCTTTGCAGAGGTATAAAACTGTAATTGCCACAAAATTATTTCAAATTATACATGCCAACGTCCCATCCCTACTCTCTAGAAATCTAACCCCAGATCCAGGTTAGGGCCTGGCAATATGTTTTTTAAAAGTCTCTAGAAAATTCTGATTCACACTGCCCCATTGTGTGCTGTGCAGATGTGAGAGGCAATTAATAGTACATGGGCCCCAAGTTTAACCATTACCTGGGTAACTGAAATATGGGTATGGCCTCAAGGAATTATGAAGATTTACACATCTCAGGAATAGGATCCTGACCCTAGGAACCCTTCAAGGTAGCTGGGCCATCTTTACAATTGGCAACAAAGCTAGATTAGAGCACATTTTTAAAATTAAGACAAGGATGATACCTAAGGTGAGATTCCCCCAAGCTAGACTGAGTTACCAGTGAAAACGTGTAACTACCAAGCTCTCTGGAATTTCTCCTTTTCTTATTACATTGTCCAAGGATGATCAAATCAAGCAATGACATCCAGGTTTCTAAAGTAAAAGTCTATTCATTAAAATCCAGAGGTCAGAACCAGAAGCATCTCTCTTTGTTCCTCCACTCTCATCCCAGTGATGGGAGTTCTGTAGTGTTGTAAACATGGTAACAGAAGTTGATTACCCACTTCTTGGACGGTCACAATGCCAGGTTTGCTACTGGACCCCAGGTTACTCACCAGAGGAGCCATCACAAACTGACCTCTCCTTCCTGGCTCTCCTTCCTCATGTCAGACAGTCCTGGAAGTTATCAGCCAGGCTGTCCCAGAGCAGTAATGGAATTGAGCCTCAGACCCTGAACTCTTGGCTTTTGCTCACAATGACTAATAAATCCCAATCTACTATGTTTACCCATATGCACATATACATTAAACCACCACAAAGCCCATGGCAACCATTTTGCATATCCAGGTTGGTCTTAAAACACCTTCTTAGATAAAGTTTCTTCAAACATTTGAATTATATTGATGGTGAATGTACCTCTAATAATATCCCACCAATGCTTACATGTGAAATATATTCTAGAGCAATTTTTTAAATAGTCTCAAATTTCTGACTTCTTCTATTGAAAGTTTATAACCCTCCCCTTGGGTCTGGGCAACCTAGGCTGCTTCAACCTGCAAAGCATGGTAGAAGTAATGCTGTATGACTTCCAAGGCTAGATCAGAAAACATCATGTAGCTTCTTCTTCAGTACCTTAGAACACTCACTCTTGGAAGCCATGTTAGAAGTTCAACTACTATGGTATCACCATGCTGGGGAGATCTTATGTGGATACTCTAGCCAATAACTCCAGCCAAAGTTCCAGGCAACAGTGAGTACCAAACACAGCCCCATGAGTAAGCCATCTTAAACATCCAATTTACCAAGACTTCAGATGATTCCAGCCCCTTCCATCTTCTGACTGACTACACTGGAGGCCCCACAGAAGAAGCCCTGTCAAGCTCTTCTCAAATTACTACTCTACAAAATTGTGAATGAAATACAGTGGTTGTTTCAAATTGCAAAGTTTTAGGGTAAATTGTTACACAGAAAAAGTAAGTGAAACATCTAATTCCAATTTTTTACAATTACAGGTCGAGCATTTTCTCAGATCATTTAATCTGAATATAATCAGACCCTGACATTCCCTATGGATGGGCATAAAACTTGATATATCTCCCTGGAAGAAATTTTGACAACACTCAGCTAAAACTTTAAAACATGCATGCCCTCTGACCTCTCAACTGAAATTCTAAGAGTCTAATATAGTGCACTGATTACAGATCTATTCAAAGAATTATCTGAATCAGCTATAAATATGCTCTATCATGTTACCTATAATAAAAATTTAGGAATAATATAAACATCCTACAGAGACAGTAGTTAAATAAGCTATTATATATTATATTGTACTATTATATATTATATTGCATAATTATATTATCTGTTATATTCTACCCATTTAAAACTAGTTTTTAAGTATATTTGATGGCAAAATATTTATGATCTATTGATAAATAGAAATTGAGGGTACAGATGGTATTTTTCTTATATTAAAAATTGGCTATCTGATTGTACAACCAGCTCTCAAGATGGTGCTGTACAAAAACAAAAAGCCTGAAAGATCAACCTGAAAATTAATTTGGACCTTACTTATCTTGTGGAAGATAGAATTTTTACTCTGGAAATTCTGAACAATTTCTAAGGAGCAATTTCTAAAAGACATTGCACTCTTTAAAAAACATTACATGGAAGGAAAAAGCTTAAATTATAAAAATGACAATCTCTAAAGAGTACTCTTCTAGTTCCCACTTTTTATTTTCTTCTATATATTTTTCCATATACTTTCCATACTTTTGGTAGTCAATTGTATTACCTCCAGTAAAAAGAATATTTTAGAAAGAAAGAAAGTTATTGACACCCAAACTCTCAAGAACCTGAAAAGAACTTTTATACCCAACCACCAGGTACTTCAGGAAGGCTAAGAGGACCTTCAATCACAGCTACAGGGCTAAGCCAGAGTCCCTATTTCCTCACAAGAAAAGCAAAGTGAGGACTGTAGAGGAAGACAAGAAAGAACAACAGATAGAGCTGACCAAAGGAACTGGATATCTGAAGATTAAAGAGTGGAAACAAAAAGTTAAACGGGGTCTGGGAACAGACATTGCAAGGTGGAGAGCCATCCAAACTTTTGTCCAGCTGAAGTCCCTAGAGGTCTGGCTACATCCTTATGAACAGAAGATGACATCCCACCTATGGTTTACTACAAAACCATAGGAAAGTAGCCACTGAATGTATGCCAGTATATGCGGTAGGGGTTGGAGGAGATTGAGGGGGATGGTTGTTGATCACTTGTATTAGTTTAGGTGCAATAGTGCTCCTTGTCCATAACCCCAACTACCAGGAGGAGGCAGGAGGATGGTGAGTCCAAGGCCAGCCTGGGCAACATAATGAGACACCATCTCAAAAAAAAGCTTATAATGTGCAGGTTGTAGAACTGCATTGTCTAAAATGATAACTACTGGTTACATGATTATCTAAATTTAGTTTAAATATAATCTAAAACTCAGTTCCACGGCACAAGCCACATTTCAAGTAGCAAATGCTTATCTTACTGGACATAACAGGACATTTCCATCACTGCAGAAAACCTTCTAATGGGTAGTGCTGCTCCAGGGAATTGTTCAACTTGAATTCTTGGCTGTCTAGAAAGCAAGTATTGAGTGGATAAAGATGGAATTCAAAGTAAACAGGCCAATTTAAACCCAGCTTATCAGATGTGAGGTCTTGGACCCATTACTTAAACTCCCTAAGACTCAGTTTCCTTCTCCATGAGATGGGAATAATAAGACTTACAGGGTGGTGATAAAGAGTAAATGACACAAAGAATACAAATCACCAGGTCAGAGCCTATATCCAGTATACACTCAAACATCATTAGCCATTATACCAATGAGGATCCATGAGGATTTTCCAATGGCATCACATAATAGCTAAGCTAGCCAGGCATACTCAGAACTCAGTAACCTTCACACTCAGAATCAGCCTAAAAGTAAAAGCATTTCAATCCTACAAAATTTATTTTAAGGTCACTTGGCCCCACACTTAATGTAAGCCCAAGCTGACGAACACCAAAGGAAACAGATCAGAAGACCATGGTAGTCATTATCCCTCCCAGCAGCAGAGGCTCTCAGTCCATCCTACAGGTGAGGAATCCAGGGCTCAATGGGCCTGGCATTCAAACCAGGCCCCACACACTCAGTGTCACCTGCTGAAAAGTCTTACCAGAGTGGTATTCAGGAGTCTTGATGAATCACAATCTAAACCCTCATGGGCAGGACAAGCCTGTTGGGAGATGAGAGGAGACTGGAAGTGCTGCCTTGTAGTGTTGGGCTCAAACCTCCTGCTACTCATATGGAAGGATGAACACCTTGGAGCAAGTTGATGGAGGTTATGCAGAGGACACAAAAAGCATTCACACCAGAAAGGACTCACAGGGGAAAGAAAAACAGAAACAGAACACACAGATTCTACAAATGGAATCGAGTGTCCTCGCCAATGGGAATTGAGCACTGACCTCTGAAAGGAAGAATGAGAAAGAACTGGGCCTTCCAGGGGCAGGCAACAAGTACAAACAGAAGCAGTGCTGGTCCCGTTCAGCTCCTGCATAAAGCACAGTTAGGGAGTGAGGGAGCCAATTTCAGCATGACAGGACCAGCATAAAAAGGATATGTGGAACCCTGCACCTCTTCCTCAGCACTGCATCACCACATTAGAACTAGAGGAAGTGCTTGAATGGGCAACACAGCTAATTAACAGTGGCCTCTTTAAAGAGAGAGCTCTGCTGATTTTTATGGATGCACTCAACATAACCAGCAGGATTTAAAATCAGGCTCTCCTTCCTCATTTATTTTTCCCTATCACTTGAACCATGTTTTCTCCGGGTTCCAAACTAATGAAATGCTTATTTAGAAGCTGTGGCCATCTGTGGCTGGTGCTGCCATGTTCATTTCTGCTCCCTGCCATGGGCTGATGAGGTTGTGGGGCATGGAGAATTTCCCAGGATGGCCCAGCCGAGGGGCCTGGTTGTGTGGGAAGAGAAGCACCAGGAAGAGAGGTCAGGCACCTATGCTCCTCTGTTCTGAAGGGGCTGGCTCCCAGCTGCTCTGTCGAGAATGCTGACAGCTGGCACAGTGATAACCTCACCTACCACTGGGGCACATTAATCTGAACAGGGATCTGCAAAGCCTCACTCTGGCACCACAGGCATGGTCTCTGCATACTGGTGACCCTAAGGGCTCACTGATACCACTAGCATCTGCCCCCTCCCCTGCACCTTGATTTCTCCAACCTGTGCTGCCTCATCCTCACTGCTTTATTGCTTGCTCAGCATTGATCCCTCTCCATGGTTACACATGATATAAAGTTGGCACCAGGGCTCACCTACTATTGTGGCACCTTGCACACTGGCCTGATAATCTTCTACCACCCCAGCATTGGCAGTCATGAGTCTCAAATTTGTGTCTGTCCACAGTGATGACAAATACAAATAGCTGGCAAAACCCCACAACCTCACCCTTGGGTGAGTCCTGTGGATGGCAGGCTCCTTATTTGTGATGTCCTTGCAGCAGTCTGATCCATTGAGTCTCCTGGGTTAGCTCATCTATGGGAACAAGATGTGCTTGTTACTGCTCACTTCTCTTCTCTCCCAGTGCTAGACTCTCTATATAATAACAGTAAAACATCAACTCCCTAGACATGCCTCATTCTTCTTTCTCTGATTGAAGGTGATATCAGAAAATGGACAGACATCCCCTGCTCCTGGGTAGGAAGGATTAATATAGTGAAAATGGGCATACTTGCAAAACTACCATATAGATTTAATGCAATTCCAATTGAGATCCCAGCAGCATACTTCATAGACCTCGAGAAAACAATCCAAAAGTTCATTTGGAACAAGAAGAGACCCAGAATAGCAAAAGCAATTCTAGGTAACAGAGACATGGCAGGGGTATCACAATCCCCAACCTGCAACTACACTACAAAGCTACTGTGATAAAAACAGCATGGTACTGGCAAAGAAGCAGACCTGAGGACCAGTGGAACAGATTAGAAGATGCAGAAACAGCGCCAGACAAACTCAGCCATCTCATCTTCAACAAAGGAGCCAAACATCCTCACTGGAGGAAAGATAGCCTCTTTAATAAATGGTGCTGGAAAAATTGGGCTTCAACTTGCCAAAGATTAAAACTAGACCTGTATCTCTCACCATGCGCTAAACTAAAATCAAAATGGATTAAAGACCTAAATATTAAAATAGAAACTCTGAACCAGTTGGAACAGAGGTTAGGTAGAACCCTTGAAGACATCGGTGTAGGAAAAGATTTTATGAACAAAACCTCAGTTGCCCATGAACTAGCACAATCAACAAGTGGGATCTCTTCTTATTCAAAGGCTTCTGCACAGCAAGAGAAACCACCAGCAGTGAGAAGAGACAACCCACAATGTGGGAAAAAATCTTCACCTGCTCTTCCTCAGACAAAGGTCTACTATCTTGCATCGATAAGGAACTTAAAAAGATCAGACCTCCCAAATTTAAAGACCCAATCCAAAAATGGGCATCTGAAATGAACAGACATTTCTCAGACAAAGAAGTAGAAATAGTAAATAAATACATGAAAAAATGTTCAACATCACTGGTCATTCGAGAGATGCAAATGAAAACAATGCTGAGATTCCACTTCACTCCAGAAAGAATGGCTGCTATCATGAAATCAACCAATAACAAATGCTGGCAGGGCTATGGGAAAAGAGGAACCCTGCTCCACTGGGGGTGGGAGTGTAGACTGATGCAACCACTGTGGAAATCAGTATGGAGATACCTCAAAGAACTAGGACTGGAAGTCCCATTTGACCCCACTATTCCACTGCTGGGGGTCTTCCCCAAAGAATTAAAAGAATCATAGCACAGTGATATATGTGTGCCCATGTTCATAGCAGCACAGTTTGTGATAGCTAAAACTTGGAAACAGCCCAAATGTCCATCAACTGAAGACTGGATAAAGAAAATGTGGTTTTTTTATAAAATGGAGTACTACTCAGCCATAAAAAATGAGAAATTAGAGACATTTATAGCTAAGTGGATGCACATTGAGGCAATACTCTTAAGTGAAATAAATAGGACACACATGAATAAATTCCAAATAGTTTCTCTGGTGTGAGAAACTGAAAGTGTAAATAAGGACTAAATGTATAATAGGTAATGTGAAATAGGAAGAAAGGGGGCAAAGGGGAAGGAAGTGGGAGGGCTAGGGGAAAGGATAGAAGGGAATGGGATTAATATGAGAAAATGGAAAAATAGGAACAAACTCTTTGTAAATAGTGAGGACTGGAGGGGTTGAAGGGAGGGCTGGGCAAGGGTGAAAAATAAGAACCAAGAGATATTATGTAAAGATACAAATGTCCAATGATGAATGTCATTATATTGTATACCTAAAATGTACCGATGATTACAATGAATAATTGATAATGTAAAATAGGAAGAAAAGGTCCAAAGGGGTAGGGGTAGTGGGAGGGGCAGGGGAAAGGAAAAATGATGAGAAATGGAAAAAATGGAAATAAAGTCTTTGTAAATAGGGAAGGGTGGAGGGCGTGAAGGGAGGGCTAGGAGGGGGGAAAAAATAAGAACCAAGATGCATTATGTAAAGGTACAATTCCCAATGAGAAATGTAATTGTGTTGTATACCTACAATGTACCAATAAAAGAATTTAATAAAATAAAATTAAAAATTAAAAAATCTTCTTTCTCTGTTCCCCTTTCCTGTCTGGCTCCTCCAAACACCAGATCCTCAATGTCAATCAGTGAACAGTTGATGTGGGCCTTTTCTAAACCAGTGAAGGTGAATCTTTTAGAGATTTCAGTGATTCAAACAGCCCTCTGGGGCACATGTGCTATAGATTCTCCATCACTGGTCTTGGCCATTCATCCTTCCACTTGGCTCCATGAGGACCAGAATCCTGCCTATGCTATTCTTCATGTTTCCCTGCACCTGGCAAAGATTAAGGCTTGACAAGCTTTCATGCAACAAATGAATTGCCTGCATAAGAAGAGATTAATAAACCACAATGTGATCAGCAAAGAGATAAGTACAAAGTTCTTTGGGATCTCAGAAAAGAGAGAAATTATTTCTGCCTGGGTAGGGTGCACTCCAGACAGAAAGCACCAAACTTGCAAAGGCATGCTAGAGCATAAATATATATTGAGCCCAAGAAAATAACCAGCTCTGCAGCCCATGTTCTTACTCAACATCAAAGCTATGATGCCACAGAGGGGCTGACATGGATGCCGCTATGTGAGGGCCAATGAAGAAACCAACTAATGACCTAGGCCTCCCTTCTTCATGAGCTCTGGGTCCCTACAGAATTTCAGTCTCTTAGCCTACTCTGTAGAGGCTCCTGAGATGGGCTCTGAGGACACAGGGATGAATCAGACCAGCTCCTTCTGTAGCTCAGTGCTGAGTAAGGGAGAAGACTAGGTGAGCAATTACAGTAAAGTATGATGATAATGCCTGATGTTTCTGCTAGCCCTGGGCACCTGGGCCACTCTGGTTCCACCTGCTAGGAACTCTGAGGTGGCGAGAATGCCAGGGAGAAAATGGAGCAAATCATTCAAAACACTGGTTTGTTCTTAGAAGGGCTGAGAAGGCCAAGGAAGGAATGGGAGACATAGACCAGGAGAAGCCCAGGTCCCATGGCCACCATGGAACAATGCTGATGCTCTGGAGGAGCTGTGTTCTTACTTCTCAATCCAAAACTCACTACCGGGGAGACCTCATCTTCTGCATGAAGGCCAGCCCTTCTGCTGAACACCACATGACCCACTCAAACTGCCCTTTCCTTCTACCCACAGCGTTTTTCCCCCATTGCTTCTCAGTCTTATCTCTCCTACAAAAAGAAGAAGAAGAAGAAGGAGAAGGAGAAGGAGAAGGAGAAGGAGAAGTAGAAGGAGAAGGAGGAGAAGAAGAAGAAAAAGAAGAAGAAGAAGAAGGGAAGGAGAAAAGGCAATCTAGAGAAAAGCTAAAAAAAGAGCAGTGAAATGGAGAGGAAGAGGTGATAACATCATGGAGACCCTTTGACACTAAATCTGTGGTACAGCTTGGCTCTTCAAAAGTATGACTGGAGCCTCGAGACCTGTCATCCAGGGCTAGGCCTGCTGCAATATGGGGGCGGGGGGATCACCACTGTCCCAGGCTCCACCCCTCACCCCACAGGCCTCCTTCAAAACACACTGGTTATGATCCCAGAGTCTCAGCCAACTAGTACACAGACTAAAGAAGACTGCTTGGGACATTCCCCCCATCAGGTGCTCATCCTGAGCCAGAATTCTAGTGATGTTGGCCTCACCTGACACTGAGGAAGGGCACCGGCAGATTCAGAGACCCAACGGTTTCCTGGCTTGTCTCCTGATTCAGACAATTCTGCATTTCAAATTGCTTGGGTTCAAACTCCTTATAATTTTTCAGGGCTGCTGGAAGGAGAAAGTATTGATTCTATGTTTTGATAAGGTCAGCAGTGATCAGCTCTGACAGTCAGGCGGATGGCCTGTCCCCTTCCCCCTCCAGTGGATGTGGCTCCACATGCAGAAAAAGAGGGAAAAAAACACAGAGGGGGGTGAGGAGGCAGAGTACGTTGTCTCAGTGGTTCTGAAAACCTCTTTAAGCCCCATCAGCAAAAGTGGGCTTGTCTCGGTTTTCAGTCTAGGAGAAGCAGTAAGGGCACACTTGATCTTTTCCTTGTGCAGTTTCATTTTCCTTTTCCTCTTTGTCTTCCTGCCCAGCAGCCTATCCCCTGATAGTGACTCATTTTCCTCCAAAGAACCAATTAAGTTCCACGTGGCATCAGCAGACTATCGATGACACTGATTAACGTTCAGAACCTGTAGGATTGTTCAGACTGAGATGACTAAGAAGACATAAAGAAGGCCCCTCTGAGGTTTCACACAGTTGATTTGAGCTTGATGAGAAATGTGCTCAAATCTTTCCCACTTCAATGAGGCCACAGGAGGGTGAGCTGCCTGGAGCTCCCTCCCCTGATAGAGGCCATAGGTCCCCACAAATGGCAGGCATATTCCCAAGCCAACCAGGCTAGCCAAGGGAAGGCACATCTTGAGACCTCAGAAAAGGTATGCAAGATGCTATGTCAATATGTATATGAACGTGGTGGCACATCCCTATAATCTCAGCTACTTGGGAGTCTGAGGCAGGACAATTAAAGGTTTGAGGCCAGCCTGGGCAACTTAATGAGACCTTGTCTCAAAAATAAAAACAAAAAGGTCTCGAACTATAGCTCAGAGATAGGGTACAAGTCCTTGGGTTCAATCCCTAGCACCACAAAAACAAAAAGGTAAGTGTATATGTATAAGGTTGTTTTCTAAAGAAAAGATCCAGAGCTTTCATCAAATTCTCCAAAAATTTCATGACCAAGGGGAGGTGACACATCATTATTCTATGCAGTCCTTTCAAAAATCCCATAGAGTGCATCAAGCTCCCCCAACCACCTCCCAGCTGACAGTGCCATGGGAGGTGCCCTGAAATATCAAGGGCTAGGACAAGAGGTGATATCTTAAGTAGACCTGAGTGAATTACTATAATGATATGAAGGTTCAGTTGAAAACAAGGCCCATGATCAGTGACTCAGTGGGGCTTGCTGATGAGTGAAGAGAAGCATGAGTACCATGCTCACATGAAGCAGTGGTTCCCTACACGGATGTCAGTCAATCACTGGCTATAGAACTCTACCCAGATGCAAGTGCCACTGGACTTGAACAAACCTCAATATATTCAGTGCCATGAACCAGCTTGGTTGAAGCACTTTCATCAAATTCTGAAATCACGACATCAAACACAACAGAAATAAGAGCTACTGCTGAGTAGAGCCCACTCTATGAGGCACAATGCTGAGTGCTTCAGGCACAGAATCTCATTAAATACAGCAGCCCTGTGACATGCCAACATTGCCATTTTACAGATGAGGAATTTGAGATTCATAGAGAAAATGCATTGACAATCAAAAGATCAGTATGTGAGAATGGCTGGATTTGAGCTGATGTCTGGGAAACTTAAAAGCCCATGATTCAGGAACCAGGCAATAGAAAGAATGAGGTTGGAACTGGAGAGAAGCTTGGAGAAAAGAACACCTGGAAATAAGACTTCAGAGGACTAGGTAAATGAATGCTGTAAAGAGAAATGGGAACAATAGAGGAAGTTACTAGAAGGCAGATTCTAGTTAAACAATTTTTTTCATTCCTAGCAGCATTACACAGTAAGTCAAGGGAACTGCCATGCTCACAATGCCCTTCCAGGAAAAATTTTCTCAGTGAAGTCCCTGCTGAAAGAAGCTTTATACAAATTCAGCAGAGATAACCATGATTTCTTCTTCAGAAAATTGATTGGACCATAGGTGGACTCCTGATTCAGAGAAGTCAGCTATGACCATAGTAGGAAAAACTCAGTGCTAATAGTATTTTAGTTAAGGTACTAGTTACTGAGATAGCAAGCCTAAATAGGTATGCTGGCTCAGACCCAATAGTCTTATTTCTTTCTTATGTAAAGTCCTAAATGAATGTTCCTGGCTAGCAGGTCTCCTCTGAGTAGTGATTTAGGGACCCGGGCAGTTTCCATCTTGTACTTCAACATGTGGCTTCCGAAGCCACTGTGCTGATCTACAGCACACCAACAAAAAGGGAGAGATTCTAAAGAACTGTACTGGGAATGTTGTATGCCAAGCCTAGAGTGGTACACATCCCTTCAGCTCATCTGCCATTGACTAGAACCCAATCATGTGGTTATGTCTAACCAGAAGGAAGGTTGGGTTGTTTGGCCAAGAAGAAGAGATGTATAGATGAACTTCAGCCTCCACTAGAGGCAGAAAGAAGCCATGCTGCTCAGCAGAGGTATAGATTGCAATATTATTTCTAGTCCTTTCACATCTCTGCTATTCAATCTCTGAGGCCCTTAATATGAAAATGTCTTCCTTTTCTACAATAGTCATCCTGAAAATTCATATCAAACAGGAAGTCCATATGACCAAGGATCCCACTAAGTAATGAAACATACACATGGCCATTTTACTAGGGTTTTTTTCCCCCAAGACTGTGGATAGTCCCCACTTACAGGAGGACCTCAGATCTCCCTATTTGGTGGTTTTCTGGAATCCTCCCAAATGAACTGGTTTTATCTCCATGAGCTCCTGCTCACCTCTTGGCTTCTGTTGACCATCACTGTGATTGTCACTGTAATTCTGAAAGTGTCTTTCTCCTATGTCAATAGCATGATATTCACATCACATGCCTGACTCAGTCTGGACTTCTTGTACCCCTTGGAACAGCTCCTCATCCTGCCTACTTCTTGGAGCTTAATCACCACCAGCCCCAAAACCTTACCCTACAGAGCCCACTGCACCATTCCAGAAGCTACCATCTACTAGGCAGCCTATGGAAGTGCCATCCCAGAGTCAGATACCAGGAGGAGTGTCCCTGACCCCTCATGCCAACATCTCAAACCTTAGCTCTTCCAAGATATAGAATATCTTCATTGTTCTGAATGAAGTCTAATATGGAGAAACTAAGGCACTAAGAAATTAAAGGGCTTCCCTAATAGTACAGAATGAAATAAATTAGATGAAATTTTTATAGACCTGTCTGTTGCCATCTGGAAAAATAAAATATTTTCCTTAATTTCAAGGCCAAGTGGGGGTGGGGGTGCACACACATGTGTGTGTCTGCCTGTGTGCTTTAACATCTTTTGACACAGTAATCAAAGCCCCTGATAAAAACAGAAGTTAGAACTATTAAAATAGAGTAATTTGCTGAAAGCACTGGTCTTTTGCTTTAAAAGTGTCTTTAACTGTGGTATGTTCATTCTAATTTTCTAGCCATGGTTATTTCCATGAATGCTATAACTTAGGCCCTAGCTTGGTGCCTGGTGTGTGATAGGAACTCAGTGAATACTGGATGGGAGGGAGGGAGGAAGAAAAGAAGGAAGGCAGGTGGGCAGGCAGGCAGGTGAGCATTTACACAATGTGTTCCAAACTGCTCTGACTAAAGGAAGAGGAAGTATTATCAGTGTTCTTTTTCCCCAAGGGAGGAAAACAAAGCAAGAAAGCATCACACAAACCTGAAGCTAGAATTACCAGAAGGTCCACACCAATGGCCCCTTTCAAGCCACGTGATTCTAAGCCATGGGCATACTCAGATCCCCCAACTAGCCAAAGTGTTCCCCAATCTCTCTTAACCCACCCTCCCCAGCACCACCTACCCCTCCCATACCCTGCTGTCCTCCCCTGCCCCAGCCCAGGCAGCCAGAGTTGTGTAATCCTCCCTGCCAAAATCATTTCGAGAAGCAGACTCAAATGTCTGAGGGCAGCAAGCAGCCTGTGAGCAGGAACTAGCAACATTTATCTCACGACTCCTCAGGTAAGCTGACAGTAGCCACCAGCAGTTTGTCAGATACTCGTTTAGCAAGTTTGTTCTCAGCCCAAAAGTGAAGCAAAGGACAAGAAATGGTCAATGGCCACAAAGGTCTGCCCTTCTGGCCTCCACTTTCAACACTTTAAAATATCAACTCTTAGTTATCACCCGGTTTCTTCCTAGACAGAATATGTTATCCAATCTATAAGATGTAGCAGGTTAGGAAAGCCAGAAAGGATTGGCATGTCCTTTCCAAGTGGACTCTCTGGGGTAGCCAATCTAGAGACTAAAAACATTTCTCTTTCATTTATTGTGCAACTTTTTTTAAAGGGAAAGTCCCCAAATGGAATTGAGAATGTTCGGGTTGTTTTAAGGGCATTTTTCCTTTCTGTGACACCACGAGCCTGCTCTCCATTTTTCCAAGCTCTGGAGAGAAACTCTGCTTGCCAACACTTGAGTGATTTCACCTCTAGCGTTTCCATGGTGATGCACATCCCTGAACAGCCTGGAGAAAAGGTGCAGCTCCAAATGGCAATGAATATGAAGGAAACCCAGCAGCTCCCTGGGCTGAAGGGGAGGTGCCAGGGGGAGGGGGAGGGAGAGGGCTCCCCTGGAGAATCTGGGCTGCTTTGAGCTCTGGATCCACATGGCCTCTTCCCTCAGGTAGCCTGAGGTAGGATACCTATCTCTCCTGGATAGGATACCTAGGAGGGAAACCATAGCTGGCAGGGGCTCCAAGGACTAGCAAGGCAAGGAACCAGCTATCCAGGAAACATGCACAGAGCATCTCCAACAGAGCAAGCTCCAAGCAACATAATGTCCTAGACTATGCAGGGTCCCCATGGATCTGGAGTCTATGGAGTCTCAATCATTCTCCTGGTCTGGCCCACACCAGGGAAGCCATGGGCTCTATTACATTGACAAGACTTCACTATAAAACACAAGAAAAACAAAATAATTCCTCAAGAAGCTAAGATTCTGTTACCTGGTATGCACTTAAGCATAGGGTAAGGCTTAGGGTACAGAGCCCCATTTCTTCCCTCAGCCAAAAGTTATAATAAAGCTGCCATTTACTGAGCACTTGTTACATGCCAGATGCTAAATTCATTATATCCATTCTCCCAATTGATTTTCCCAATAAAGTAACTACGTGGTAGGTAGTATTATCTCTATTTCAGAGTAAGAAAGCAGGGATCAGAGAGGTTAACTGACTTTTCCAGGTCTCCCGGCAAGTTAGCAGTTTGAATTCAAGATTTGAATTCAAACAGTTTCAATTTAGAGTCTTATGTCAGGCATATTGCAGGTGACTGTGCCTAAGGTTGGGAATGATTTACCCAAAACTGAACATGAATGCACTGATTTTCAGAACTCACATTTGCTCTGCTTTCCACAGTTAACAATAATTATAGCTCCCACTTCTTCCATATCTTTTATGTGCTAAATGTTTTCTGTTTGACTTAATTTAATTTGCACAGGAATCTTGTGAGACAGGTATTTCATTTGAGGAACCTGAGGCCCTGAGAGACGAAGTTTGCCCAAAGTCAGATGAAAGTCAGAGGCTATCTTTGAACACATTTTTGGCTCCAAATCCAGGGCTTCTATACATGCTATACTTTTCACATTATCTCATTTTATCCATCCCTGCCAGGGACTGGGTTGAGTAACCAGCTCTCCAACTTTAGGGGAAAACCAGGATAGGATAGAGACACTGAAAACCAGGCAGGATAGAGACACTGAAGCCAAAGCTACTCTCCTTTTATGGCTGCCAGCCTGGTCACACTTAGCAAACTCTTGTAGGTATACACATATCCCCATGTTAGCCTAATTATTCCTTCTCTTTTTCACCAACATTAATTGAATACCGTACCTAGTGTGCACAGACCTTGTGCAGGCAACAAGAACACAGAACAAAAGGCCCAGTGTTCCTCCAGTGTCAGTCCCCACAGATAGCAATGAGATGCAGGGCCTCAGTGAATTCTCACAATAGCCCCACACGGGGGAGGTCCTGGAATCATTCTCACTTATCAGCAAGAAAAATTATGTTCGGCATAGTTGATCAATCAGTCCACAGATCACACAGCACTGAGTGGGGAAGCCTGGGGACCCTGGGGAACAACGCAAGCCAACTTGATTTTGTAGACTGAGGTGCTTTGCTCTGAAGAACCACTTGCTATGCAGGCCCTGAGAAGGGAAACAATCTCTGCGGGTCTTAAGACCAAAAGTATGACTGACAAGCCATAGCTGTTCCTTTGGACATGAGCACTCTAGGAAAACAAAGTTGCCCATCAATCTCAAATCTTCCCCAGTCTGCCTCGTGGGTCTCCTCTTGCTGTAGTATGCTGGACTACTTGAAGAGGCAGGAGTTGCTGATACAGGTGTATGGGGGGGTATGTTATGGCTTGTATCTAGTGTCCCCCTAAAGCCTCATGAACTCATAGGTGGGGCTCTTGGAGGTGGCTAGATCATTGGTATGTGACCTTCCATCTAGGCTGTGTGATACGGGGATTAAAGGTGTGTAGTACTAAATTACTCCAATGATTGGAATTAACATAGTTCTGGGTGTGGCTGACTAGATTTGCTGAAGATAGAAGCCCCACCCTAGGTATGGATAGCAACACCCAAAAGGTTTGTAGTCTGTTTGGGCTTAAAGAGAAAGGCAGGCTCACTTCTGTTTGCTACTTGCTGCTTGTTGCTTGCTGCCCTCCAGACTGCTCTGCCATGAACTGTTTCTCCTCTGCAATGCCCCTGGCCACGCCACCCTGCCTTGGAGCCAGCCAATTATGGACTAGATGAAATACACCTTTCCTCCTTTAACTTATGGGTGTCAGGTATTTTTTCTCAGCAAAAAGAAAAGTAACTAAGACAGAGAGAGAAACATGACTCTCCTCAGACCAGGAACTAACGTTTCTCCACTTCACTTTTTATCAGTCTCTGCAACCTGGATAGCCCTTCCTTTGGCTCCTAGATTGCCCCAAAAGACTAGTGTTCACCCTCAGTTCCCTCCCTCTGCTTTTCCAGCTGCATACCTGATATTCTGGGCTTTCAAATCAGTTATCAGCAAGGCTTGTACTTGGAGCACTTGGCAGAACATGACTAATTTGAATGATGCCCACTGAGAAGATGGACAAAGTAAGACCATTCAGTTACACAGTATGGGAGGACATAACAGCAGCTGCAGCAGCAGCCTCTACCATCCCCTCTGCAGAGCTGATCTCTGAGGCAAGGTCTTATTGATAACAGCATGGCAGACTGATGCCAAGTCCCCGGGAGGGCAGGGGCAGACTGCTTAGTTGGAAGAATCAAAGCATTTCCAAGATGATTCTGTTTGAACTGTGCTCTACTCACTGCCTGTGCAGATGTTTATAAGGCCAGTTGGATTCAATGCTACCATCCAATTAGCACATGCTAGTATCAGCTCCCCAGGGCTAAAATGAAACAGGCAGAATGAGATCAAACTCTGACCCCACTACTTTTAGGGTAGATGTCTAGAGGCACAGATAGCTGCTGGAGGAGGCAGAATACACCTGTTTGGGCAGCTGACAGTGCCACCATCTCCAGGCAACTTCAAAAAAGCTAAGGACATAATACTATTCCATCAGGATGACATTACTGCACCCCTTCTCTGAGCATGGCAGTGAACCAAGCCCCAGAGAGTCGGAGATGAAAGACAATCTCTCAACTTCACAGTCTAGCAGGAAATGCAACTAGTAAAAAGGCAATTATAAAACAGTAAGAAAAGGGCTGTGATTGAGTAAAGAATAGGGGACCATGATCACACAGAGAAAAGACACCAAACTCAGCTAGGCAACTGAAAGGGAAAGCTTCCTGGAGGAGGTGATGTATCTACTGATTCTTCAAAATGCATCAATGATTAGCAGAAGGAGCCCTATATTGAGCAGATAAGTTATTCAGTATGGTCAGAGCAGAAGGATGGGGGAATGCAGGAAAGCAGAAGGGGCTGCGCTGCAGTCCAATAATTTACATTTTTGTATGTTCCTGGATGATACTGATACAGCTAGTCCAGAGACTGTACTTTTTTTTTTTTGGTACCAGGGATCGAACTCAGGTCCTTGTTCCTGCGCAGCAGGTGGTGAAACCACTGAGCTAAATCCCCGCCCCCCGAGACTGTACTTTGAGAACCATTTCTAAAACCATTTTGAGATGTTTGACTTTATCTTGAGAAGTGGGGACAGCTATTAAAAGGAGTTTGGGGGGAAGGATATCAGGCTTATGCTTTAAGTCCACTCTGATAGTTGTCTTAGTGGTTCAAAAATGAGTTGAATAAGGTGGGATTAGGGACATAAAGACTAGTTATAAAGTAGTGCGGTGATCTCAGTCAACAAAGACAGCTCTAACAATCCAGTATCTCTCACAGTAGGCATATGACAATACTGGGGATCTAGGAACAGGCTGTAGGTGGCAAGACAACAGAGAAATCACACAGAGATTTGATCCTTAGCTGGGCACCCCTGCCCAAGATACACAATATGGAAGGACCATTTCTTTCAGTCAGGGAATAAGAGGATGGGGTTGATGAGTTCTGTTTTGCACATGTTTGAGGTACTTGCAGGGCATCCAAACAGAGACCAGCAGAACAGAGATACACAGACTGGAAGCTTGGGGAGAAACACCATTAGAGAGAAATTTGGATGTTCCCAGTGTGGGTCAGTGTGAATGACACTGAGGAGAATAAAGTGATGGCCAAGAACAAAGGGTGAGTTAAGAAAAGGATACCTAGACCAACATCTCTGAAATACTATAATTTAAGATGCTAACAAGAACTAGGAGAAACCAAGGAGTACAAGGAATGTGTCACTTCATCCTCCAGGAGACAGACACTGAGACAGAGTTATGAAAACAAAGAGTTTTACTGAGGAGCAACACCTGAGAAAGGAAACAGACAGAAGCAGGACAGCACAGGGGAGTGGTCAGACTGCAAGGCACCTGAGAGTCTCTACCACCCAACAAGAAGGAGAGACTCCTGTTAGAGGGGTCCCAGGGCAGTGAGAAGAGATGAGATCTTCATGGTCATTAGATAGTGCCACTCAAGAACAGCAAGACTTTGGCCCAAGATTGAGGAAAATCATGAAGGACCCTCAGTTAGGCAACAATCCCCTTTTCAGAGGGGTCTGAGTGTCATGCCTTTGTGGCTACCCACAAGGAGCAACCACAGAAACACTGGGATGAGGGGCCAGAAAAGCCAAAGTAGGGAATATTGAGAGGAGAGTTATGGACAATTTCCAAACCTCCAAGCAAAAGATAAATCTTTGGTGTCCATTAGATTTACCTGCAGAGGAGTGAGGTGAGTTTTGTCACCCAGGGGCAGCTACAAAAGAGGCATGAAAGCTCCAGTTGGGAGGTGCCACAAGAATATAGAGATAGTGGGTAGAGATTATTCCTTCAAGAAGCTTTGCAAAGAAGAGAAAGGGTAGTGGAGAAAGAAAGGAGTAAAGAGAACTGGAGGAGGTGAGAATAGAAAGGACTGGAAGAGGAGGCAGTTGTTGATCACATCCAATGGCTCTCCCTCCCACTGGGTCCACCTGGGAGGATCGGGGAGGGAAACATTTTGCTCAGCAGTGAGCAGGAATGAGCCAGGGCCAACAATGTGCCCAGGGAGAGAAGCAGCAAAAATCTCATCTTGCAGAAAGACTCAGACCTCTTTCTCTGTCATTGATCCAAGCCCTCTGTTCAGGCCCCCACCTTCATTCCCTGGAGGTCTCACTAAGCAGCACAATCATAAGTCATTGTCCTAATAGCTTTATTAGGAGAAAAAAAGGCATTAAAACCCAGCTTAATGAAGCCAGGACTCAGAAAGCAGCAGGCAGCACACTCGTCATCTCACTTCCCCCAGCCTCCCAGGAGTCCACCAGAAAACGCTTGGTCTTCAAGACTGGGGCGATTAACCTCAGACAGAAGTAACTCAAGCCATAAACATGTTGTGGGCTTGTTTTCTTCCTTAAAGGCTTTATAATAAGAACAAGCATCTCACAGTAACATGTCATCACGGGCAAGAGTTAGGTTAGAGGGAGTGCCTAAAGCCTTCCTACTTTCAAATCTCTGCCTTGATCAATAAAAGATCACAACGAGGCAGCCCAGAGCTTAATTATTTACTATTTCTGTGCTTTCGCATAAGAGAAATTTTCTAAAGAAGTCAAACTGCCTGTTCCTTGCCATATGGAGTCAATATCCTGTGCTCTACAAGGTGTTAATGAATTAATTAATCAACTAATGGCAGTGAAGGTCTGTGGAGACAGTGGATGCTCAAGTCCCAAAGGGAACACTTTTTACTCATATTGGCAAGCATTTTAAATCATTCTTTCCTAAAAATTCTGGATAATTTCTTAGCAAAGCATTCATCAGATTGTATTTTCAGTGTCAATTATGTTAAAAATGTCTTTCTATTTTGCTTTTCAGGTCATTTCCACTTTATAAAACCAATTCCTAACTATCTGTGAAAACAGGAGAAGGGGAGTCCATGGAGGATGGAAGCCTCTCCTCTTAGCCAATCAGCTCCAAGGGACCAGCTTCCCTTGGTCCAGGCTTCACATTTTGCTTTTCCATGGCTTCCTTTTCCCTTTGGTAAGGAGAATTGAAATGAAGGTGGAAATCCAGGAAATGAAAGAAAAAGGAACAGAACACCAGGTCCAAACTATTGCATAAACTAAATGATGACTCCTCAAAGTAATATTAATACTAATAAAAGGTAAGAAGGATAGTTTTAGGTCTTCTTTTTTTTTTTGGTACCAGGAATCGAACTCGAGACTTTGCACTTGCAAGGGAGGCACTGGAACCACTGAGCTAAATCCCTGGCCCTAGGACTTGCTTTTGAGGAAGAATGAGGGAATGAAACTTGCTGTCAAGGGAAACTACAAAATCTGACTGCAAGATTTTTTAAAATATAAAACCATGACAGCACAGAGGGTGAGATGCAGGCCAACTGGAGGCACTTAGACAGATTGACAGAGTTTACAAGGCTCCCAACACTTGCAGAAGCATTAGTGAAAGAAGAAAGTAACCCAGGGGTAAAGGATGGCTGGTCTAGAGACAGACAAGGGCTGAGGGGAGTGAGTGAGTGAGATGAGGCATGAAGGAAGCTATGATTTCCTCACTCCCTGGAATGCCATTTGGGAGGGATGAGGGGCCATCAGAAATCTCACTATGTTTGATTGAAAAACACATTTCATCAAATGTTTACAAAGTGAAATTCTGATCCAAATTGGGATTTGAAAAATCACCAAGCCCCTTTATCAAGCCTGTGTCCATGGTTGGTCTGTAAGCAGATGATGAAAGCAACAGGAATGTGATGAGCAGTGGGTTCAGTGTCTCCAGCTCAGCCATCCCATGGGGTTGAGCCAGCCAGTGGATGGGGAAACCAGAAAGGACATGGGCTGTCTGGCACACGATGCTATAGGGTTCTTACTAGGCCAAATTTTCACACTGATTTATCTTCTCTCTCTCTCTCTCTCTCTCTCTCTCTCACACACACACACACACACACACACACACACACATACACACACATCCTTTGTTACTTGTTACTGTGGAGAAAAATAGGAAAATTGGAAGGGTGACGTGGGGTTTTAGTTGCCAGAGCTAAGAGATGTGCTCTTGGCATTGCAAACTGAATTCAGAATGCATTTTCCCATAGAAATGTTATGAAGATGATAATTGAGCTCCATGGGGTGGGCAGAGTGAATATGAAAGCAACCAACTCCGGGGCCAGGAAGACCACAGAGTCCTGGTTTTACCATGCACATGCTGTGTGACCTTGGGTAAGTTAGCCAACCTATCTGAGTTTTAGTCGCATTTGACATAGAGTTCTTCTGAGAATTAAATCATTTAGATAACATAAAGGCCAGAATGAAGAGTCTGGTATACAGAAAATACTCAACAAGCACTGACTTTATTAATATGGTGAGTAAATAACAAAGCCACAGCACATTGTGGATTATGTGGGTTTTTGTGGGCCACACTTGGAACTCAACCACCATTGTTTCTATAAGAAAAAGCATTCTAAGTACAAGCAACCCACTTAAAAATTACACTAGCAAATTAATTTACAAATTGGGCACTATCTGTTCTTGTTTTTTAGCATCCTTTGCAGATCTAGAATTATTTGATACATTTAAGAACATAAAATGTATTATGTATAACTTGGTTCCTCATGAAATTATCATATTTGATATATTTAGAGATGTGAAAACTAGAGAAGAAAAAAATCAGAAATATACGGGAGATTTATTTTCTTGTTTTTCTAGTTTGAGGAAGAAAAAGCAAAAGGCGTTAGGAAATAAAATGTCTTGAGGTCTTACAGTGACCTAACCCCCATCCCCAGGTGAGCAATATCAACCAAGAAGAATCCTGCAGTGTGAGACACTGTGTCCCCAATCAGGAATACCAGACAGATAGGCAAAAGAAAATGGATCACTGTGAGGTTTGCTGTGCTGTCAAAGAGCATAGATCCTTCATGAACATCTTGCTCCAGTCCAAAGGAAGAGTGAATCCACCATTTGTTAGTTCTCCAGTGTAAAGATGCTCCCTTCTGAGCCATCCAGGTGGTTACAGAGGCTTGGCACACCTGTCCTAAACACTTTCTCAAAGCAGGACAACCACTGTGGGGTCTACATGGGCACTTAAGCTTTCAGGTGCCAACTGACTTTTAGGAAAGGTCTTCCTAAAGGAGAGCATGGTGAGGAAAGGGGACAGGGGAAAGGGGAAGTAAGGAGGGTGACTGTGTGTCAGCTCAGAATCTGTTTAGATGCTTGTAATACAAGACACACCTCAAAAAGGCTTAGAGAGCAAGGGCACTTATCTTCCATAACATGAAGTTTGGAACTGGGGTGTATTCAGAACAATTTCATGGTTAGAACATGTCATCCAGGACACAGATTGTTTCCACCCATCTTTAGCTCTGCCATCCTAAGCATTTTGCCCTTTGTCTTCAGGTTTGAGTTCTCATGGTGGCAAGTGGCTGCTGCAGCTCCATGCATCTCATCCTTACACAACAATGGCAGGAGGCCAAGACAGAGAACATCATTTTTGTGTTTCTTTTTAAGATAAAGAGAAATATTCTCAGAAACATATCCCCAACACAAACTTCACTTCTAGTTTACTGGCTAGAATAGCATCATATGTTTATTTCTAAAATAATCACTGAAATGAAAATGTAATTAATATAGTTGATCTGTACTAATATTTACCTTTTGGGACAAGAAAAGGCCCTGTACCTATCAGCTGGATACCTGAGCAAAATTAGTTCTATTAGTAAGCACAGGGTACAGCATCATCCTCAAGCAATCGAAGCACACAAAAAAGCCAAGGAAAGACTCTCCCTTGGAGCATGGCTCCTTCTAGCCAATCACTGTGGAGGAATAAAGCTCTTTCTGAATTGCTGACCCCAGACAGGAGGCAAAAGTGAGAACTGAATCTCACAACCCTGCCCCTGGTCCCTGTCCTGGGTTCCACATGACCTCAGGGACACAACTAGAAAGGGCCAGCTCCTGTTGTTCCAGGATCCATCACTTCCAACCCAAAAGCCCAAGAGCTTTTAAGGACCAGAGGCCAATATGTTTTTCTCTCTAACTGAAAATAAAAATATAGTAGTTTCAGGGGCATTTCTCCCTTCATGTTTCAGAGCTAATGAATCTTTAGAAATGAGGCATTGGAGAATAACTACTTTCCCTTGGTGGTTCTGATGTTACTAGAAGGATCAGCCATGGACTTCCAGGCACTCTGTACATGACCGTGAGAAGCATCCTGTTTAACACTAATTCATTAAGATGATATTTCATATTGCATTAGGGAATGCACTACATAATCCAAATGTGAAGGCAGTGAAGACTTCTCCTCTCTCACCTGCCACTGCAAAGTCAAAGGGCACCATCAACCTGTAAAAGGAAATGACCTCTTTCACTTTAATAACCTCTGCCCTTTTGCCCATGATATGTTCATTCACATCCAGGGGAGAGGAATTTATGAGAACATTTAGGTTTTGGTCTGCTATCACCTTTAGCAATCTTAATTAATCTCTGAGATAATCATTCCCATTTCTTCAAAAATGGGCCATGTTAATTAAAGAAGTTTGCTTAACATTCTTATTTCAGATGTTCTATAAGTTTCTGAAAAGAGCCCCTCAGCATGAAAATTAAGGTCTGAGATATGCCAACTAGTAGAGATTTGTAAAAGACTAAAAGGTGATACATTCTTAGGTTCATTTTCTTTATAATTTTGGGTTAGTGTAACTTTATTTTAGGAGGCTAAGGATTTATTTGTAGGAGGAAAGAACACTGAGGAGTCAATCATTAGCACCCCTACTAATCAGGTAAAGAAACTAGAGATACTGTTTACACAGTACAATACAAGGGCACCAGGAAATCCTTCCAAATATCTCTGTCTGCTCTAAAATGCTGTCAATATCCTCCATATATAAAACCCATTCCTTACAAAAATACAGATAAAGGTCAATGAATGTTCTCCAAGAGAAATAACACTACTGATTTGAATCAACATTAACCATTAATGGATTCTTCCATGAAAATAGATTTTCATTAAGGAAAAGGCGAACCTGGGAAAGAAAAAGGGGCACAAAAAAATGGACTGAAAAAAGATGATAGGTTTTCCTGAATCCTATAATGGCAGGCTGGTCAGTCCTTAGCAAGATTGAAGACTGATCCAACAAAACTACTCTTATTAAATAAAAAAGAAAGAAGTCAGGGCTAAGTTCTGTTTCATATTAAGTGAAAATTTTCTGGGACTCACCTAGGAACAAAGTGATCTTCTAAGACACTGTTGTTGTGGTCATCCCCAATGACTTTCTGCCCCCTCTCCCCCACCACAACCACTGTTGTTAACCTACTAGTTCATGCCTTCTCTGATCTATCACATGCCCACTGCCCTCTTCATAGGATCTGAGCCAAGGATAGAAAATTGGTTTTGTCTCATGTACCAACTCCAGTTGATAGGTAGTGACTGCTTGGAGTGTGTCAAGAAGTTAACTGTCTGAGAATTTACCCTTCTTACAAGTCAATGAGTTACCCTCGTTGCTAGTAGAAAACATGAGACTTCTGAGTCAAAGATGAAAGATCATTTATTACTCAAAGCAATAGTAGCCAGCATATCATCATTTTGCACCAATTTCCCAAATCTCAATACCCATAGGGTGACATGCCAGAAGACCACCCAGACGACTACTGCACACATAATAAGCTGCATCACAGAGGAAGAATCCTGAGCTTAGGGAATCAAAATCTTTTATAATGGATTTAAGCAATGCCACTCTTTCCTTAAGAATGTAGCTCTTTAGGTTACAGGGAGAGCTCGTCTATCCTACAGAGAGACCTTATCTTCTAAGACTACACCAAACCTGTCATTTGCATAGAAGGAGATACCATATTGCAAAGCTAGTCTTTATATAAGCATTCTTAGGAAGAGACCAAAACAAAGGGGCAATGAGTGCCTTAGTCATGAGCTGTGAAGAAATGCAAGAGACCTAGAGAAGACCCTCTCCGATAATACCTACTCCTCATTTCTCAGCATCTTGTCATCTGGAGAACTGTCCCATGACTATACTACCCTGCTGGCCACTCCAGTTAATCAGATCAGGGAAAGCTGAGACCAAATCTATTCAATTTGTGTCATATGAGATCTAATAAAGCCCAACATCAACAAACTGCAAGTAACATGATAAGAGCAACTTGCAGTCTTGATCTCAACCGTGCCCCTTAGAGTTCTAGATTCAGCCACCTGAATGAATCCTATAGCCCTCAGGGTTTATCCTAGAGAACCAGGTGGTTTTCTCCTTGAGTGTTTGTACTGACCTTTCCTTTATATATCGGTTCATGTTTGTGACATATAATAAATACATTCATCATGGGGAGATGGTACATATACATGTTACATCTTAGTCCTTTTTACTTCCCCTTTCTCTCCCCTCCCTCCCCTGTCCCTCCATCCCCAGATCCTCTTTCCATCTGCAAAAGGTCTGCCTCCTAATTTTTGCACTGACCTTTCATCTTGACCCAGATATTAATCCAGACACAGGAGGTAATGTTAATGTTCTCACAGACTCTGCTTTGGTCAACAAGGAAGACGTCCAAGGGAATTTTGTGAACAATAACAATCCTATCCAGCTGGGCCTAGTGGCACACACCTGTGATCCTAGTACTCAGGAGGCTGAGGCAGGAGGATCACCATGAGTTCAAGGCCAGCCTAGACTACACAGTGAGTTCAAGGCCACCCTGAACTACATAAAAAGACCCTGTATCAAAAAAAAAAAAAAGTAAATAACAATCCTGGCCAATGAGCTGAGGCCAATCTGAATGCCTTTTAGCATCAAAGTAGTGATACCAAGCACTTAAGCTAACACCAGGGACAGGTTTCCTATCATCTTTTCCATTGTTTGCTGCCCATAATAAAACTGCCTACAAGGTATACACGAATAATTTGTCAGTTATACACTAGGAAGCTCCCCTGAGTCACCAGAGGTAGGTTACTATGAAAATCACTGCAGTTGTCCAAGAGCTACATTCTCTTCTGGTGACATTTTCTCAGACATTCCAGTGTCTCTTATGACAACTCCTACAGTGAAAGTCTCAGTGCAATGAGATATTGAGCCACCTGTCTGGTGAGAGGTACTGAAAAGAGAGAATTTTTTTCCTTGCTTATTCTCCTTTGCAGAGTCTTTGGGGTATGACAAGATATCTAAATTCTTCAAGGTTCATCAGCCAACCCTGCTGATAGAGGCCATAGTTAGGGCCTTCTGATTTGTCAGCTACAGTAATCTGCTACAGCTGATATAACAAAATAGTGACGGATAGGTTACACAGCAGAAATTTTTTCTCATAGTTCTAAAGGCTGGAAGTTCAAGATCAGCATGTCAGCAGATTTGGTCTCTCCTATGCCTCTCTCTTTGGTGTTCAGGTGACCTCATTTTCACTGTGTTCTCATGTGGCCTGTTGTGTGTGCACATATAGCCCTGCTGTCTCTTTCTCTTCTGATAAGGACACCAGTAACACTGGTGGGGATTAGTACCCCACTCTTAGGACCTCATTTAATCTTAGTTATCTCTGTTGTTGTTATTTGTTTGTTTTCAGATCGAGTCTCTCTAAATTTCCTGTGCTAGCCTTGAACTCAAAATCCTCCTGCCTCAGCCACCCAAGTAGCTGGGATTACAGGCACAAGCCACTGTACCCACTTAATTACTTCTCTAAGGGCCCCATCTCCAGATATAATCATTGGTGGTAAGGGCTTCAACTTATGAACTTTGAGGGAACACAATTCAGTCTACAACACCAACCAATAGACAATATATGTATAGTGAAAGCTGTGAATATGGAAAGGTAGAGACACATTCACTAAATTCTACTCCATCCTGGAGAGCAAATGGCACCACTTGGGTGAATAGTACAAGTATACATTGGAAACTTTGCCATGTTATGTGAAATTATCTTAATCCTCAGATGTCAGTGGTATGAAAAGAAACTATTGGCAGTGTCCGGGACAACAAACCAGGTGACATTAGTCTGTGTAATCAACACAAAACTGAATCTGGTGGTTGTTTTTCTCCAGGTCCAAGTAGGTAATAACTTGGGCACTCATAAGCAATAGTAATAAAATTTAAAGTCTTCATCTGTTAAGGATTGTATCTAGATTTCCCCCAAACTCTCATGTGGTCATAGGTGGGGGTTTTTGGAGGTGGCTGGCTCTAAAGTGATGCTGGGATTAAGGATGTGATGCTGGAATTGATTCATTGTGCAATGCTAGGATTATGGGTTTCCCACACTGCATGTGAGTGCTACTTGCCCTAAGGGCCAGTAGCCTGGATAAACTTTAAGGGACAGAAAGAGGGCTGCTGTTGTTGCTAGCTACTTTGCTGTCCTCCTGCTTTCTGCCCACCACTCTTCTGCAGTGCCCCTCTGCCATGCCACCCTGCATTGGAGCCAGCCAACTATGAACTGAAACCTTTATAAACTGTTAGCCAAAATAAACCTTGCCTCCTTTAACTTTGGGTGTTGAGTATTTTGTTTCAGCAATGAAAGTAAAAACTAAGACACCATTCTTTCTGAAATACCCCAGCATAAGCAAATCAGTATGTGTATGGCTTTTGATGTCTACTTTGAGAGACCTAAGGCCCACCTTTTATCACTGTTCTCCTTTTATTACTGAACTTAGGGTAGATAGGGAGTGGGGATTGGACAATATGGCGGGACAAAACAGTTTAGTCATTAAATGAAGTTTTTCATTTACATTTGATTTTGTGCAACATAGCAGTGGTTCATGGCTCGATCACATGAACTTCCACTGTTTTCTGCCTACCTAACACTGTGTGTTAGGCAGGAGGTCCTCACCATTGATCTCAGTCTGGGTGCTCTTTAACTGAGCAGCTTTTTTTTCACATTGCTCTTTTAGGGGGGCATGGGATTTGCTCCCTTTTGCTGACTTAATTTTAGCTTGGCTTGTACACAGCAACATTCTTTGAAGAAGCTGCCTTAAACCAAGGAATTTGCTATAAGAGGAGTCTGCAAACTGCAGCCCATGGAACAAATCCAGTCTGCTCTATACTTTTGTAAATAAGGTTTCATTGGAACAAAGCTAAATCCATTCACTAACATAATGCCTGTGGCTGCTCTTATATTATAGTGGCAGAGTTAAGTAGTTTCAACAGAGATAGCATGGCCTACAAAGCCTAAAATATTTACTATAGAACACTTTACAAAGAAATCTTCTTGATTCCTGTGCTATACCAATACCAAGATAGCATCCTTCAAGATTTTGCTAGATTTCAACAAAAGAGCTTGGGATTTTCTGAGAAAGTGGGGATGCTCACAAGAATTTATTTATATCTCTTTGGTTAGTTTCTCATTCTCCAGTGAGTCACTTTCATTAGCATTGTAACTTAACTAGGGAAGTTAGAGCTCAAATGTCTCAAATATAGTTTCCCAAAGGAGTTTGTCTTTCTCAGAAAAATTTCCCCAAGAGGGCCAAAGATTCCTTGAAGCAGCCAGAAAAAGAGGGTAAAAAGAGAAGTAAGGAAGGAGAGAAGGAAGGAAGGAAAGAAGGAAGGAAGGAAGGAAAGAGAGAGAGAGAGAGAAGCACCTCTGAGATCATTTATTCTTGCCCCCATGGGATTTAAATTTGACATGAGATTACAAGATAAATTGAGCCATAATTATCTCAATTATTGTCATTCTTCTTTAACACACTCATCCCTCATCTCCTAAATGTCCAGCAAAATTGTAATGATTTCTGTCCATTCTAATCACAAATTTCCCCCTTTTCATGCCCCAGGTAGGTATTCATCTCTGCAACTATTGTCTGACAGGAGTAGAACCCTATTCCCACTCAAAGAAAACCTTTGTCTGTAGCTATTCCAATGGAGCTTCTCAGACTTATCACTGCAGTGCCTAGAAAAATTAACAACAACCAGGGCACCATTTAGGCTCCTGTCTTTGAATTTATCTCTTGGTACTCAGTTTGTAACTACATCCCACTTTCCTTCTCACTAATGGGCAATGAAGTAAAGGTCCATTTATTATCCAGTTAACCATACAATTTAGAGAACACATTTGCTACCTATTTCATAGACATTCCCCAGCTGTCTTTAATAAGCCGATAACATCTTCATCTTTTTTCTTCCAGAAAGTCATGTTTCTGTCAACGGCCCATTTATATCACCAAAACTGTCAAGAAACTAGAAGTCGTGAGATTTTACCCTACTTGTGAACTACCAAGTTAACCTGACATGTTTCATGGATAGAGGTAGAAGAAAGAAGGATCCTGGGTAAGATATAAAGGACCAGTTACTACTCACATCAGTAGGAGTAGGCAAATTATCTCATTTTTTAACAGTTCCTTCATCCCTAATTCCTACCAGGTGATGAGAAGAAGGCCAAAGGATATCAGCACATGTAATGAGATATGTTACAGAAGACCTTGATTTAGAGGACCTGATTCTTCGCTTTGCTAGAAGGGCAGTGCTACATCTGTCTTCTGAGATTGTTTGCTAAACAGACAACCTTGAACAAATAGCTTAGAACAATGGGCAGTGAGTGCCTAGATCAGAGCATGTGCATAAACATAACAGACCCATGGAGAACTGTCACCCAATAGAAAGCAGATTGAGGCCTTACTGCATTCAGCTGCAATAGGAAAATATAGCACAATCAACTAGTGACTTCTGCCTCTGACACTGGAGAAAATACTTGCAGCATTTATTGTACATGTGTATATTACATGATTAGTAACCAAAAAAAGATATAAAACTACAAGAACCAATAAGAGAACTCAGTAGTAATTATAAAATAAATATATAAAAGTAGCTTTCCAATATGCCAGTAAGAACTAATTAGTTAGAAAATATAATGAAAAAAGATTATATTCAAAATAGTATTAAAAGTATGAACTATTCAGAGACAAAGTTAATAAGAAATACACAGGATGAAATAAAAAGGGCCATAAATTTTCTCTAAAGGAGATAAAAATTATAATTAAATCAGCTGAGAAATACCCTATGTTCTTGGGTAGGAGAATTTACTATCATAAATATGTCAAATCCCCCCAAAATTCATCTATACAGTTAATGTAGCTCAATTTCCAAAGATCTGGGTACTAGAACTTAAAGAAAGGTGGGATGATTATCCAAGGAAACACTTGCTTTGTTGATGAAATGCACATCAATGGGTATTGTAGTCATCATCAGTCAGTCACCTATGTAATTTTAACTTTGCCAACAAATTCTGCATCAGCCATTGCCTGTGACTCAGAGAGGCCATTAATATCATATAATCTCTTTATTACTTCTCCCTTTCTCACTAAAAAAGTTTTACATCGCAACCCCTAAATCCTTTACTAAAACCCTAACACCAAAACATGAAGAAAAAGCCCTCACTTTTAAAGATTACTCTGTTGGATTCCCCCATTTTCTCTAAAGTTCCACAATTGACATTTCTGCAGCAGATAATATATGTATTGGAATAAGGAAGCAATAGAATTACAATTGATTATGCTACCAGCACCAGTGAATCTCATGTAGAGGTTCAATAAGGACCTTTTAATAGCTGTTTGGTGTTCTGTGTTTTGGTCTTGCAGATCCAACTGGAATGTATTAGTACAACTGTTCTAATGTCTAGCACACACCTACTCCTCAGTTATTATTGTAGGGTTTTGTTGACCTGAAAATGATCAGGAAAAAATCTGAACCTTCTGGCTTTTCTCCTATTTAGCTATTGTCTACTCTCCAGATTCCTCTGAGCCTAGCATAGCAGCCATCACTACAATTGGTCCCATGCCTGCTCACATTTCCTCCCTCTAAATAGCTAATGCTATTCCAGCACCTGAGGCAAGGAAGAAGAGTCCTAGGAGGTGGCCATATAATTGAAATGGACCTTTTCCCCACTTTCTCCACTCATCACAAAGCATTCTTTTATAGTGGTCAGGAAACCATTTTCATGCTCTCTAGTTTCCAAAGGTATTGCTTCATCTCACATAAAATCACATATTAATCAAGTTGGAGGAGGTATCCCCCTCCAAAATAAAAATCTACTTATGTAGTGTGGTTCCAACTCTAATCAGATTTAGGCAAGACAGATGCATAATTTGTGTGGTTGGTGTAAAATGAAAGCACAGTCCTGCTCATTCAAAAATTATTAAGAACTTCAACATAGCAAGAGCAGAGCACTGTACCAACTGTGTGGTATATGTAACTGCATAAGAACAGTATAAATGGAGCTGGTCCTACATTTACATTTTAGCAGTGCCTAGGGTTTGTGGTTAACACTGACTCCTGTTTTCTCTGAGTTTTAGAAAGTTAAGCACTGACTTGGCATCAAGGAAAAGAGGAACACTAACTCCCCCAATTGTCCATATATACATTCAGACCCAAGGTAGGGTGATGTTGGGTGGAGGTCAAGGAACTGTATTCAATTCAGTTATTGTTGAAGCAGCAGACAAGCAATTGTAGGTGGCTGCAATTACAGCCTTATCAACCCACCCTGCTCCAGATTTACAATCTTGGGGACTTGACAATGCTGCCATAGAGGGATAACTTTAACTTTGGAAGGACACTCATATTAAGCCATGGATGCTTTCCAGATGATCCCAGGCAGGAGGGCCAGAGAGGAGATTCCTGCTTCAGAGAAGAATATGGCAGACTGACAGCTGGTGGGTCCCCTACAGCCTGCATACACTTTTTGTTTGGCTTATATTATTTTAAAAACTAAAATTTCACTTGAAAATTTTGGTTTCTGTCTTTCCTAAAAAATCATTAAAGCTAGAATCCCTGGAACTACATCTCCTGTGGCAACTATCAGAGTTGAGTGCCAATGCCCTTGGATATAACATAAGCTCCAGGTCTCCACAGCCTGCAACTCTCCCTAATGTCTGCCTTGGATGTGAGGATGATGGGGAGATCTGGCTGCGACATCTGTCACTCCATTGATTACCAGAGTTGATTCGGCTGATCTGACTGGTGAGGTGGGTGTCCCCTTCCTCCCTCACAGCTCCATGTATATCCCTCCTGAAGCTGCGCACTTGGTTGAAGAGGACAACTGCCCCTGATAGAAGAGGACCATTTCTAATGTCTGCATCATCCTCATTAACATATGCATGATACCTGCCTATCCTGGCCCTTGAGTACATGAAGCTTGGTCTTCATGAACTCTTCCACTTCTGAGATGCCACTGAGAGCCCTGCCTCCACCATATACTAACATTGGACTGTGTGATTGTAGTACAATTTACTATGATACCTATAGCCAATTAGTAGACTTTCTGAATGCTACATGGAGGAGGAGAAAAGGAAGTATTATCAAGAGAGAAGGATGATGATGATGATGATGATGATGATGATGATGATGATGATGATGATAGTGGCGGTCATTTTAAGCACTTACCAATTATAGTATAAAGATTATTTTACTATATACTAGCTCATTTAATCCCAACAAATGGTATGGAGTCCTGACACAGACACCCATCTGACTTAGGTGAGACATAGTTTCACCAAGCATCAGCCACCAAGTGACACACTCCGTCCCCCAACTATGCCTGTGTTCACCAAACCCTGTTTGCCAGCAGGACACTGTATAATGTGCTGCCTCTGCAAGCAAACAGTCCAGCTTTCACTCCTTCCCCATCTGTCTGGGTTGCTGAGTCCCAGTAACCCTTAATCCATAAAGTAACCCACTTACCTTATGATGTCTTCATGGTGAAATCTCAGACTGTCATATCCACTGATTAGGGATCTACTCCCCCAGCCCAACCAATCTGAAAGAATTGCCAATAATAGGGAAAAGACACTGTCAAGGCTGAGTGGGCCTTAGGAAGGAGCTCCAAGGAGCACTCAGGAGCCAAGGCTGAGTGGCATACCCACCAACATCCCAGCCCCCAGAGCAGTGAGAACTTCCTTTTCTCCTCCTGCTGTGAGGATCCTCCTCTCTATCCATCCCAGAGCCTAATGAGATATACTACCCAAAAGATATACTACCAGTTTGCCTACTGAGATTCTGCCCTGTTTCTTCAGGCTACCTATGTGGGTCCCCTCTATCAAACCTCAGGATACAATCGAGATGCAAAGGAGCCTCTCAGGCACCTAGCCTGGAAATAAGGAAGTTTGGTCACTATCTGTTCAAAGTACTATCCTAAGGTGAAGATTCTCATACTGAGTTTGGGCTCAAAAATCTTTCTGCAAGAATCTTGTTCAAACTCATGCTCTTTGAAGTCTCTGCTTTTTAAAGGGTTAGTCCCATATGGACATGCGGGTTCCTAGACAAAACAATTACAGTACCTATGAGCTCCCAAAGCTCCATAGTGAGAAAGATTCTCCTTTCATCTAGTAACAGCCTTCCAAGTATTACTGCTCCAAAATGGAGACTCGACAGTAAAAATCTGCAACTGAGAAGGTTCAGTATCTCTCTTGGTTCCAGCAGAAGTTATCATGCAACAAAAATTTGCACTGTGGAAGCTGAACTCTCCAGAGAGTGATTGATAGATCAATATCCCACATTAGCTCCCAGAAGGAAGGTTATCACAAAGATAATCCAAGCTACTCATCAGCACTCAAGGGGCCAAATTGCAAGATCTCTTCTGGGTGAGCAGAGACTATGAACCAGGGAAGCTGGATGTTCTTTCAGAGAATTACTTTCCAGCTCAGGTTGCTTGATGAATTGCCTTTCTCAACTTTAGGGATATTTCAGCTGAAGAACCAATATGGGTTATCTGAAGTTAGAGCATGTTGGTTTTGAACAGCATTAGTGGAAATGTTTCAAATTCTTAGTTTTCTGTATTCCTTTCTCTATAGTCCTTATCAAATGTTATTCCCATTATGTGATCTCAGGTTAGAATCACATATTACTGCCTGTTCTGCCCTGGTTACATTTCCAGTGGCTGCTTCCTGGAACATTAGCAAAGACAGCCATCACCCAATCACAATGACTTATTACTTACTGTTCTAAGCCATTGTGTTTTCATTCTGTAAATTCAGTTTCCCAGAATGGCATTTCTTGACCTTGTTCTATAAGGGAGGCATCTAGAAGATGATGGGAAAGGACCTGGAACCAGATTCTGAAGACTTGGGAAGATAATTTCCTGGAAAAAGTTCTGTATCTGCAGTTGTAAAATAAGTATTAAAATGTTTTGCCTGCCTATTTTATTTTTTAACTTTTTAATTTTGTTTTATTTTATTAGTATATGTTCGATACATGCAATTTATGATCATCCTACATGCTGCAGCTTGTTTACTACATACTACAGCTGTGCCTACTACAGCTTGTTTCTTTTTTTTAACCCTCTTCCTCCCCCTTCCCTCCATACTCTTCTAATTCTCCTATCTAAATTTTCATTCCTATTGATTTGTTAATCTTAGATCATGTTATGGCATATAATGTTTACATTCATTTAGGTTATTAGATTTCTGTGCATGGCATATCTTTATTCTACTTATTTTCTCTCCCCTCTTCCTCACCGCTCACCCTTGTTCCCTTGGACCCCTCCCCTATTGCAAGAGATCCATCCCCTTGTCCCAGTCAATCCATCCTTTATCATTCTTTGACTTTGTACTTTGCTTCACTCAACTGAGAGATGCCATATGGGATTTAAGCTTGTCTGTCTAGTTTATTTCACTCAATATTATATTTTCCAGGTGCATCCATTTTCCTACAAATGTCTTAAATTTGTCATTCTTTATATCCAGGTAGTATTCCATTATATGTAGATACCATATTTTCTTTATCCAATCATCTGTTGATGGGTATACAGGTTGCTTCCAGGATTTAGCTATTATGAATTGTGCTGCTATAAACATTAGTATACATACATATCACTGTAGTGTGATGATTTAAGCTCTCTGGGGAAGATACCTAGAAGGGAGATACATGGTCATATGGAATTTCTAATTTCAGTTCTTTGAGAAATCTCCATACTGATTTCCATAAAGGTTGTACTAGTTTACATTCCCAATAACAATGTAGGAATGTTCTTTTTTAACCACAGCCACATCAGCATTTGTTATTGTTCAGTTTCTTCATGATTGCCACTTTTTCTGGAGTAAAATGGAATCTTAGCATTGTTTTGGTTTGCATTTCTCTAATGGCCACAGATGTTGAGTGTTCTTTTGCCTATTTGCTGGCCATTTGTATTTCTTCCTCTGTAAAGTATCTATTCATTTCTCTTGCCCATTTCTTGACTGGGTACTTAATTTTAGGTGCTTTAACTTTATATATATAATATCAGTCCTCTCTCTGAGGAGTAGCTGTCAAAAATTTTTCCCATTCTGCAGATTGTCTCTTTACTCCACTAATTGATTCTTTTGCTGTACAGAAGCTCTTTAGTCTAAAATAGTCCCATTTGTTGATTCTTGCTGTTATTCCTTGTGCAATTGAGGTTATGTTCAGAAAATCTTTTCCTACACCTATGTCTTCAAGTGTTTTACCTATTTTATCTTCCAGTAGGTTTAATGTTTCTGTTTTAAATGCTAGATCTCTGATTGATTTTTATTTTAATTTAGTATATGGTGAGAGATAAGGGTCAAGTTTCAATCTTCTCCAGATAACCAGTTTTCCCACCACCATTTATTGAATAGTCTAACCTTCCTCCAACATATGCTTTTGGCCCCTTTGTCAAATATCAAGTAGTTTAATGACTAGGGAAGTTTCTGTATCCTCAATTCTGTTTTATTGATCCACATATCTGTTTTTGTTCCATTACCATGCCATTTTTTCCCATTAAGTTTATTGATACATTTTACATATAAAATACAGTTACATTCATCATTGGGATCTTGTACCATTACATGAGTCTCTTGGTTCTTCCCCCTCCCCTTTCCTTTGCCCTCCCTTCACCCCCTCCACCCTTCCCTATTTGCAAAGACCTTGTTTCCACTTTTTTCCTTTTCTCATATTTTTTCTTTTCCCTTTTTTCCTTTCCCCTACCCCTCCCACTTCCCCTGCTCCTTTAGACCTTTTCTTTCTGTTACACAATATCAATTATACATTTTTTAAATTACAATATTAAGATCTAGGAGACATTA
>NW_004624730.1:12197802-12208499 GCF_000247695.1 Heterocephalus glaber
AGGGATGGAGAGGTTGAAGGGAGGGCAGGGGAAGGGGGAAAAATAAGAACCAAGAGACATTATGTATAGGTGCAAATTTCCAATGATGAATGTCATTATATTACATACCTAAATTGTACCAATAAAATAAAATTTTTTGAAAAAGATTTCTTAAGACTTACAAATTCTCATCTGCAGCCAAAAGAGAGTAAAGTGGTACTTACCAGAGGCTGAGGGGACTGCATGTGGATAGGTTGGTCAAAGGACACAAGACTTCAGTTAAGAGAAGTAAGCTAAGAGCTCTATTGTACATCATAGTGACTATAGCTAATAGTAACATATAGTATACTTGAAAATTGCTCAGAGTAGATTTTAAGTATTCTTATCACAAAAAAAGTGTACAAGGTAATGTATACATTAAATAACTAAATTTTGTCATTTTATAATGTATACATACATCAAAATATCATGCTATGGGGCCAGGGATTTAGCTCAGTGGTTTTGCCACCTACTGCACAGGCACAAGGACCCGAGTTTGATCCCTGGTACCAAAAATATATATATATCATGCTAAGAACCCTAATTATATGCAATTTTTACTCATCAATCAAAATCTAAAATAAGATAAATAAAACCCCACTGCCTTCTGTCTCCATTTTTCTAGATGACCTAGATGGTGTATTGACTGTTTCAAGTTTACTGAGACACTGAGGTAGGGGCAAAGTGCAGGGATTCATATAAAGGGGGGCCCACAAACATGCATAAATTTCACTTTTTAAAAAAATGTTGATTTGGCAAATCAGAGTACAATAAATTCTCCATCACTAATACCAAATAAGAGATAGCTGACCAAGGCTGAGTGAAAATCTCCTCATGTGCCATACACAAAGAAAGGCTTCTTCAGCTATTTAGTAGTGTAAACAAGATGCAGAGTCAGGGAGGGTTTGTCTATAACCTACTTACAAAAAACTGTTCTTAAGAACTTTCGCACTTTAATCACTTTAATTGTTTCCATGCCAATTAATTGGCACTGCTAATTATAAATGAGTTATCTGTTCATTAAAGCAGGCTTAGAGGAATGTCAGCTCAAAAGCACTTAGCAGTTAGTGTGGATTGTTGTGTTACCTGCAAGTAAAAAATGGATTCCTTTAAAACTGTCTATATTATAAGCAAAAAAGTCCATAATTTGTTTTCAGTGAATCTCATTCATTTCACTAGGCTAAGATTTTAATAAATAAAACTCAAATTACAAGTGGCAAGAAAGGCAAATCAAATAAAATAGCTAACTTTCTAATGGTGTTGAATAAAGAAAGGGTCACAGACTGTTCATGCCCATGCATATGCCTTCAGCCTGGACCAGCTCCCTCTTCCTCAACTGGAGAACTACTGGGAAACCACACAGAAATACCACTTTGTAGTCTAGAACCAAATACCCTGGAAGGGACAGAGCTCACACAAAGAGGATTTCTTAAGCACTAGCAGTTTTCATCTGCAGCTGGCATCTTGAAAGCCTACACACCAAGTCTCACTGGTGTTTGAACTTGAACTTCTTGACACTAATTAATTAGTATTTGTCATTGGAGTTCAACCTGTTCTTTCTAACTGAGGGAGAAAACCTTATTTCTGTCTTTGTGTCTCTCAGAAATTGCTTGAAATGAGTCTGGGGATTTAGACTTCCCTCAGCACACAGCTGGGGCCAGCAATGGGGAGGCTATGTATACTCAGGTTAATTCTGACATGTTGCTATGCCTCTGTAAATGCACATCAAGCAAATGAATAAATAGCTACATTCATTGAGAGGAGATTTCTGGGGAAGGAGAAAAATAAGAGTGTGGAATCTTCTGTACTAAGACATAAAATATAAAATAGCCCCAGTGATCTAACAGTGGTTGCCAGACCAGTCCCACACAAAGGCCTTCAGACAGGGACATGACTGGCATGTTCAAGAGGCACAAGGGAGGTGAGTATGGCTGGAGTGAAGAGGGAGGGTACTGTGTGATAAGGTCAAAAAGGTGGCAGACACATGGAGAACCTTCTAGGTCAGTATAAGGACTTTCACCCAGAGGTGAAAGGATGTATTGGTCAACTTTTCCATCACTGGTACAAATTGCCTGACATACACAAATTTAAAAAAGAAATGGCTTATTTTCCTCATGATTTCAGAGGTTTCAGTCCATTGTTGGCTGGCTCCACTGCTGTGGCTCTCAGGTGAGGCAAAACATCATGGCAGAAGGGCAGGAAAGAGCAAAGTTGCCCACTTCATGGCAGCCAGGAAGCAAAGCACAGAAGAGAACCAGAGAGGAAGGGGCCAAGAACCAGGTGTAGTCACCAAAGTCACACCCCTATGACCCATCCAGACATACCAAAAAGTATGCTTTACTAATCTCTCAAGCCAATCAAGTTGGCAACCAAGGTTAACTATCACAGAGGGTTTTTTTAAACTTTATGGGGAAAGGGCTGGGGATTTATCTCAGTGGTTCTGCTGCCTGTCTGACAAGTGCAAGGACCAGAGTTCCATCCCTGGGATGAAAAAAAAACAACTTTGTGGGGAAGAAGAGAACACTTTGGAAAGTTGGAGATGAAAGCCCCTCCAAAGTCTATCTTTAGCATGTCCTACAAAAGGTTTTATGTAAAGGAAGAATGTGATCTCTGTGAAGAAGCAGAGAGATCAGCAGGGAGGTTATTGTAGCAATTTGTGTGGCTTGTGTCAGGGTGGTAGTGGTGAAAGTGAAGTGGTCAGATTTTTCAAGAAGAGGCATTAGAGTTTCCTGATGAAAGGAGTACTGGGTTAAATAATGTCCCATTCCCCAAAACGCATGTCCTTCCTCAGACCATAAAATATGACCTTCTCTGGAAACAGAGTCATTGCAAGTGTAGTCAATTTGAAGTTATATTGGAATAAGATAGGCCTAAATCCAACATGGCAGGGGTCTTCTAAGACTAGAAGATGCATAGAAACAGACACATACAAAGAGGAAAAAAAATCTGTTATCTAGATGTCCCCCTCAACCCTGAAACCTCATGTGATCATAAGTGGGGCTTTTGGCAGGTGATTGGATCATGTGAGCATGATAATTATCAGTGCATTAGTCCACTGATGAGTTTATAGCTGACTTGCTGTTAGGAAGTGGGATCTGGTCAGAAGAGATGGGTCACTAGGGTGTGGCCAGGAAGGGTTTACCTCTTCTCAGTTCCTCCTTCTCTCTGTATCTGTCTATGTCTCTGTCTCTGTGTCCCTGTCTCTCTCTCTCTCTCTCTCTCTCTCTCTCTCTCTCCCTCTCTCCTCCCCTCACCTTCCTGGGGCCTTATCATGAGCTGCTTCTACTCTACCATGTGCCTCTGCCATGCTGTTTGTAGAGACAAACTGTGAGCCAAAATAAATCTTTCTTCCTCTAAGTTGTGGGTGTCAGGTATTGTGTCTCAGCAATAAGAAAGCATGGAAGACACCATCTGAAGACAGAAACACAGAGGAAAAATGGCATGTAGTAATAGAAGAAGATATTGGAGTTACACAGCTACAAGCCAAACAAAACCAAGGACTACCAGCAACAGAAGCTAACAGAGAGGCCTGATTCTGATTTACCATATGAGCCTCCAAAGAGGAATTAACCTTGCCAACACCTTGATTTTGGATTTCTGTCTGCCCCAATATTTCCATTGTATGCTCTTTATATAACCATTTTCCTTTGTTTTGTCAATTTATTTTAGCTATAATTACATAATCATTATAAAATATTATATTTTATAAATTACTACCTCCTCATCACACCTTAAGACCCAGAAGAGCAAGAGCCATGTCACTTTGATTGGCTATTGAACACCAAAACTAAAAAAACACAGAGTAAGTGTTCAAGGAATGAATAACTGGCTGAATGAATGAAGAGTACTCTTTTCATAATTATGACATTGAAATAATTGATTAGAATGAAGGGCATTCTTATAGACTGAGACAAAATTAAAACCATGTGGAAATGTTTTGAGCTGTGTTTATAATTGAGGATAAAATTTTGAGGAATGAAAACACAATGAAGCAGTATTAGAGAAGACAAAGGAAGCCAAAGAGTGATGGGCAGTCCTGGCAAGGAGTTCCATATCCCTAAAGTGAAAAGCTCTTGAAAGAATCAAACTTGTTCTGATTATCTATTGCTGTCAAGAAAATTACTCCAAAATGCTGTAGCTTAAAACGCCCTTCTTATTTTGTTTTTAATAGGTAAAAGATAAGAATAGCTCAGCTGAGCTATTAATCTCTGATTGACATATTTTTAGCTCTGGTAGCTGGTGGATAGAGGTTCCTCTTCCAATATAGTTTTTTTACTCATCCATCTGGTACCACTATGTTCCTTGGCCTCTCCTCTACAGAGTTGCAACCTCCAAGTCCTCTGCATATGGTTTGGTCTTCTCACAGCATAAAGACCTCAGGATGATCAGTACATTCCTTACTTGGTGATTCAGGACTCCAAGAGACCAAGGAAGAAGCTGCAGGACTAGAACTGGCAATGTCCCATGTTCACATTCATTTGGCCAAAGATATTACAACCCAGCTCAGAATCAAGGACCTCATCTCTTGCTAAGGGAAGTATCAAAGAATTCCAGCCAGTTTTAATCTACCATGAGTCTACCATGGGACTGAGGCTGGGAAAAGTGATATGGAGTTTAAAGTGAGAAGGAAAATATGAAGAAATTCATAGACTGAACGTAAAAGGATAGAAAATAGTTCTGCATATGACAGGAACCCAGAAAAAGCATGGGAAGCTATCTTAGTTGTAGACAAAGTAGATTTCAAACTAATTCAGAGAGATAAAGATGATCACTACATCCTTGTAAAGGCAACAATCCTGGAGGAAGAGATGACAGTCATAAATATACATGCACCAAATACTAGTGCACCCAATTATATAAAGCAAATATTAATGGACATAAAAAACCAAATAAGCATTAATATAATTGTAGTGGGGGATCTCAATACCTCACTGTCACAAATAGACAGAGCATCTAGACAGAAAATCAGCAACAAAACACTAGAAATGAACCAAACTTTTGAACAAATGGACTTAATAGATGTCTACAGAGTATTCCACCCCATAAGATCAGAATATACATTCTTCTCAGCTGCACATGGGTCATTCTTGAAACTAGACCACATGCTATCTCATAGAACATCTTTACATAAATGCAAAGGTATTGAAATTATCCCCTGTATATTATTAAACCATAGTGCAAAAAAATTGGAAATCAATAGACTAAGAAACCACAAGAACTCAAAAACACATGGAAATTGAATAACACGCTTCTGAACAACCCATGGGTCACAGAGGAAATTAAAGAAGAAATTAGACAGTTTCTACAATTAAATGACAATGCCAATACAACATACAGGAAAAGCCTATGGAACACAATCCAAGCAGTTTTATGAGGGAAATTCATAGCAATGAATGTCTATACTAGGAAAACAGAATGAGCTCAAATAACCAACCTAATGCTGAACCACAAGCTTCTAGAAAAAGAAGAGCAGGACAAACCCAAAGCTCATAAAAGGGGGGAAATTATAAAGATCAGAGCAGAAATAAATGCAATGCAGACTAAGAGAATGATACAAAACATCAATGAAATTAAGAGATGGTTCTTTGAAAAAATAAACAAAACTGACAAACCATTAGCCAATCTTATCAGAAAAAGGAAAGGAAGAAGTTAAATTGTCATTATTTTCTGATGACATGATACTCTACATAGAAAACCAAAAAAATTCTGCTAAAAGACTTCCAGACTTAATTGACACATTCAGCAGAGTACCTGGATACAAGATCAACACTCAAAAATCAATGGCCTTCTTGTGCACAAATAACAGACTCACTGAGAGAGAAATTGGGGAAAAAATTCCCTTCACAATAGCGTCATAAAAATGAAATATCTAGTAATCAATCTAAGTGAGGAAGTAAAAGACCTTTGCCTTGAAAACTACACACTCTGTAAAAAGAAATTGAAGAGAATATAAGAAAATGGAAAGACACCCCTTGTTCCTGGGGAGGAAAAACCAATATAGTAAAAATAGCCATACATCCAAAACTGCTATATACATTCAATGCAATCCCAATTGAAATTCCAACAGTAGCCACAGAGCACTGGAGTTGAACATTCTGGGCCACCATACTACTGGCCCCAGTGCCAAGGAGGTAAGCTGCATGGGCACCAGCAGCACACACCCTTCCCCCAGATTTCCAGATCATCTAAAGCAACCCCAAATGGAAACAAAACAGAACAATCTGATACTCAAGAACATGGACTCCCTGAAATGGCAACAAAAGAGGATTTGGAAAAAGTAACATGAGAAATAATGTCTCAGATGATATCAGAGATTGTGCCCATAGTGGAAGACATGACTAATAAATCTAGAGAGGACACAGATTAAAAAAATAGAGGAGCTGAGGAACATGATGGAATCCAAACATAGGAAACAAATGGAATCCATAAAACAGATGCAAACAGATTTCCAGAAGATCAAAAACTCCACTGAAAGTTTATACAGCAGACTGAGCCAATGTGAGGACAGAATTTCAGATATAGAAGATAATATTGCAATTACTAAACAAAAAAAAGTTTCTTTAAAAGAGTAAGGGACCATGAAAAAGCAATCCAGCAGCTGCTACATGATGCAAAGAAGAATAACATAAGACTGATCAGAGTCAATGAAGAAAAAGGAGAGAGTGCAGATGACATAAAAAACTGTTCACAGAAGTGATGGCAGAAAACTTCCCAAGCACAGGAAAAGAACCTGACATACAGTTAAGGGAGGCATACAGGATTCCAAATAGCCTTGATCAAAAAGAATCTACACATAGGCATATAATAGTTAAGATTTCAGAAACCCAACTGAACAACAAAATTCTACAATCAGTTAGAGAAAAGAAACAAATGACATACAAAGGAAAGCCCATCAGAATCACAGGAGACTTCTCAACACAAACCCTCAAGGCAAGAAGGCTTGGAGTGACACATTTCAAGCCCTAAATGAAAACAGCCTCCAAACCTGAATGATGAACACTGCAAAATTATCTTCCAAAAGTGATGGAGAGTGCTCGCTTCAGCAGCAGATATACTAAAAGTGATGGAGAAATAAAGCATTTTCATGAAGATAGCACCTTAGGAACTTCATGAATACCAAACCAGCACTCCAAAAAATTTTAGACAATATCCTAGGAAAAGGCAATGAGGATCACAACCCCAGAAGGCCCAGGAGAATGAATCCATTAGGCATGACAAGAAATTAAACACAAAGGGGGAGATGTGAACAAACAGAAAAAGTCATAACAATGATAAGCCAATGTGTATCAGTTATAACCATTAATGTTGATGGTCTCAATTCACCAATCAAAAGAAAAAGACTGGCAGAATGGGTCAAGAAGCAAGATCCAACAATACACTGCATAAAAGAAATACACTTCATTCAAAAAGAAACTCATAGACTGAAAAGTAAAGGTTGGGAAACAATACTCCATGTGACAGGAACCTGAAAAAAAGCAGGTAGCTATCCTCTTTGCAGACCAAGTGGATTTCAAACCAACACTGATTAAGGAAGACAAAGGAGGACACTACATCCTTGTAAAGGGAACAATTCAAGAGGAAGAGACGACAAACATAAACATATATACACCAAAACTAGTGCACCCGACTATATAAAACAAATACCACAGTGATATATGTGCACCCATGTTTATAGTGACACAGTTCATAATAGCTAAAGCTTGGAAATAGCCCAGTGCCCATCAACTGAAAACTGGATAAAGAAGATGTGGGGTTTTTTATAAAATGGAGTACTACTCAGCCATAAAGAATGACAAACTAGAAGCACTTATAGCTAAATTAATACATATTCGGGCCATACTTTTAAGAGAAATAAATAGAACACACATGTGTAAATACCGAATAGTTTCTCTAGTGTGAGAAACTGAAAGTGTAAATAAGGATTAAAATGATTACAACAAATAATTGATAATTTGAAATAGGAAGAAAAGGTCCAAAGGGGTAGGGGAAGTGGGAGGGGAAGGGGAAAGGAAAGAAGGAAAAAGAAAAATTATGAGAAAAGAAAAAAATGAAACCAAAGTCTATGTAAATAAGGAAAGGTGGAGGGAGTGAAGGGTTCACAGGTTATGGGGAAAAAATAAGAACCAAGTTACATCATATACAGGTATGAGCACCCAATGATAAATGTAAACATATTGTATACTGAAAATGTACCAATGAAAGCATGTAACCAAAAAAAAAACAAACAAATACTAACAGACGTGAAAAATCAAATAAGCAATAATACAATAGTAGTGGGGGACCTCAATACCCCACTGTCACAAATATATAAATCAACTAGAAAAATATAAGCAGTGAAATACTAGAATTCAATCAAACTCTTGAACAAATGAATTTAACATGTTTACAGAGTATTCCACACCACAAAATCAGAATACACATTCTTTTCAGCTGCACATGGGTCATTCTCCAAAATAAACCACATATTTTCTCATAGAACATGTTTAAGTAAGTGCAAAGGAATGGCAGTTGTCCTCTGTATATTACCAGACCATACTCCAATGAAATTGGCGATCAATAGCACAAGAAACTGCAAGAATTTTATAAACACGTGGAAATTGAACAACACACTTCTGAATAACCAATGGGTCACAGAGAAAATTAAAGAAGAAATCAGACAGGTCCTACAATTAAATGACAAAAATAATACAACATATCAGAATCTATGGGACACAAGAAAGCAATCTGACCAGGGAAATTCATAGCAGTGAATACTCACATTAGGAAAACAGACCGAGTTCAATTACAATTATGAAATTACATAATCCAATGCTGAACCTTAAGCTTGTAGAGAAAGAAGACCATGACAAACCAAAGCACATTCAAGGGAGGAAATTATAAAGATCAGAGCAGAAATCAATGCAATAGAGACTAAGACAATGATACAAAAAAAATCAATGAAGACAAGAGTGGGTTCCTTGAATGAATAAAGAATATTGAGAAACCCTTAGACAACTTTATCAAAAAAGGAAAGAAAAGGCCCAGATTCATACAATCAGGAATGAAAAGGATGAAATTACAATAGATCAAGCAGAAATCCAGAAGATTATCAATACCTACTTCCAGAACCTATACGGCAAAAAGAGGGAAAGCACAGAAGAATTGGACAGATTCCTAGACACATATGAATTACCAAAGTTGAATGAAGAAGACCTAAAAATTCTAAACAACCCAATATCAATCAATGAAATTGAAAACATAATTAAAAACTTACCAACTAAGAAACGCCCACGTCCTGATGGCTTCACTGCTGAATCCTACAAGACATTTAGAGAGGAACCACTGCTACAACTGTTTAAACTCTTCAATGAAATTTAAAGGGAAGCATTACTTCTGAATTAGTTCCTGGAAGCAAGCATCACCTTGATCCCCATAGCAGAGAAAGACCAAACCAAAAAAGAGAACTATAGGCCAATCTCACAACTGAACACAGATGCAAAAATCCTTAATAAGATACTGGCAAATAGAATGCAGAAGATCATCAAGAAGATCATACACCCTCACAAAGTGGGATTCATCCCAGAGATCCAGGGATGGTTCAACATATGCAAATCAATAAATGTAATACACTATATCAATAGAACAAGGGACGAAAACCATATGATCAACTCAACAGATGGAGCAAAAGCATTTGACCAAATCCAACATGCATTTAAGATAAAAACCCTACAAAAAATTGGAATAGACGGTCTCTACCTCAATTGGATAAAAGCCACCTATGAAAAACCAACAGCCAATATCATACTATATGGTCAAAAACTGAAATCCTTTATACCAAAATCAGGAACAAGACAAGGATGTCCACCGTCACCATTCCTGTTCAATATAGACTTAGAAACATTAGCCACAACAATTAGACAAGAGAAAGAAATAAAAGGAATAAAGATAGGAAATAACGAAGTTGAACTGTCATTATTTGCAGATGACATGATACTCCATATAGAAGACCTCAAGAACTCCACAAAAAGTCTTTTAGACTTAATAACCAAATTCAGTAAAGTAGGTGGGTACAAGGTCAACACACAAAAATCAATAGCTTTTCTGTACACAAAACCAGACTAGAAATAGGACAAACAATTCCTTTCACAATAGCATCCAAAAAACTGAAATACCTAGGAATCAACCTAATGAAATAAATCAAAGACCTCTTCTCTGAAAACTATAGCAGTCTGAAAAGAGAGATTGAAAATGATATCAGAGGAATCACCCTGCTGCAGACAGGCAGGTCTGCCTATGCTCTACCGAGGTCCTGAGTCACACAGAACACATCGAATCAGCCCACTGCAGACAGGCAGGTCTGTGCATGCCTTACTAAGGTCCCGAGTCATCCAGAAGATGCTGAATCACCCCACTGCAGACAGGCAGCCACCTGGTTCCATACTACAAAGACGCAGAGGACACCAGACCACCAGACCAAGGTACTGAGTCCCCCTGCTCCCAGCCCAAAGGTAGGGGCTTCTGAGCTGCCATCCCACTGCTCCTGGTCCAGAAGAAGAGGCTTCCCAGTCACCATCACTCCCGCTGCTCGCAGTCCAGAGGAAAGGGCTTTTGGGCCACCTTCTGTCCCACTGCTCCTGGCCCAGAGGAAGGGGCTTCCAGGCCACCATCCCTCCCACTGCTCCCGGCCCAGAGGGAGGGGC
>NW_004624730.1:12237226-12253590 GCF_000247695.1 Heterocephalus glaber
AATAGGACACACATGTGTAAATACTGAATAGTTTCTCTGGTGTGAGAAACTGAAAGTATAAATAAGGATCAAAATGTATAATAGATAATGTGAAATAGGAAGAAATGGTGCAAAAGAGAAGGTGAAGTGAGAAGGGTAGGGGAAAGGAATTAATATGAGAAAAATCAAAAATGGAAACAAAGTCTTTGTAAATATGGAGGGGTAGAGGTTTTGAAGAGAGGGCAGGAGAATAGGGAAAAAATAAGAACCAAGATATATTACGTAAAAGTAAAAATCTCCAATGATGAACTTCATTATATTGTATATCTAAAATATACCAATAAAATGAATTTTTAAAAAAAGTATGGATGAAAAGTAACAAGGCAAAATAGATATGGAGATACAATTAGGTTTTTGAAATAAAAAGCAGTGGAGTTCAACTACTCAAATTATTTCTACCACAAATCAACTTGGCTCATTGAAGTATAAGAAATTTTTTCTAGATAGTCAAAGCCTTCTTTGGATTATTGATAGCTCCCACATCACCTTTCCATCTTCTTATACCTCACTCTTGTCATCTCCTTCCTATTTTTACTACCCATACACAGCTCCAAATTGTGTAGGTCCTTCACCTTATTTCTCCTGTTATTTAAAATAAAAAGCTAGTTTTCCACTAAATTAGCAGCCAAGATAAATTACTTCAAGATTTGTGGAATTTTACCCTACAGGATCCTTAAAAGCATAGCACAATTAATTACCTATTACTGTCCCTTCAACCAAACCTTCAGTTATTCGAGAGAGGGAGCCAACTTTTCATGCCTGTCTTGGGTCTCCATGGTTGTTCATGTGTTTGGTGCAAGCTCAAATCCATGTGAATACTTGATAAAGATTGTCCTCATCACAGTTATCATCTACACTGATATCAATGGAGCACATGCTTTCAGATTCAGTTTTGAGTTCTCCAGATAATCCTGGGAATTATTATTGTTGTTATGATTGCCATCCTTTGATACACAGAAAGCTGCATCTCAGAGAGAATTAGTAATTCAAGCAAGGTTACACAGGCCATAAATAATGGCATATATGGCACTTTGTAAAATATTCTGGGAAGGTACATTTTTAAAGCAGTCCTATGGAGTAGACAAATTAGAAAACTTTGCCCTTCCTCAAGGTGGATACAGCCCTATGGGCACACCTTGATCAAAGGGTACTCATGGATGTCAGCCTCTGTTTGTGTCCTCTGTGGGAATCTTTTGTGGCTCATACAGCCTGCACAATTATATGTTCAAACCCGAAAGTCTCTGCTTTCAAACCCCGTGATCTTTCCAGGCTCTGACTACCCAGTGATGATAATTCATGTGTGTTTATTCCTTAAATAGGATTTTCCTCTTTCCTCTCAGTTATTTCCAAGCAATTTGAATTTTTCTCTGTGGAAAGTCTGAATTGCCTGAACTTTGGATTATGATGCTTGACTCTAGTCGTTCATCCTTGTCTGCTGCTTAAGAGGATCCACAACCTACAGTGTTCTCTCTTCCTGATTCCAAGGGCCATTTTGGTGATGGAAATGGGTGAGGAGATTATAGAGTACAACACCAGCCTTCACCACCACAGTGTTAAGTTTTTCCATCATCATTACAAGTAAGCAAACCAAGTCTCCTTTCCCTGTAGTACACACATACAAACAGTGACAACATGGCTGCACAACTTCGACCCTAAACAAGTGCTTGCTAACAGAAATCCTGACAAATTGCAAAGCATAAGCAGCCATAGCAGGCACCAGGGTAATAATTTATTTTTAATGCCATGCTGTCTTTAGCAGTGCAATTTCCTCCAGGGTGTTTGCTTTGAGACTGCAAGATAATTACATCTCAGAAACCAGGCTAATTACAGTTAACAGCCTGAAAACCAAAGGAACCCTTCCCTCTACCCACTCGCCACCTTTTTTTTCAGTTAGAATATTGCACACATTCCAGTTAAAACATGCAGCATCATTTAGGAAACCAATTTGACTGCCACTTAGAGGTTCATTCTCCCCTTCTCATAGCACATCTATAACTCACACTGATGTGTATCAGAAGGACCTGAGTAACACAACCTCAGTGATTTGAATAAATAATAGTGTTTCAGAAAAGAAACAATGGCAGCAGTTTTCCAATAAAGATGAAAGTCTAAATGTGGAGGAAAACCAGAGTGTAAGTGTGCATTTGTGCTGCCAAGGTAAGATTACCTATTCTTTAGAAATCTTTTAGAGTAAATAATCCACCAATTTGGGTCATTTATAAAATTAAAGGATGTGAGAAATCATCTGGTAAGTTTTCATTAGCTCTAAACCTCCAAAATGCAAAGCAATTTGTACTGGTCATCAAAGCTTCAAAGATGGCAATTCTATGACTTGTCATTCATTCCAAAAGCACGTCTTATCCCCTTATAGGTACTGTGCTCTGGACCTGGGATATGTAGATAGATTTTCTTGTGTTTTATCACCCATCAGAAAGTCCTCCCTGTAATAAATGTATCTTAGTGCAACTGTCAGACTGTTATGATTTGGAAGTTTGTACGCTGGAGGCTTGGTCTCCAATGTGGCAGTGTTGAGGTGAAGGAAACTTCAAGGGCCTACTAGAAAGCAATACGTCATGGGGTGCCACACTTCAAAGGGATTACTGCAGGTCAGGTCCTATGGGGCTGGGTTGTTATAAGGGAGCCTGGCACCTCCTTGGAGCCCCTCATCTATGTGCATCATTCACCTCTTCTGTGCTTGCTTCTACCATTTTGATGCCATCTGCCATGAGGCCCTCACTAGAGCTGGGAAGATCTCCCTGCCATGCTCTTGAACCTCCAGAACTATGAACTAAATAAACCTCTTCTATTTAAAAAGTACCCAGTGATGGGTGTTTTGTTACAGCCACACAAAATGGACTAGGACAAAATACCGTCCCTTTACTGTGTTTTAGCTAACAAAGATATCCTGATTTGGATGGCATAACTTCTACTCCTAGTATTACTTAACTTTTTTTTTTTTTAGCCTAGGAATTAAGCACATGGTTTTCACTCTGAGCTACAGTCCCCAGCATTTTTTTTTTTCAGATAGGGTCTCATAGCTGGGCTTGAACTTGCGATCCTCTTGCCTCAGCCTCCCAGAGTGCTAGGATTACAAGTGTGCACCACCACACTCAGCTCTAACGTTTTAATAATTCTCATATTTTTCCTGAGTTGTCTCCAGTTTCTACTGGCTTTCAAAACATGGAAGCCAAATATCAAAAGTAGCTGTGGCTCAATTTGGCATCTTATAGGACCTAAGGCCTATATTTTTATTTTGTCCATTTGTGGAAAATAGAAAGCTGTATTGGAGAAGAGAAAAGATAATCTAGTATTCTGAACTTCCACATGAAATTTGTTTCTGTTCCTGTAGTGCCTCCAGAACTTATGTACCTGACATGATAGTTTGAAACATAACCTTACTAAAGCCAGGCTTCTCTGTCCATCTTCTGAAGAAAACCAGTGGGTTTTCCTCCATCCAGATCTTACTCAGAAAAGCAACATATTGGTTGTTCCATTGGCCTCTTTGCTAGAGGCTCCTACTTGCTAATAATGTAAAATTTGCATGCAAATGACATTTCTCATAGTAATAACACCCTCACAAACTGCCTACATTTCATTCATTCTTTTAAGAAACACTAAGTGCTCACCATGGGAAAGGAAATGCCACCATCTTTGTTCCTGTTTCCCTGGTTCTCTTGTTAGCCTTCTGAAAGAGCAGGATTTTCTAGTCTTGATTAATCAGGACCTCAGTAGAACTACTTTTTACTAGTGAGCAGGGTTTCTCTTCTTTCAAAGTCAATACCTAGCAGATACATGAAGCACTCTCCTTTCTTTTCTCCCTCAGACCCAGAGAAGTGCTACTGCTAGAGGTGGTCAGCCAGTCTTTATGAGCCTTTCTCTTCTACTCCAAGGGCTGCCTGGGAAATATTCCCAAAGCCCCTCTTGGGATGAGCTACCATTCTCTTCTCTTTGTCCTTCTCTTCTTGGGCATGCCTGAGCATTATGGTTCTAAGATTAAGGTTAGGGGATGCTGCAGAGGTAAGGGCTACTTCATCCTCATACCTAAACCAGGTCTTCTACCCATTTTTATCACAAAGTCTTAAATTGGATTTGCTGGCTGCTTGTCTGTTTTATGGTTCTTCATTAAATATTTAACTTCCCCAGGAAAACTGGGGAGATAGGGAATCTATGCAAGATATGATTTGGGTAGCAGATCAGAATAATCTCCAATTTCTAAAATGTCCTATGTATCATACCTAGTACTGGCAACCAGGAGACAAATTCATAGGAAGCATGCACCTTCCTGGCAGGGACTCACAACCCAAAGGAGCATTTTAGCTGTTGCAGAGGACTGTGATATTGATTATGCCCAAAGCAAGCTGTAGAGAGTTAACCCTACAATTGGCTTGTTTATGGAAGTGAGTCTGGCTGAAGCCTATGTCCCGAGGTCAGAGTAACTCACACCCAAATTCCAGTCCCACAACTAAAACCTTCAGACTAGAAGGACAATGTTCCAATTACAATCATATATTTTGTTTATTCTGTTCCTAATTTGAGAATGCTTTGTCTTGTCCTTTATGAGCCTTGTTTACATTAATTTCCATAGAAACCACATGTTGCCTTTACCCCAATTGATTGCCAATAAAAGTCAATGCCTGGGACTGGCCAGTGCCTTTGTTGGTTGCACTGACATTTGTCATCCTGGCATCTCACTTTCTCTTTCTTAGTTCTGTCTCTTAGTGCATTCTTTTTCTCAGGCCTGCATCACACACTGAGCAGGTGGGTACTAGAACCTGACTACAGAGGTCTCCAGCAACCGTTTTTGGAAGTCAAGTTTCCATCATCATGATCTAAAAGAAATTGTATCCATTACAAGAGAATAGTTTAAATGAAATCTAGCTGAGGCTTAAAAGAGATTTAATTACAGAACTGTGGGAATTTGTAACATTAAGACCAGAGTGACTATATCATGTATTATTAGGATCATTTTGTTTTTAAACTGTACCTCTGAAAGACATTACTAACTGTAAAAAAGAGGAGAAATGGGCAACTAAGGGATATAATTCTTCTTCAACTTCATGATGTCCAGGCACATTTCTAGAGAAGTTAAACTAGCTTTTGGAATTGGCTGGGTTTTTCTAATGAGAAAAGGGGAGTATTTAGAGCCGGTGATTGGAACTGACTGGCCAAGGATCATGTAGTTGTGAGAATGCCCACACCCAAGAAGGTGTTCTACCCCCACCATACACACTGTGTGGTTCTGACCCCCAAACACACTTCTTCCTCAAATGGGAGAGAAGGCTCACTAGAGTTCATCATGGTCATAAAGAGAAACATTTCTAGTTGAAAGGAAGCTGATGGAGCAAATGACATGATAGATGTTTTAGGCTGCTTCCTTCAGAAGAATTTTCATTTCTGGTCCCCCATTCTTTTGAACAAGTCTTTAGGCAAGTAAAGGGCAGGTACAGCTGTGTAACAAGAATACTATTTCTGAATTGTTCTCATAAAGTTGGGTCAGTGGTCAACCACAGTTAACCTGCACTTTCATGAGCTGAGAAAATCCCATTAATGGGGTCTCCACTGGTCACATGAAATGGACAGGCTATAGTGGGTGGCTCAAGCTATGTAGGCCAACTGCAATTTTATGTGATTCAAGATGGGAGAGGAAAGAAGTGCCTAATAAAAAACCAGGCATAGAATTTGAGTTGGATTAAATTTTAGTTGGTAGCAATAGTCAGAAAGAAAATGATTTGTATAAAATTTAAGATACTCTAAAGTGCCATGTTAGCAGTTTGGTGTTTTGTTAGCTCTCTGATTACTTTAACTACTTTTAAACAATTTAAAATAGAAAGCCTATGCTTCAGCCATGTCTCCTTTGGTCCATGTGGCTTAGGTCGAATAACTCAAATGAAAATCATCCAGTAGAAGGTCACTTTAATTGCAGGACAAAAGTACAACAGGAAAGCATAAAAGAACTGTACCTGTGAATAAAAGATGGCAAATGACACAATTTTTAGAAATGGTCCAGGAACTTTTTTACATAAGGCATGACCTACCCTCATAACTTGTTCTTCCAAAATCTTCTACAGGTCAATTACAGTCCTCTAAAGACATGCTCCAGCAAGTTTATCCTGTTATAGGATTTAGTAATGTGATGCAGCTCTGCCTATATCACACTTCTCTCCAATCACTGCTACTGATGATTTTCTGCTTATTCATTCTTTCATTCATTCAAAATAATTGTTTTTCTGAAGTTGGAACTCAGATGCATGAAACTGGCTTTATTATAATCTTTAATTGCTGACATTTTCATTGGTTGAGTTACTTTCTCATTGCTGAGACACAATACCTGGCACCCACAATTTAAAGGAGGAGAGATTGATTTGGGCTCACAGTTTACAGAGGTTTCAGTTCATAGCTGGCTCCAAGGTAGGACAGCATGGCAGAGGAGCATGGCAGAAGAGAATTGCACATGGCATGGAACACAGGAAGCAAGAGAGAGAAGAGAGGAGCAGGAAGAGATAAACCCTTCCAAGCCATGCCCCTAGTGACCCAACTCTTCTAACCAGATCCTACCTCCTAACAAGTCAGCTAAAAACTCATCAGTGGACTAATCCACTAATGATTATCACAGCCCCAAGATCCAATCACCTCCCAAAAGCCCCACCTGAGTGCATGAGACTTTGAATATAAAACATCTAGATATAAACCATTATACTCATCATTGGTCAGTGTCTGAGCTACTTTTATTCAGTTATTTTAAATAATTTATTAATTGTTCCTGAATGCTTTTACAAAAAAATAAAACTAGAATCTTGACAGAGATCTACATTTAACCATGTTTCCCCCATTTCACCCTCTACTTCCTTTCCTCGTCCAAGGTAAGCATCTTTTTGAATCCCAGGTTAATTCCCTTGCTTTCTTTTTCATATAGTTTTATATACCAATATACATACACATATATATTGGTGGTTTTTACTTTATTTTGGTATCATGCTGTAAGTAACCTTTGGAGAACTGCTTTATTCCATCAACATGATGCTATCTAGATTCATCCATATTGTTGCAAGTCACTGTGTTTTAACTTATTTTTAGATTTTTATAATGAGTATGCTACCATTTATTCCCCCACTCTGCTAGTGTTAAGTATTTAGATTGCTTCCAGTTTTTTCTAATTGTGAACAATGCTGCTCTGATTATTTGTGTAAATATTTCCTATTCTAAAAGAAATGATCAAAAGATATGGTGAAGGTTTAAATTTTTAAGTAAAAGAAACATTGCCAACAATGATGGGATACATGTTTTCAAAGTTGAAAGGGAGTATTTGAAATATTCTGAGGGGGATTAATGACAATACGTCTTTTACCATAATAAATTTTTGAATTTAATTATTCACTATATTTTATTATTCATTAATCAAACATTTATAGCAATTTGTGTCAAATAAAAACATTGCAATGTGTCCTCACCTACTTTGTTCACCAGATCTGGCACCGGGTGACTTCTGGCTCTTCCCTCAAATCAAAATTATCATGAAAGTAAACTTTTTGAATTGTTTCAGGACATCAGGGCAACCATGATAGCAAAACTAAAGTCATTCACAAAAGAGGACTTCCAAAACTGTTTCAGAAAATGGAAAGAATAAGATGAATGCTGTAATTCTAGCACTCAGGAGGCTGAGGCAGAAGGATGGACATGAGTTTGAGGCCAACCTGGGCTACACAGTGAGTTCAAGGCCCGCATGGAATACATAGCAAGACCCTGTCTCAAAAAGAAAGGTAGCAAGCATGATGAATAAATACATGTATTTGAAGCAAGGAGTATTTTAAGGTGGATTAATGGAAGTGTATCTTTTACTGTAATAATTTTTTATTTTTACTACATCTTGTACATGTACAAACATTCCTTTTGGGTATGTACCTAGGAACTGAATTTCTGGATACAGGGAATATGAATATAAGTTTTAGAAGATAATGCTTAACTCTGTTCTAAACTGATTACAAGTTCAACTTTAGAAGACAATGTCAAACTCTTTTTCATAATTATTGTACTCCTTGTTGGCATTGTCAAACATTTTACTTTATTTTATTTTATTTGCTTTTTTGGTACCAGGTATCGAACTCGGGTCCTTGCACTTGTGCATCAGGCGACGAAACCACTGAGCTAAATCCCCGGCCCTCAAACATTTTAATTGCCACCCAATTTAATAGGTAGAAAATCATCTCTCATTGGAGTTCTGGTTTTCATTTCATTAATCACTAATGATGTCAAACATTCCTTTACAAGTTTGTTAGTCATTTAGTAATTTTTTTGTTCATGTATTCTTCCCATTTTTCTACTTTGTTGTATGTATGTGCCCCTACTGATTTGTAGTTCTTTATGTATTCTGACTTTACTCTTTCACAATTCTGTGTATTTTAATAGCTTACCTCAGTTTAAAATGTGTTTTTCAATTTTTAAGGCATCTTTAAATCATCAACCCTTTCAGAATTGATAGTGTGAGGCACAGATTCAACTTCACCTTTTCCAAACAGATAATAGATAACCATTGTTTTAGTTCCATTTATTAATCAGTCCTCCTTACTGACCTGATATGTCACCTCTGCCACATGGCAAAGCTTCATATGTAGTCCTCTCTTCTATTCCTCTGATCTACTTGTATATCCCTGTACTAACCTACATTGCCCTTTCTCTCACTTTTTTCAGATATAGCCTGACTACTCTTGGTCCTTTGCCCCTTCATTTTCAAGGTCCTAGGATTTTGACTGGAAATATATCAAATCAACAGATAGCCATTAAAATCTTTAAAATAGCTATCTTAATACTGTTTTATAAAATTTCTCTGTAGAACTCTTTCATAACTTTTATTTGATTACTCTTAAATATTTGACATTTGATAATTAGAATTTCATAGACTTGTTTATTCTTTCATTTTGTCTTATAGTTTTTACTGGTATAAAGAAATACACTGATTTTTATATTAATCATAAGCCCAGCTGCCTTACTACATTGTTCTATTATTTCTAATAATTCATCTGTAGACAACTTGAGTTTTTTGCATAAATTATCAGATGAGCTGCAAACAATTACTGTTTTTTTCTCCTTTCCAATCCTTATGCCTCTGATATCCTTTCTTACCTTACTGATCTATCCAGAATAATCAATACAGTGTTTTAAAAAGAAGTGATAATAGAAAGCATCCTTTTCTATTTCTTCTCATTCTAGCACTCATCCTGGATGATCTCTCCTAATTCCATGACTGCCTCCTGAATCTCTGAATCTGAATGTTCCATAAACACCTAAAACTCAACATGTCCAAAAGTCATCATCCAGTCTCATCTCTCACTTCTTACCTAGTCTTCCTTTATTCTCTAACTCTGTGAAAGACACCATCATGTACGCAGTTGAAACCAAAAGATTTGGAGTCCTCTCTCTCTCTCTCTCTCTCTCTCTCTCTCTCTCTCTCTCTCTCTCTCTCTCTCTCTCTCTCTCTCTCTCTCTCTCTCTCTCTCTTCCCCCTTCTACATACCCTCTCAGATATCAAAGTCCTATTTATTCTGATGCATTAATATTGCTTAGCCTCAAACATCTTCCTGTCCATTCTATCATCCTCCATCATCTTTCATTTATCTTACTGTTATATATTTCTAAACCATCACTTGCATACAGCCTTGACTTCTCCTATACTCTCTCCCATGCCACAACCAGAATAGCCCCCTAAGCTTTACACCTGCTCACAGAGTACCTATGTTAAAGTCCTTAGTTGTTCTTCAAGATTTACAGAAAAAAATCTAAATCTATTTCAAGGAGCAAATGTCTAAGAGTTAGGTTCTCTTCAATCCAGTCCCCATAAGGCCTCAGCTTAATTTCCTGTTTTCTCTCCCCTAATACTATCCTCTGGCCATCCCTGGCACCCTGCAGTTGCACAATCACGTGGTGCTGTCCCTTCTGAAGCCTTTATTCATGATGTTCCCTCAATAAGTGGTGAGCTTTTCTTCTCTACTTCTTCCCAGCCTTGTCTGGATAACTCCAAATCATCCATTAGCACTCAGTGTAGACATCATCCCCTCCATGAAGCCTTCACTATGCTACAATTGGCCTGGCTTGTTTTTTCTACTTTTTGAAATCACTCAAAGATCTTCATGTTTATAACTCCAGAACCTAGTATAGTCCCTGACATAAGTTAAGAGTTCAATGACTGCTTTGGAAATGTACAATGAATCAGTAGTACTGATGTTTATTTATTAAGAATACTCTTTCCAAACTTCTTTCCATGCCTTCCTAATCTCTTCCCCACGGTGTATCCTCTCACTTTGTTTACATCTTTCCTTGGCAGATCTCCCACAGGACTTGAACTTTTCTCTAATCCTTTCTACTAGCTGCTTAAAGGCTGGAGTTATGCCACATCCATCTTGATGTTCTCACAACCTGTAGCCCAGGGCCTAGCACAGAAACAATGACAAATAGACATTCAGAGTAGTAAAAGTGAATTCTGTTCTAGAACCACATACTATGTGGAAAACATGCTTTAGATGCTTCTATGAGCTGCATCAACATTCAAAGTAGTAGATACCTCTGCCAACACCTCCTCCTGCATGGCCTTCAGCCTCCACCTCCCCAATTCTCCTTCAACTTTATAATAGATGTCTCTGAGACAGTGTTATTCTTTTTCCATAAATCACTCCACAGGCAAGGCCTCTTCATCCTTCCATTCTGTAGCAAAGCACACCTGCATGTTTTCTAGACTTTGTTTTCAGCATTTTTTTTTAAGGAAGAAATCTTGTTATGAAATTTAGTCTAGATTTTACTTTCTAGAAATATCACTCTTCTCATCTGCAGCTGTTTATGAGTGCCACACTCTGCCATTTAAATATTAATGTTATGGAAATAGAGGAGAAAATTGGTCTTTCATCTGATAGGCAATGTTAAGGGAAATTAAGATTAATAAATGGTGACAAGCTCTATAGAGGAAATAAAATTTAAATTGCCTTGGACTATTTTCAAAAGTTGTTTGAGCAATGAGTATATTTTATTAAATACCCCATTACTATGATTATCCTAAAAGCCTAATTTCTGACTATAGAAATCAAATGATAACTCAAACCTTAGTTTTTCCCTCAGAGCTCTTGCATTCTGCATGTTCACATGTAGGTAAATCCTTAAAGAAGTGAAACAGAAATGTCTAATACTGGGTTTTCTCAGTCAAATCTTAAGCAACCACTGTCCTCATGAAAAAGCAAATGTCAGGCCTCAAATTTTAAGTAATCAATTTATGTGTTTAATTTTTCACTTCTTCTGCCTGATACATTATATCACCAACACACTGGCACACCGTAAGTCTTAGCTGGGTTTAACTATGCAGGGAGAGAGAGGCTCTCAAACTCTTGCTCTAGGCTTGATTCTCACAGCCTCTGCTTTTCTTAACTGCTAGTGCTACCAGTGAAAATATAAGACAGTGATTCCCAAGGTATGATCACTGTATGACCAGTACCAGCATCACCCAGAAACTTGCTAGAAATGCCAATTCATCACCTTCAGATCCAGCCTGCTAAATCAAAACCTAGATGTGAAAACTAGAAGTTCAATTTAACAAGCCTTCCAAGAGATTCTGATACATCTTCAAGTTAGAAAATCACTGATTCTTAACCCTGGTCACAGGATTCTATTCCCCAGAGATTCGGATTTAATAAGATTTGGGTGAAATCAATGTGCTAATGTATGTTTCAAGCTCCTTCAGGTGGTTCTAAGTGCAGCCCAAGTTGAGAATTTGATTTCAGGCTCAGATTTCTTACTCTAGTGATGGCACCAGAAATGGGCTCAAAAATGGGCTCTTGGTTTTCAATCTTTTCCCCTCTATTCTTTACCCTCCTCCCTACTCACCTAGCCCTCAGAGTTTTTTTTGAAGCCAAACTTTACTGTGCTCAAGAATTTACCAGAGAAGCAGGCCACCGTATTACCACTCCCAGCACAGAGGAGACTTCCAGGCCACCATACCACCACTCCCAGCACAGAGAAGGCTTCTGGGCCACCGAAGCATCACTCTCAGCATAGAGGAGGTTTTGGGGCTGCTCCAGCACCATTCACAGAGCAGAGGAGGCTTCCAGGCTACCACAGCACTGCTACCAGCAGAGAAAAGGCTTCCAGGCTGCCGAACCACCACTCCCAGCTCAGAGGAGGTGAGCTGCATGGGTGACAGCAGCGCTCCCCCACCCCCACCGCCTGCCCCACCCCACCCCATCAAAATGAGAAGACATGTAAACAAGTCTCAAAATCAGACTTCCAGATCACCTACAGCAACCACAAAGGGAAATGAGATGGAACACTCTGATACTCAACCATCTGGACTCCTGGAACTGGCAACAAAAGAGGATCTGGAAAAAATGAAATCAGAAATATTTCTCAGATAACAACAGAGATTGTGCTCTTAGTGCAAGACATGATTAAAAATCTATATAGGAGCTCAGGAACATGATGGAATCCCAACATAGGAAACAAATGGAATCCATAAAACAGATGCAAACAGATTTCCAGGAGATGAAAAACTCCATTCAAAGTCTACACAGCACAATGAGCCAATGTGAGGACAGAACTTCAGATATAGAAGATAAGATTGCAATTAGTGACCAGGAAAAAAAAATTGCTTTAAAACTGTAAGGGGCCATGAGAAATCAATCCAGCAGCTGCTAGACAATGCAAAGAAGAATAACATAAGACCGATCAGAGTCAATGAAGAAACAGGAGAGAGTGCAGAAGACATAAAAAAACTGTCCACAGAAGTGATGGCAGGACCACTCCCAACCCACAGGAGGCTTCCAGGTAGGCATGATATGGCACCCAGTGTGGAGGAGACTTCCAGGTCACTGTGCCACAGCTCCCAGCCCAGAGGAGGCTTCTGGGTCAGCAAGCCACAGTTCCCAGGCCAGTGGAGGCTTCCATGTAGGTGTGCTGCAGCTCCTAGCCAAGAGGAGGCTCCCAGGTGAGCAAGCCACAGTTCCCAGGCCAGAGGAGGCTTCTGGGTAGGTGTACTGTGGCTTCCAGCCTGGAGGAGGCTCCCAGGTAAGTTTGCCACAGATGCCAACCCAGAGGAGACTTCCAGGTCAGCGTGCTACAGCTCCCAGACCAAAGGAGGCTCCCGGATAGGTGTGCCATGGCTCCCAGCATGGAGGAGGCTTCCAGGTCAGTGTACCACAGCTACCAGCCCAAAGGAGGCTCTGGATCCTCTGGATCCCAGATAGGTGAGCCATGGCTCCCAGCATGGAGGAAGCTTTCAGGTAGGCCTGCCACAGCTCCCACCACAGAGAATGCTTCTGGGTCAGTGTGACACAGTTCCCAGCATAGAGGACACTTCTGGGTCACCATGCCACTTCTCCCAGACCAGCAGATGCTTCCAGATCAGCAAGCTATGGCTCCCAGGCCAGAGGAGGCTTCCAGGTAGGCATGCTGTGGTTCCCAGCCTGGAGGAGGCTTCTGGGTAGGCATGGCACAGCTCCCAGGACAGAGGAGGTGAGCCTCACGGGCACCAAGAGCATCGCCTCCCTGCCATCAAAATGAGAAGACAAATAAACAAGCCTCAGAACCAGACTTCCAGATCACCTACAGCAACCAGAAAGGGAAACAAGATGGAACACTCTGATACTCAACCACCTGGACTCCCTGAAATAGCAATGAAAGAGAATCTGGAAAAACTGAAATCAGAAATAATTTCTCAGATAACAGCAGAGATTGTGCCCATACTGTAAGACATGATTAATAAATCTAGAGAAGACATAGATAAAAAAAATAGAGGAGCTGAGGAATATGATGGAATCCCAACATAGGAAACAAATGGAATCTATAAAACAGATGCAAATAGATTTCCAGGAGATAAAAAAAACTCCATTGAAAGTCTATGCTCCAGATAAGCCAATGTGAAGACAGAACTTCAAATATAGAAGACAAGATTGCAATTAGTGACTAGGAAAAGAAAAACTGCTTTAAAATTGTAAGGAACCATGAGAAATCAATCCAGCAGCTGCTACACAATGCAAAGAAGAATAACATAAGACTGATCGGAGTCAATGAAGAAACAGGAGAGAGTGCAGATGACATAAAAAAGCTGTTCACAGAAGTGATGGCAGAAAACTTCCCAAGCAGGGTAAAAGAACTTGACATACAGATAAGTGAGGCAAATAGGACTTCAAATAGCCTTGATCAAAAAAAATCCACATATAGTCATATAATTGTTAAGATTCCAGAAACCCAACAAAAGAATAAAGTTCTACAAGCAGTCAGAGAAAAGAAACAAATCACATACAGAGGAAAGCCCATTGGAATGACCACAGACTTCTCAATGCAAAGCCTCAAGGCAAGAGGAAGTTGGAGAGATGTATTTCAAGCCATAAAGGAAAACAACCTCCAACCCGGACTGATGTAGCCTGAAAAACTATCTTTCAAAATTGATAGTGAAATAAAATACTTTCATGACAAAGAGCACCTTAGGAACTTCATGAATACCAAACCAGCACTCCAAAAAATTTTAAACAAAATCCTAGGAAAAGACAATGAGGATCACAACCCCAGGAAGTCCAGCAGAATGAATCCACTGGGCATGACAAGAAATTAAAAGCAAAGCAGGAGAATCCAACAATAAGAAAAAGTCATGACAATGATAACTCAATACGTATCAGTTATAACCATCACTGTTAATGGTCTCAACTAGCGAATCAAAAGAAATAGACTGGCAGAATGGGTCAAGAAGCAAGATCCAACAATATGCTGCATACAAGAAACACACTTCATTCAAAAAGAAACTCATATATTGAAAGTTAAAGGATGGAAAACAATACTCCATGTGACAAGAACCCAAAAAAAATCAGGAGTAGCTATCCTCTTTGCAGCCCAAGTGGATTTCAAACCCACACTGATTAAGAGAGACAAAGAAGGATGCTATATCCTTGTAAAGGGAACAATCCAAGAGGAAGGGATGACAAATAAATATCTATAATAGATATTTAGATATCTATATAGATATTTTGATATCTATATACATATTTAGATACCTAGATATCTATATAGATATTTAGATATCTATATAGATATTTAGATAGACATAGATATCATAAATATCTATACACCAAACACTAGTGCACCCAACTATGCAAAACAAATACTAACGGACATGAAAAGTCATATTTGCACTAATACAATTGTAGTGAGGGACCTCAATACCCCATTACAACAAATAGATAGATCAACTAGATAAAAAACAAGCAATTAAATACTAGAACTCAATCAGACTCTTGAAAAAATGAACATAAGAGATGTTTACAGAGTGTTTCACCCAACAAAATCAGAATACACATTCTTTTCAGCTGCACACAGATCATTCTCCAAAATAGACCACATACTTGCTCATAGAACATATTTAGTTAAGTGCAAAGGAAATAAAGTTTTCCCCTGTATATTATCAGATCATAGTACTATGAAATTGGATATCAATAGCAAGAGAAACTGCAAGAATTTCATAAACACATGGAAATTGAACAGCACACTTCTGAACAACCAAAGGGTCACAGAGCAAATTAAAGAAAAAATCAGACAGTTGCTTCAATTAAATGACAATGGCAAATACAACATATCAGAATGTATGGGACACAATGAAAGCAGTCTTATGAGGGAAATTCATAGCAGTGAATATCATATTAGGAAAACAGATCAAGCCCAATTAAATGACCTGATGCTGAACCTCAAGCTTCTACAAAAAGAAGAGAAGGACAAACCCAAAGCCCATAGAAAGGAGGAAATTATAAAGATCAGGGCAGAAATCAATGCAAGGGAGAGGAAGAAAACAATATGAAAAAAATAAATGAAGCCAGGAGTTGGTTCTTGGAAAGGATTTAAAAAACTGACAAACTCTTAGCCAACCTTATCAGAAAAAGGAAAGAAAAGGCTGAAATCCATGCAATTATGAATGCAAAGGGTGAAATTACAATAGACCCAGCAGAAATCCAAAAGAACATCAATATCTATTTCAAAAACCTATACATCAATAAGATGGAAAACACAGAAGAGTTGGACAGATTCGTAGACACATATGAATTACTAAAGTTGAATGAAGAAGACCTAAAAATTCTAAATAACCCACTATCAAAAACTGAAATTGAAAACATAATTAAAATCTTAACAACCAATAAAAGCCCAGGTCCTGATGGCTTCACTGTTGAATTCTACAAGACATTTAGAGAGGAACTACTGCCTCTACTGTTCAAACTCTTCAACGAAATTGAAAGGGAAGCAATACTCCCAAATTCATTCCTGGAAGCAAGCATCACCTTGATCCCCAAAGCAGAGAAAGACCCAACCGAAAA
>NW_004624730.1:12265314-12276071 GCF_000247695.1 Heterocephalus glaber
AAGAACCAACTCTTGGCTTCATTGATTTTTTGTATCATTCTCTTAGTGTGCATTGCATTGATTTCTGCTCTGATCTTTATAATTTTCTCCCTTGTATGAGCTTTGGGTTTGTCCTGCTCTTCTTTTTCTAGAAGCTTGAGGTTCAGCATTAGGTTGTTTAATCTGGCTTGGTGTTTTTGTAATGTGAGTATTCACTGCTATGAATTTCTCTCATAAGCCTGCTTTCATTGTGTCCCATACATTCCTGTATGTTTTACTGGCATTATCATTTAATTGTAAAAACTATCTAATTTCTTCTTTAATTTCACCTGTGGCCCATTGGCTGTTCAGGAGAGTGTTATACAAAATCCATGTGTTTATGAAGTTCTTGCAGTTTCTTATGCTATTGATCGCCAGTTTAATTGCACTATGGTCTGATAATATACACAGGATAACTTCAATTCCTTTGCATGTACTTAAACATGTTCTATGAACTAGTATGTGGTCTATTTTGGATAATGACTCCTGTGCAGCTGAAAAGAATGTATATTCTGATTTTGTGGGGTATAACACTCTGTAGATGTCTATATAGTCCATTTATTCAAATGCTTGATTCAGTTCCAATATTTCAATGTTGGTTTTTTGTCTAGATGATCTGTCTATCTGTGATATTGGGGTATTGAGGGCCCCCACTACAATTGTATTAGTGCTTATTTGGTTTTTCATGTCCATTAATATTTGTTTTGTATAGTTGGGGGCATTAGTATTTGGTGCACACATATTTATGATTGTCATCTCTTCCTCTTGGATTGTTCCCTTCACAAGGATGTAGTAACCATCTTTGTCTCTCTTAGTTTTAGTTTGAAATTTTCTTTGTCTGCAAGTAAGATAGTTCCCCCTGCTTTTTTCTTGGTTCCTGTCACATGGAGAACTGTTTTCCATCCTTTTATTTTCCATCTTTGAGTTTCTTTTTGAACTAGGTGCATTTCTTGTATATAGCATATTGTTGGATTTTGCTTCTTAATCCATTCTGCCAGTCTATTTCTTTTGATTGGTGAATTGAGGCCATTAACATTGATGGTTATAACTGATATGTATTTATTGACTTATGGTCATGTTATTTTTCTGTTGTTGGGTCTTTTTCATTTTTCCCCCTCTCCCTTTAATTTCTTACCTTGCCTGATGGATTTGCTCTGTTGAGCCTCATGGAATTGTGACCCTGATTGTCTTTTTCTAGGATATTGTTTAGAATTGTTTGGAGTGCTGGTTTGGTATTCATGAAGTTTCTCAGGTGTTTTTTGTCATGGAAGTATTTTATTTCCCCCATCAATTTTGAAAGATAGTTTTACGGGATATATCAGTTTAGGCTGGAGGTTGTTTTCTTTTAGGGCTTGAAATACCTCACTCCAGACTCTCTTTGACTTGAGGGTTTGTGTTGAAAAGTCTGCTGTGATTCTGATGGGCTTTCCTTTGTTTGTGATTTGTTTTTTTTTTTTCTCTAACTGCTTGTAGTAGTTTGTTCTTCTGTTAGGTGTCTGGGAACTTGATTTTTATATGTTTACTTGTAGATTTTTTTTATCATGGCTAGTTGGAGTCCTATATGCCTCACTTATCTGTATGTCAAATTCTTTTGCTCTGCTTGGGAAGTTTTCTGTCATTAATTCTGTGAACAGTTTTTTCATGTCATTTGTACTTTCCTCTGCTTTTTCATGGACTCCTATCAGGCTTATATTATTCTTCTTTGCATCATCTAGGAGCTGTTGGATTGATTTCTCAAGATTCCTTACTATTTTTAAGAGATCTCTCTTTTCATGGTCACTCCCTGCATTCCTGTCTTCTATATCTGATATTCTGTCTTCAGATTGGTTCAGTCTGCTGTGTATACTTTCAATAGAGTTTTTAACCTCCTGGATATCTGCTTGAATCTCTTTCATGGATTCCATTTTTTTCCTATGTTGGGCATGCATGGTTTCCATTTCTTTCCTATGCTGGGCATTCATGGCTTCTATCATGGTCCTGAACTCATCTTGTTTTATCGGTTTCTGTTCTAGAGTCTCTAATTATGTCTTTCATTCTGCTCACAATCTCTGTAGTTATCTGGAATTTTATTTCTGTTTCGAATTTTTCTAGAGCCTCATTCATCTGTTTGTTACTTCCTGTGCTATCAGTTCAGGGTGTCCAGGTGGTTGATTATCAGACTTTTCCACCTCATTTTCCCCAGAATTTGCCTTTGGTGAGCTGGAAGTCTGGGTTTTTGCCTTGCTTAAATGTCTTCTCATTTTTATTTTTGTTGTTGGTACTGTCCTTGGTTTAATTCCTTGGTTGATATTTCAATAATGCTTATTGTAAGTATCTTTTTTCCTTGTATTTAGAACACTTACGGAATGATTGCTTCTCAGAGGTGTCCTGGTCTTTAGGTTTTGAGTCTCTAATGACTCTTGGGCAATCGCACTTTCATTATCCCAGGAAGGACAACTGATTAGATCAAATATAACACCTTACCCCAAGTGATACAACCAGCAACAACAATAGTATCAAGCACAGCTTAGAAAATGACAATTTGTGGTGTTATTAATCTATCACCTTCAACCATGTGAATTAAATCAAAATCAAGACCAGCCCAATATATGTTTATAATGAATAAACTCTTCAATATAGCAACTTTACCCTTTGGGATGGGGACTTAGAAGGAGTTGGGGAGGGAGGGATAGATAGGTAGAAGGATAGGGAAAGGTTAGAAGTGAGGCCAGAGGACATAGGAAGATCACACAAACTCTAGGAAACTGTTGAAGACAAGAGGAAAAGACAGAATGAAAGAACAAAAATAAGAACAGAACAACCTAACACCAATAGGGAAGCTAGAAACTTTTTTCACTTTCCTTTGAAACTAACAACAATTGAGAGAGGAAAAAGAGAGAAGAAAAGAAAAACAAAAAGAAATCTGAATTAGGGCAGGAACAGGAACAAAAAGGGAGATGAAGAACAATGTGGGAAACCAAGAGAGCCAGAGTGAGTGAAAGAGAAAAAGAAAAGAAAAAGAAGAAAGAAAAAAATTTGAAGAGTAGAAAACAATGAAAATTAAAAATAAGAAAAAAATAATTTTGGGGCCGGGGATTTAGCTCAGTGGTTTCACCGCCTGTTGTGCAAGTGCAAGGACCTGAGTTCAATCCTCGGTACCAAAAAATAGTAATAATAATAATAATAATAATTTTGAAATAAAAAATAAGAATTAAGGGCCTCCTTTAGGGTATATGTCTCTGCTATCACAATAGACAATGTTGGCTGCAGTGTGCAGATATGTCAATTAGTCTCAGCAAGCCTGAGAATCAGGCTGATTTCTGGCTTCAGGGCCCAAGTTGAGCTCCCTGACCTCCTGCAGGGTTGAACTCTGCAAGTTTCTGCTGCAGTATCCAGCTGCCCTTCCCCTGAAGACAGTCCAGGTTCCAATGGAAGGTGGTGACCCCTCCAACTTACAAACTACAGTGGTCTGGTGTGCCTTTATTGCAGAGATTCTCTTCACTTTTCCAGTGGGCTTCAATTTTCATCAAGGAGCCTGAGAGAGGCCCTCTTTCTGTTGTTTACTTCTTACTCGATCTTCTGGAGCTCAGGACAATGGCTTTTATGACCCCCTGTGCCTCTGTGGTGTAGATCCAGGTACAGGTGCAACCAGGAGGTCAGAGGTGGTTGGGGGGGCACTAGGGTGGTGCTGCAGGTGCCCAAGTGGCTCCACTCCTCACTGGTCTGCTCCTGGCTGGCAGGCCTGGTGGGGGTGAGGCAGCGCCAAGGGCTCCAAGTGGCTCTACTCCTCACTGGTCCACTCCTCAGTAAATTTATTTTTAGGATTCACTCAGTCACCCCTGCCTCAGAAGCTCCCTGGCCAACTGCCCCTACATCCCCCAGGAGGAGTTGATCACCCCTTTTCTGTGTCATTTCCCTTCCACACAATCCACAGTTGTGCGAAAGAGTGCCAAGGCTTACACTGTCTAGTTACAGCGTATCTCCACTGCTAGACTGTGAGCCAAACCAAAGCTAGAATTATGTGCTGATCATCCTTAACCCCCACACCAAACACAATCCCTACCTCATATTAGAGGTTCCATTGTCAAGTGAATGCAAATGAATCAATAAAGGATGACATAAAGAAGAAATGCCCAGTGGATTCTAAGTAAACAAATCTTATGGTTTGCATCAAAAATGACCTCCAAGAGGATCAAGTGTTCAGAGGTGTGGTTTTTGGAAGGTGACTGGATCATAGAAGCACTAAATCATCAATGGATTAATGCATTGGTGAGCTCATGGCTGGATGTACAGTTAGGAGGTTGGAGGAGGTAGATCATTGAAGACACGATATAGATGGGTACATTCTTGTCCCTGGCCTCTTCCTCTTCCTTTGGTTCTTTATCTGTCTCTTCTTCCCAGATTCCATGAGTTGAGCAACTTTCCTCTTCCATGGTCTTCTTCCATGATGTTTCTGCCTTGGAGACAGCCAACCATGGACTGAAACCTCTGAAATTATGGGTCAAAATAAATCTTTTCTCCTTTAAGTCATGTGTATAAGGTATTTTTTCCCAGTGACAAAATGCTAATACTGTAAACAGAAATCAATTCCTGAAGGATCAGGGCTGGGGGTCAGAAGAGAAGAGATCAAAAGCAAAGTACTGAAGGGGAAATGAGTGGCCACCCCAAGCTGATCCTGAAACAAGCAAGCACTTGAGCCCTGGAACTGATAGCTATAGATTAACAGAGAAAGTCTAGCTGCACATATTAGTTAGAATAACAGTTCTCAAAATTTTTACTTTCAGAATTCCTTTATACTTTTATGTACATAACTTACATCTTCCATATTTGAAATAAACAGGAAAAATTTCTTCCTTAACTCATTTCAAAACAGCAATAATAAACATGTGAGTGTAAATATTTTTATTTAGAAATATAACTATTTTCAAAAATCTCTGTTGAGAGGGGTTACATTGCTTTGCATTTTTGCAAATCTCCTAGAAACTTGGCTTAATAAAACAGCTGTATTCATGTATCTGCTTCTGTGTTTTCTTTGTTATGCTATGACTGACAGATCATGTACCCTATTAGAAAACTTCACTATATACTGGTAAATGAATGAAAGTAAAAATGGTGGATAATGTTTTAGGAGTGTTATGAAAATAGTCTTCAGATATAGAAAATCTGTGGCTACAGAGACTGAAATAGAAGTAACTTGAATATGATAAAAGTATACTCTTACTCTCTCGCCAAATTTCCAGAAGTAAGCAGTATCCCTCAGCCAAGACACTCTTTCTAGTGATGCTACTGTCCCATGTACACATTGCCTAAAATGATTCCCCAGTATCACCTCTACATTTCAGCCAGCAGGATGGGGAAAACATGGCCTTTAAGAAAAACCTTTAAGTGCATATACCAGAAATGAATATTATATCACTTTCTATGGCATCCCATGGCCCAACCTTGGATAAAAGCCTATTATTGAGCTGCAAAGGAGTCTGGGAAGTATCTTCAATCTGGTTGACCATATGTTCTATCACTGGAAAAGAAGGTGAGAACAATGTGAAGATAAGTCCCATTCTTTTCTATATTGCCCTTTCCATAAAACTTCTGCCAGGCACAGGCTCAGCAAGGAGCTTGAGCAAGCCAGGGATAACCTCACCACTGTCCAGGAGGTCAGGAGAGCTGATCTTGGAAAGGAGCAGGAATTACACATGTGCCTTGGCCTGTGTATCTGCCTTACAAAAAGCAATGCTACCAGAAAATAGATATCTCAAAGGAAGCAGGCCCTCAGGAAATGGGAGCTTACACAGGGAACAGCAGACAAGAGCTGGAGTTCAACCACAATAAAAACATACTAGTTAACTGCCAAACAGCAACCATGGTGAAGCTCAGGTTAGGATAAAGGCCAAAGCCATCCAACACAGCTCACAAGGCTGCATGATCCCAAGCCCATCCACACTCCCAATCTCCATCCCCAGGTATATCTCATTCCAGTCTCCGCTGTTCACTCACTCTTCACATTTCAGTCACATTCAACTCTTCTCAGTTTGAAGAATATACTTTAATATTTTATATTTCAGGGTCTTTGCATGTGCCATTCCATCTCCTGGAACACTCTTTTCCCCACCACTGTCTGGACTATATACAGTGTATGCTTTTTCTTCAGGTCTATGGAAAAAACAAAGATCAACCAAAGAAAAAGAAAGTCCATTTATTCGGTTTGCTATCACAAAGGAATCAACCTCCATCACTTGTGTTTGGGCAGTCACTCAGAGGCCAGAAGACGAATGGGAAGGTTTTACAGCAGAAAAAGGGAAGACCTCAGGTGTTCCCTGATTGGACTATTGGTATGGGGAAGCTGTAGATGGGCTAACTAGAAGCAGGGCATCCTATGTGATTGGTTAGGGGTATATATTTGGCATTTTGGTTTATCCTACATTGGAAATAGCCACAAAAATTAGGGAAGTTCTCAGTTACTAATCAAGTCCTGGCCATTTGTTATAGGGGTTATTGTTTGGCTTTCTGTCCTTGTTACTAGAGATAATGGTCCATTATCTTGCAACCCTGACTTATAGGCTTCCTAGGTTGGTTACTATAGATAATGGGTTGGCTTTCTATGCTGGTTGCCGCACACTGGATCGGAGTGTAATTGTATAAATAGGCTGGACCAAAGAACTATAAAATGGACTATTGACTATTCATATATTCAGTCTCTCAGGTATCACTTCACAGCATTTCTTTCTGGAAGCTTCCCCAGCCCCCAGACCAGGGAAGATCTACCTATAATGTGTTCCTGGAGCTACCTGCACTTCTCTTCTCACAAACTGAAAATCCTTTGCCCAATAGATTGCAAGTTCCACAAGGATAGGATATATAATTTTATTCAATTCTCCTTCTTTGCCACAGGTAATATGCTTAGCATATAGTAAGTGGTCAAAAAATTATTGCATGGATGGATGGATAAGTGGACGTTTCAATGAATAATGGACTTTTGCACACCGAGAGCAGTGTTCTACCATTTCTCAACTGATAAGTTTCCTGGACTTTCTGTAAAGAGTAATTGCAGGCACGAGTTCTGTATTGTTTCTGCCTACTGAGGTATTATGGTACTCCAACAGAGCCATTCACCATGCAAAATAAGGTTCCATTGTAGCTTGAGAAAGCAAAGATGTGAGTTGACTCAAGTTTAGTCAATTTTCCACTCGTGAGTTCAACCTAAGATCTGACATCTGCCTCAGAGTCTCATCCTGGGCTATATTTCCTCCTAAGCATGAATCACTGACAATATCCTACCAAATATTCCACTGGGTTCTGGAGCTGCCCATTTAGCAAGAAGATTACTTGTGTTGAAGTTCTGGCATAAACCTGCCAGCTGTAACATATCTTGCTGGTCTGACCCAGTGATGACCCACAGTACTCTATGTCTGGGCTGTTTTCTTTTATTTTACATCCTCTGAAGACTGTCAGAATTCTGCCTGGCTAAGCAATAAATCCATCTTTTCAGGGATCAATTGCAGTGACTTGCTGCAAAACCTGGAAATCCAATTAACTGCAAAATAAATAAAAAATGAAAAATACACTGAAGCTGTGGCATAAGTCATCTAGGAAGTGTTCTGGACATTAAAATAAACAAGGAGAAATTTCAATTTCATTTGTCTTCTTTTCCTTTTTATAAACCATGTTATTGATAAATTTAGCCTTGGTTCCAATTTTATCTTAGCCACAATTTGCTCAAGCTTAGATCTATTGGGATGGCTAGCTCTGTGCTAATTATACCCTGCAGGCACTTTTCAGAGAAAAGCCAACTCGGCTAGGATTACCTTGCTACCATATGTAAAACTTTAGGTCCTCTCTCCCTTCATCTTTTTACACCACATGTGTTCTTAAAGGAGCATAAATCTGCTCTAACATTCGGTGGGAAATATGAGTTATTTTGGCTTTCTGGGACATTTTGAAAAGGACAGAGTTTTCATCAGTTGCATCAGTTGGCTTAGTAAAAGGCCTTATGTCTCACTGTTATTAAGGTCTATAGGGCTGGAGCCACACAAATGGAGCCTGTGAGCCCTGGTCAGCCTCCCTGGTCTGGAGACTGAGGCAAGGACCTCATGACAGTGAGCCCCACATCTAGCAGCATCCTTGGGCCTCCCTGGAAAGTGCCTCCCCATAAGGCACCAGACTCTCTGAGGAGGCCATGAGGGAGAGAACAAACTAGCAAAGGCACTGAAGGAAATGATCATGTGAACTGCCATAAGTACCTCCTGTGGGTGTTGTGTAGAGGACAGTCAGGGGTTGTGATCTTATGCACCCCCTGTGACAGCCAAGGGTAGCACAGCAGCAGGGAGATCTCATGGATGGGGTTTAGCTTAGGAAGGGTTCTGCCATATACTTCTGAGACTTCAGATAGTCTCAAGCTGCTGTGGATCTCAGAGTCCTTGTGTGTAATGAGCACACTGAAATAGAAGTTCGGAAGGCCTTTCAAGTCCCACTGCTTGCAATTTCATGTTTGCTGAATAAAATAGCATTTTCTTTTTTAAAGAGATCTGTGAAGAGTACTGTGTATGGATGAACTATAAACTAGATCTTATATCCTTCCTTTTCCTGTGCCCTGTCCAAGTCATCACTGAATTAGCTCTCCCTGAGTCATGAGCATCACAGAGACAACAAGTATTGGTCAGTTGATGCCATCATGAAAAATAAGAAAGCCAAAAGTTTGCTGTTTCTCAATATTTCTTATTAAGACAGTAAAATGAGGGAGAAAGTAAAATGATACTTTAAAAAAAAAAGTTCTACTTCATCCTATCTCAAAATGCTCCTTAGATAAAACAAATGATAAGAACAAATGTGAGAAGAAATTTCTCCCAGCCTTCAAAATGTGCCCGCCCACGTGGACAATTTTCAATTCAAGTCACAAATGATCTGCTATCCTTGGCTGGCTATTGATTTGGTTTTACTAAAAACATTACTTTATTTTCTAGACTTCTTTTCAAAATTCTATTTTCTCAAAAACAAAGCTAAAAGAAAACAAAGAGAATGATAGGAAGCTATAACCGTGGGAGACATAGTCATTACTAATTACAGTATCTTCCATGATCATAAATTTGCTGACACAGGAAACAGAAAACACATAGAGGCTATGATATCCCCTGAGGTCTAACTAGAGAGATCAGACTTACACAAAGAAAAGTACAACCTCACTGTAACATAGGAATAAATTCACCCTTTTGGTCTCAAGCCTGGTCGCTATAATCATTGACTCATTAGATATTTCTTGGATTCAAAGTCAACACCAGGCATTGTGCAGAGCACTGGGAAAATATCAGTGAATACAACAGCCAAAGTCTTTCCCCATAAAGCTGATGGAAAGTGATGCATATATACACAGGTCATGGAAACAATGGGTTAATTTCCTGGGGAGCAATCAGTTATTCAACGTAGTGTAGACAAACGTTTTGTTAACCTATGGCTATATCTTTCTATTTTCATCAAGCGGTGTTGGCTCAAGAAGGCTGCAGGTGCCTGAGGCTCTTATCTTTCCAATCCCCCTTTCTTCTCTAAGGCAGGTAGTTACAAGTACCAAATAAGTTTCTATTCTCACTGTGGGGTTTTTTAGTTTAAAACTGTTTATTGATCAATAAAAAAGTAGAAAATCACAAAGTCATTGCCTGGGGAAACTGTACTAGTAATTTTACAGCAGGCTAGATAGTAAGGAAAGATTACAAATGTTAGTAGGTGGGAGACCTGGCTCTTGCTGAAAACAAGTCAATCTTAAAAAAATAAATAAATAAAATCCAACCATCACTACTGACCTTGGAGAGCATGGACAAGGTGAGTGGCAAACTGAATAGGATCATACTGGTTTCTATTCCCTGCCTGTTTACTAGCTCTAGAAAAAAGTACACAGACATCATATGTACTCCCATATGTTGAAAAATAATAAGCACTTACACAAAACAGATGAAAATCCTCAAAGGAATGCAAAAGAGAATGTACATAGGATTTAGAATAACATTTTAAAAGTTAATTTTTAAAATAGGACAGGGCTGGGGATTTAGCTCAGTGGTTCTGCCGCCTGCCCCACAACCACAAGGACCCAAATTCGATCTCTGGTACAAAAAAAAAAAAAGGACTATCACTAGGCCATATTATTGTCACTATAACTATTTATATTAATAACTCTGATCACCAAACAAATCTTCATAAGCTCAGAGACATAGAGTATAATGGCAGCACTCATGCTTCCAGTCATTCTTTCTTCCATGTGCTCAACTAGGGTGTATCGAGTGGAGTACAACTGCCCTTGTCCTTATTTCAAACAATGACCTTAACCTCATCTAAGAGCAGTGATTCCAACTTAGTCAGTACCTTTTTCTCCATCCACTTGGCCTTATTTCTCCTTAAACTTCTCTATATCCATCACTGATATCTCATTAAACAATAGGGGTCAAATATTTCCAATTTTTTCTTTGGGCTGCTTGTATCTTTTATGGCATGTGTTGAGATGTCACCCAAGGCCTCATATAGTCATAGTGGGGCTTTTTCAGAGGTGGCTGGATCTAGAATGCATAATGCTGGAATTGATTCATAGTGCAATGCTAGGTTCAAAAACATGGGGATTAAGAGTGTGAGTACTCACCCCACAAAGAATGGCTGCTATCAAGAAGTCAACCAATAACAAATGCTGGCGGTGGTATGGAGAGAAAGGAACCCTTCTCCATTGTTGGTGGGAGTGCAGACTGGTGCAACCACTGTGGAAATCAGTATGGAGATACCTCAAAGAA
>NW_004624730.1:12285119-12306324 GCF_000247695.1 Heterocephalus glaber
AGGGACGGGTGGAGGGGGTGAAGGGAGGGCTAGGAATGGGGAAAAAATAAGAACCAAGATGCATCATGTAAAGGTACAGGTTCCCAATGAGAAATGTAAATATGTTGTATACCTAAAATGTACCAATAAAAGAATTTAAGTAATAAAAAAAAAGAATCAAAGCAAGCATGTCTACTTTTTCCACTTCTACTCAACATAGCACTACAAGTCCCAGCCACAGCAATTATGCAAGAAAAAGAAACATGCCGGGTTTGGTGCCACACACTTATAGTCCCAGCACTTGAGAGGCTGAGGCAAGAGCATCACCATGAGTTCAAGGCCAGCCTGGGCTACACAGTGAGTTCCAGACAAGCCTGAACTACACAGCAAGCCACTATCTAAAAAAATAATAAACAAAAGAAAAGAAATAAACAACACTCAAATTGTTTACAGACAAAATCTCAAGTATAGAAAGACTCCATTTGTAAAAAATATTAGAACTAATCATCTAATTCAGTAAAGCTGCAGAATACAACATCAACATACAAAAATCAGTTGTGTTTCTGTATACTAACAATCAACTGTCTGAAAAGGAAACCAAGAAAACAATCCTATTCATAATAGTATGAAAAAGAACAAAATACTTAGGAGTAAAATAGATAGAAACTAGTACACTGAAAACTACAAAAGATTCTTGAAAGAAACTAGACACAGACAAATAGAAAGACATCCCATCACAGAGGTTGGAGATAGCCCTGACTGGCAGTATGGGAAATGGCTGTCAAGAGATCCTCCTGATAGTTCTATGCTTAGTTTATTCAGAACCTTCATAATGCTTTCTACACTAGCTATACTAATTTACATTCCCACCAACAGCGTTTAAGAGTTCCTTTTTCCCCACATCCTCTCCAGCATTTGTTGTTTTTGTTTTGTTTTTTGATAATAGCCATTCTGACTAGGGGAAGCTAGAATCCTGATGTAGTTTAGATTTTCATTTCCCTGATGATGTAAAAAAAAAAAACTAAAAAGTATATCTAAAATGTACCAATAAACTTAATGAAAAGAAAGAGCCTCTTCAAAAAAAAAAAAAAAAACTAAAAAGTAGACCTGCCATAGGATCCAGCTATCCTATTCCTGCATATATAGCTAAAGAAGCAAAGTAATCATAAATAAGAGATACCTGAATATTCATGTTTATTGTGGCACTGTGCACAATAGCTAAGATATGGAATCACCCTAGGTGCCTGTCAACAGTGAATGGCTAAAGAAAATATGGTGTATACATACACAATGAAGCATAATTTAGCCGTAAAGAACAATGAAACATTATTCACAGGGAAATGGATGGAACTGGGGGATATGATGTCAAGCAAAATAAAATGTTTTCCCTCATGTGTGGAATCCAGAATTTTAAAAAAGGTCTGAAAATAGTAGAGGGACTACTGGAAAAGAATTAGGGCAAGAGGTAGAGAAGAGTGCAAGGGAGGGGCAATTGGGTGAGTGGATACAATTGAAACAATATTTTATATGGAAATGTCACAGTGAAATTTACTAATATGCATTAATAATTATAATTTTAAGGAGAGAAAATAAGTCATCCTCCTAAGAAGGAAGTTTGTGACCATGTGAATTCTCCCCATATATGCAATTTATGACCATGTGAATTGTCCCTCACATACCCAACCCCATTGATCCTGCAAAAGACAACATAAAAAGATGACATCATAAAACTTCTTCCTCCAACCAAGATGTCCTTCAGTAGGAGAAAAGATGGCTAACGTGGGTACATCCAGCAATGGAATATTATTCTGCACTGAAAAGAAATCTGTTAAGTGATGAAAAGGCATGGAAGAAATTTAAATGCATACTACTGAGTGAAAGAAGCCAACCTGAAAAGGATAACTTCTATATGATTCCAACTGTATGACATTCAGGAAAAGACAAAACTAAAGACACAGTCAAAAGATCAGTGGTTACCAGGGGCTGGGGAGAAGGCAGAGATAGACAGGCAGAGTACAAAGAACTACTCTGTATGTTACTGAAAGAATAAATCCATGTCATTTCAATTTTGCTTTTCATAGAATGTGTGCCATTAAGAGTGAACCCTAATGTAAAGTATGTACTTTGTGTGATAATGATATGTCAATGTAGGTTCATCAATTGCAGCAAATGCACACTCTGGTAGGGATACTGATAACACAGGAGGGTGTGTGTGTGTGTGTATGTGTGTGTGCCAAGGGTGTCAAGAGTATCTCTGTATCTTCTCAGTTTTGCTGTGAAACTAAAAATGCTCTTAAAATAGCCTTTTTTTAAAAAATCCCATTGAAAACAATGACATCACTACCATTCTGATATGTATTTGGCTACAGTTACTGTTGATGGACTCTGGTCAAAGTTAAAATAAGATCTCGTGAGAAAATGGAAAACCTCATACAATTGAAGAAAATGCCAAACACCAAATTCCATCAGACTCTTTTTCGTTTTCCATCTAAGTCTGGCTGAATGGCTTAAGCTCTGGGGTTAAGAGTACAGTACTTCATTCTCCTCCGAAAAGTGACAAGGTCACCTTGTTCCCACCACTTAATTTCACTGACTCCATAACTCTAAACCGCAATAATACCTGTGATTACCGAGAGGTTTTTAAGGACCGATATCTCTTTTCCAAGTTACTTGACAGGAGAAGCATTTTCTCAACATAGTATAATTACAGCAGAACTGGCCCTTTTCTGGGCTGGGGGTTCTTTTCTGTTTGCAGATCGGAGGAAGGTGATGCTCAGAGTAGAACAGTGACTCTTCTAAGGTCTGAGAATGAACAGCTGGATCTCCTGATGTGTCTCTTCTGGAATTCTGCTGGGAAACCCAGCTAGATCTGGTGAGTTTTTTGGAAAACAGTAAACACATAAACAGCAAACATGACCTATTCATTAGGCCTGAAGAATGTAACCCTCCAAAAACAGCATCTTCCTGGACCTCTCAGCATTGACTTTTCCTAGCCTTGCTGTTACTGACATGTCTTCTAGCAGACTCACATTTCTTTGGTATTTTTTCTAGAGAAATAACTGGTTCTTATAATTTCTACGTAGTAATGTTTCAGTGGTGAACTCTTTCTATCCCTCATTAAGGTAGTGCTGGGCCGAGAGAAAAGCTGATCTAAGGTCTCCACCTTTGAAAACAAGCCCGTCTTTAACTGAGACCTCCTCCTAGAGGCACCCTTGCTGCCCATGGCAGGAAGATATCTTTGGCTGGGTCATGAATTCTGACTTTTTTTAACCTGAAGTCTTGAGCATTTCCTACAAATAAAATTTTAATGTAATTGGTTTCAATGTATCTAGGAGCCGTTTAATTACTCTCTGAAAGATGCTTAGACAACAGCTTGCTATTAGGTTAAACAGTGTCGGCATCTGTACTGTAAACAGTAACAGGTTTATTACATTTAGAAAACCGACACTTGTCTTCCATCATTTTTTTCTCTAAAGAGCCTCTTCAAGGGGCACATCTCCAATCCAACAGACAAAGTGGACACCAAGCCACTTGGAACACCAACTTTTCTTCTCACTCCCATGGATGTTGGAGGCCGGCTATTTCAGACACCATCATAAAACCATGGGACACCTGTGATAATTCAGGAGCTGATTACACAGCCAGAAGCCCCACATGCAGGCTTTCTCCTCTCTGGCATCTCATGCCTGGCCATTTCACTGTTCATTAGCCCCTTTTCCACAGAGTGAGCAGGAAAAACAAAGGAGATAAAATTCAAATCCATTTGTTTGCTCCCTATTAACTGCCGTAGTTAAAAGTTTAGTGAAGAAGTAGGCTGAAATGATTAATTAATACAAAGTCTGAGGACTGTCTGTGTAGCTCATTTGTTTAGGCTCTTCCTTCCCCTGAAATCAACTGTAGTACAAAATGTACTAGCCTCGGGACTAAGCCAAGGCAGCTGCTATGATTGTATTGGCCAGAGGAAAGATGATCGAAGCAAGTAACTGAGAGACAAAACTGACATTAGATTTTCTTATAAAGAACTCCAAACTTCATGCTATCTCATTACCTTTTAGAGGTTTTTATTAAATTGTAAAATAGAGTGTCCTATGGCTGGTAAAATCTAAACTAAGAGATTCTTTGTTTATTCCAGTTACAGAAACCACATTAAAGAGAAAGTCATACTTACAGAAATAATAAATCTTAATAATGCTATTAGAAAAACTGACTTTTAATGACAGAGGGTTTGTACAAGATACTAAGCAAACATTGCAGCCAGCTAATCCAAGCTGTTAAATAAACAATTAATAGTGATTATGCAAGATAAACCCTGCAGAAAAAAGGAATAAAAGTTTGAGCTTTTCAAGAGGTGATTTACTTACAAATAGAGAAAAATATGTATTATCATTTAAAGAAATAGGCTGTCTTCCTCTTTAACAATGATTCTTGTCTAACACTTTAATATTTGTTGGTTTACTCAGAGCATTATTTTAATATTTCATTGGAAAAATCTTTTCCCTCTAAGCATGTAGTTTTTCTATTATATCTCAGGGTACACCCAACGTGGAAAGCTTTTACATAAGAATACATTTCTAATCTTTCAAAAACATGAAACAAGATATATAATTTACTGAACTTCACTTTATTATCAAATTTACAAGAATATTTTCAAGACATAAAATGAAGTCTTCCTATACATATGATACACGTCTGACTTCCTAAGTCATCTTATCCAAAACTCAAGGACAGAAATCATAGAGGAATTGAGAGACTAAACTGGAATAGAAGTCAACTAACTTCTAGCCCAGTCTTCTCACCCACCAGCTGTAAGACCTTGAACTAGCTCCCCCAGGCCTTTGTAACAACAAATGGCCTGAACATCTTCTCCAACTCTTCATTAGTGGTATATGAGATAAAGGACTGGCTCAGATCAGGGTTGGGCAAGCACAAGTGAGTTAGAGAAGTACAAATTCAAAGGTCAATTGAGAATATATATGGTACTATATGACAGATTCAGGGCTGGATACTTCTAATTAACTGGAGATCAGGGGTGGGGAAGGGCATTCTCAGTCCAAAGTGTGAAATTCAGTACTGCTGTTTTATGAATTCTGTAATTTTACATAGATACAGCTAAGCTCTAAAACCTCTTTTGCAAGAGGGAAAAAGATTTATAAACCAGAGTGCCAATCCAATACCCTACCCAACAGGGATCTACACTATATATATATATATATGGTGGCTGAAGCACTCCTCATAGCTATTTAGAGTGACTGTTCTTGTTATTAATGTGACTAGAGCTCTGAACCAGTCATCAAAATGTTACCCAGTGAGTACAGAATTAGTTAGAGCTGAAGTGGCACTGAGCGAAAAGAGGAGTCGCATGTGGAACTTCTAAGTTCAGGTTAAAAAAAAGTATTCTTAACCAAAGGTTTCAGACTTAGGCCTGGGCTTCAAGGGATCTGTGGCCCCACTGGAATTTTATGCAAAATTGCATATGGATATGGCCATGTATGTCTTTCTAAGAACAGTGCCCATAACTTTCATCAGCTCCTCAAAGAAGTCTGTGATCTCTAAACATTCATGAACCACTGGAAAATACTGAAGATCAGACTCAAGATAGAGATCAGGGACACAAGGCATTTCTGAAGAGTCTGAAATCAGGAGCCAGAACTGGGTCACAGGGCATATTCTCTTAAAAAGGTAGATCAGGAAGGAAGTGGCAAGTAGTGGCCTGGTCTGGGCCAAGTGGTATACTACAGAACTGACTTCAAAGATCCCTGTCTACAAGGGCCAGGACCATAGGTTAGCTACAATGACTCAAAAACCCCCAAAAGAGCCCTCACTCAAGTGTAGAGCTCAAGGCCTGCCAGCTTAACAGGGTAGGGCATGTACAGATACTGCTGAACAGTATATCCAATTCTTCAGGACTACTTACAAAGAGAAAAAAGTCATACAGGCAAGTTCCCATTCCCCCCAGTTTCAGTCTAACACATACCTAACCCTTCTGAGTGAGCACTGTCCCTCTATTTCCTCCTGCCCATAGTTCATTGCTTGCTTTCTCTATTGGCAGACAGGACACCATGAGAAGACAGGTATGGGCTCCAGGATGTCAGCAGAAATACATAAGTATTACTTCACACAAGAGCATTTGTCAGAGTAGATGGTTAGCACATCAGGCTAGGATAGCCATTCAAATTTAAAATTTAATTAATTAAAACTAAATAAACTTAAAAATTCACTCTTTAATCACACAAGCCATATCTTTAGTACTTAACAGCCACATGAAGCTAGTGACTACTGTACCTACAGAACATTTCTAGCACCACATAGAGTTCTTATCTGCATAATCCTGCATGAAAGTCTGTGACACAAACAGTTTTTACAATACTAATCCAGAAAAATGAAGAGCAAAAATGACTCTAAAGAGCTTCACAGGGGCTTAACTTGAGCATCAGGGAGTGAGTTGAAAGCATAGGAAAGAGCATTTCATTCAGAAGCCATAGTAGGAACTAAGATGAGAATAAGGAGAAGTAAAATGGTCACAAGCCTAGGTGAAGCATGGTACCTGTTCATGGTTAATGTATAGTGTAGGAATGGAGAAATGAGTGAATGATAGGAAACAAGTATGAAAGGTAGAGGAGGATTGGATGAGAATTCCACTATTTTCCATAGCAGTGTAGGCAGGACGATAATAGCTACTAACACTTGCTATCATTTATTCAATGCTTATTGTGTTTCAAGCTTTGAACCAAGAGATTTATATAAATTATTAAATGTAAATTATTAAGTTTACTTGTCAGAGCACCAGGAGGTTATTATTCTTAATCCTGCAATAAAAATGACAAAAACTGATGTTTGGAGAGTTTAGGTAACACCCCCAAGGCCATAAAGCACAGGAATGGTGAAATGGGAATCAAACCAATACTATTGTCACCAATGACTTTAACTCCTTCTTCATAGCCTCCTTCCTGTCCTCCAGAAATCTTTCTTTTTAACTGGGAAAGGCTTTTGCCTCCATCCTTTGCAGAGTAAATACACACTTTCCAAGGCTCTCCTTGAAATCCCTTTACCTTTCCTGATGCTTACAGGAAATACTGTTTTAAAGAGAGCCCTTCATAGTTTAGAATGCATGGCATCAGTGAGAGCAGAAACATGGCAGAAGAGATTGAGGAAAATGACAGGGATTGGCTCCACCATGTGAATGAGAGGCATCTAACAAAAAGAAGCTGTTGTATTCAAGTCCTCACCAACCTTTCAATCAGCAACTATGCTGAAAGTTGTCGCTCTGACCTCAGAGCCCCATCTATCTAGAAGTGTGGAGATTCTTGGTGCCTTGGCACCTTCATGGCTTCTCTTGTTGTCTCTCATTCCTCCAGGAAACTTGCTTAGCACTTTTTTCTGTAGGTTTTGGCTTCAGGGTTTGCACATATGGACTCTACCCTGCTTCTAGACATGACTATAATTTAAGCAGACTGCTTTTAGGGTGGATCTGTGACCACAGATTGAAACAAAAGGTTTTTCACAGGAGAAAGAGAAGTTAAAATGCTTTTCTATGCCACTGCATTTTTTCCATAAAAATAGGATACTTTACTAAGTTAACAAAGTATAACAATTCATCTCAAATTATTATAAATAAAAACTGATTGCAATATTTATAGCAAGATTTAAAGAAAAACATATATCTCCTTATTACCTTTAAACAGTAATCATTCACTACTTAATCTAGTCTTGATACTTGCTCAATGCTTAAGCAAGTAGGATTCACCCTGTGTCTTTCATTGGAGTTACAGCACATCATGGGGTTAATGCTTGGCTTTATCTTTAGGGCATTAGAGATTTTCAGCAACAACCAGTATTTCATATGGTTTCTCTCCAGCTTTTCATGATTTTAGCTGCCTTTACTCAGCTTATCAGTGAGAAGATGCCCTGCTGCAGTTTTAGCATTCAAATTAATAGTCTTGCTGTCTAATCACTCTGCTCTTCTACAAGAGACAAGCTGACCTTCTACTCCACATCATTCCAACAGCCAAGAGGAGAACATGATTAGACCCCAGCCACACAATCATACAATATTCATGGTATGGAACACACACACACATATACACAGCTTTTCTAGTAAGCAAAGGGTGATCTAACACAAAAGAGAAGGCCTTCTTCAAAGAACCAGCCCTTCTTTCCATGATAGTCAACCACTTGCTTATTGTTTATTGTTTATCTAATAAAGGCCAAAGACCTCCAAATCACTTACAACTCTTATTCTATCTATCTCATAATATTTAAGACATAGAATTTTAAAACCGAGATTGCAAAGTCTTTCTAAAATACCTTATCTTTGCAGGTTGTCAGGTAACACATCCTATTCCCATGTACAAAAATAGAATCCAAACTTGTATATTATGAGAATCTGTTTTTCCTAAAATCTATGAGGAAAGTTGCTCAGATAACAGAATCAAAAACCACAGGGGATGCCAAGTGCTGGCTGGTAAATGGAGGGAGTGCTAGAAATAGGAGCAAAGATTGGATCAAGTGAGAATCATCCATGTTTGATAAACTTTCAGGGAAATGTTGATGAGGAGCAGAATATCTGCATGGCACTAAAGGGTCTACTTAAAGGTGGGTGATCAAAATTGAAATCACCAAGGAAATACAGATGGACTTTGTGTGCCTCCAGATGTGATGCCATGGGAATCATAACTATAAGGAAACATCAGACAAATCTGAAAGACTTAGTTCTTCAAAACTGCCAATGTCTTCAAAGACAAAAAAAAGGCAGTAGAAATGTTGCCATATTAAAGGAGACTAAAGAGACATAACAAAGATAATACCTGATCCTAGACTTGATCGATTATTAGAAAGGGAAAGGGGATATAAAAGACATTATCGGGTCAACTGAAAAAAAATTGAAATTAGATCATAGTTTATCACTGTTAAATCTAGTGAAATTGATAGCTCTATTATGATTAAGAAGACATCTTTATTCTTAGGAAATACACACTGAACTATTTGGAGGTAAAGGGCCATGATATATACAATATTCATTTAAATTGCTCCAAAAAATTATGTGTGTATGTCTGTATGTATTTCAGAAAGAATGTGTGAGCAAATCTAGAAAAATGTCAATAACAGGTGAAAAAGAAAAAAGATCATATTGTTGTTTTATGTTTTATTCTATTCTTGCAACCTTTCTATAACTGTCAAGTTATTTCCAAATAAAAACCACACACACGCACAGAGAGAGAGAGAGATTGAGATTGATTATTATGGATGGACACCTCCAGGAAGAAGGGAAGACCAATAATCTGCATCCTCAACCCTCTCCCACTTTTTGCACCTGCTGTATTTACCCAAACCTCCTCACTCTTGCAAGAGAAGTGCCCACTGTCTCCATCATAATTGCTTCTAGTGGCTGTTTGCTCTTATCTCTTTAATAAGTATTTTAATAAGTATATGAGACAAAAGTGAACAATTTTTAAAATTATTTTTCTTTTTTTAAAAAAAACTACTGTATCAGGAGAAAAAAAAGAATAGAACACATACACAAGCACACATGCACACACCAGAGAGGTTATAGATTAAGTTCTCATCTTTAAATTACCAAAGGGTGACCAGCCAGGCCTAGGACTGGACACAATTATTGTTTATTACCAGCAACACTGCTTTTGTGGCCTTGGGCTACGTTTCCCTGAAGGCACTATGGGCAGTTCTGTCCCCCCCAGGCAAACTTGGCAGCCTCCTGTGAATTTGGGGGTCTTATGGTGGGCGGTCCTTCCTTGGACTTAAATGAGTTCAAGCCCACTAGAATGTTTGGAGTAAGGTCTTCCTCATTCATGCCTCTGGCGCAGTCTCAAAACAGGCCAATCCTAGACTCCATTTTATTTCATTTCCTATGGTACATCCCAGAGTCCTGCTCTCCCAGTCCTGGTCCCTCCACTAGCCCCTCCTTTGCAACCATTGCTAGACATTAAACCATTTCTCCACTTTCCCCTTGACACTGAAGCCACAGTCAACCTCTTCCCCAATTTTAATGCAATGGAGACTGCCACTGTGGATCTATCTAGGTGATGGGGCATTCATCATCACTGCTACGAACTTTCTGCTCCCTATTCCTGCCTTACCACCAGATGAAAAAGGAGTATCACAAAACAAGGAATAATCACTGCTTCCACTTAGTTAATTTTAACTATGTAAAATTATAGGTAGCTTGAGTCATTTTTTAATGATTCCTTAGGCAAAAAGTTTATAAAAGCACAAAGAATAAAGCAATGCATTTTTATGGTGCAATTTTGAAGGTTTATTACAAACTTATTTTACAAACTCTCTTTTGGCTTTTAAAAATGAAATATGTGATGTGTATAAATATATGTACTATATATATGAATTGTAATGCAAAATACAGAGTAAATATCATGTACCTCCTACCCAGCTTAAGAAATGGATCATGAGAAGAAAAAGAAATGGATCATGATCTTCAACCTTTAACTTGTGGTAGAGGAACAGCTGTGGCCATGGCCATGGGTAGTGGAAGGACTCACATGGTTCCCATAGCCAGGTGAACCTTGGGTTGGTGAGGCTGGAAGGCAGGGAGGCAAGCAGGCAGCCAACAGCTCTTAAGAAGATGCCAACTGCCAGGTGCTCCACAATGTCCCTTCCCTAGCACCATGGCATCTGTATGGAGGGTTTGGGTGGGGAGATACCTTGTAGAGCGACAGGACAGTACACCCACAGGGTCGGGGGCAGCAGTAGGGATCACTCTCAGCAGGTCCCAGTGAAATCCCAATATGATAGAGTCAAAACTGGAAGCAACAAAAATTGCAGTCAGCAGATGGTCACATAAACAATTTGTGTTTCATCCATACAATGCCATGTGATGTCTCAACCACTGACAAGCAACAGCACACACAAAGGTCAGCAGAGTTATACTGATTTAATAATCTCTGCAAAAAATTTTTAAAACTACATCCTGAATGGTTATAGCTTTCCCACATCTAGAAAGTGCAAATTATCCACCTGGGACACAAAGTGCATGGGCTGCTTGGGATGGGAGGACAGGAAGTTATTACAAGTGACCACATGGAAAGATTTAGAGTGTTGTGTGTGTTCATCATCAACATTAAGATGATGGTTTCTAAGATCTACAAAGACTATCTGCCACGCAGTCACATGCTGTCTGCCTCACTCTGTGTCACAATATTGAATACTACACTTTGGTATTAAGTTCATTAGCTAAGAATAAATAATTTGTGTGCACCTCAAAGATGCAACTTGTTATGGATCCATCACCATTACCCCTGAGATTACAATTTGAAAACAACATTTCTATCTCTTAACAAAAACTACTGTAGAAATTTCTGGAATGCCTCAGTGCTCCCTATTTAACTGAAAATGACATAATCAATCCTGAAAAAAAGTTCCTAAAATTTCACAGCTCTCTAAGTATAAATATCAGCCCTGAATCTTTAGAGAAAATGGCGCTTTTTTTGTATGGAAAAGACCCCTCAGCACTGTGCCCGCCACATGCAAAGTGTCAATGCACATATGTTGCTTTAAAAGTGAAAATGTCACCAATGCCTAATATCACAGAAAGCTTTCCTTGTTTTTCTTTTGCTTTTTCTGAATCACACACTTAATCAGGCAAGATGGTGCCTAAGGGTAATTCCAGCATTCTGAGTGGCTGCGGCAAGAAGATCACAAAGTGGAGTCCAATCTGACAAATTTAGTGACTTAGTGAGTCACTTAGAAGGTATCTGAAAAAAAATGTCAGAGGATAGTTCAGTGCAGGGTTCAAAACCCAGTACTACAAAAGCAAAAACTAATTACAGTAGTCAGGTAGATGATAAATTAAATAAAAAGATACATAGATAGATACTTAGATAGATAAAAATAACTAAGTGGTCACTTATTTAGTATAAAGAAAAAGATGGCCTATAGGTTCTTCTTATAAGAGGGGGGACTCAGGTTGTAAAACCCTAAGACACGACCTCACTTCCTTGGCAACATGCCCAAACAGAACCCTTGGAACCCTTGTTAACATCACACTCTAGTCACAGCTGTCTCCAGAGCTCACTTGGCCAGAGATGGTCAACTGGAACATCCTGAGCTGCTTCCTCACAGTCCACATTGCAGCAGCCACCCAACAGTCACAGACACCCCAGGAAAAGTCTCCCCGGGACGGACCACCAGTGACATAGAAAAGGCAAGGTATGTAAAATCTCCCTAAGCCCAAAATACCAATGGCACAAAAACTGGAAAGAGCCCAGGGCAAGTAACACCCAGTAGCTCTGGGCAGGTCTCCCTAGAGACAGGCACAAAAAACCTAGAAAGTCAAAGAAGTCCAGAGTGGAAGACTGAAGTCACAGCCACCAGCCCCCAAGAGACACTGAGAAGCCAAGTGTACATCCATTCGGGCCCAGCCACTGCTATTGGAAATAATTTTACAGGGAGCTTTGCAGGAGTCAGGCCAGTGTGGTTGGTGCAGGCAGTCAGCCCACATTCACTCATGGAGCCCTTCATGCCAGTTTTCCTGGGCAGCCAACCCTTCTATGGTCCCTTCTTCCCAAGCACCTCCATGACTCACACCTCTACCAGGCAGATCCTGATTATGGGAAGAGATATCATAACAACATATTTTGAGATTTCCATCTTTTTTGAGAGCCTTCAAGATGAAGGTGGAGACATGTGTTCTTTTGATAATGACTAGCTTTTCACCATGAAATTGGAAGAAGAGGAAGGAGACATGTGTACTCTATCACCTCAGTTGGAGTTACAAGAAGCTTTTATGCTTTCTGAGCTAAACAAGGGATCTGAACTCTTAATTCACGCATCGCATTGTGTACCAGAACATCCTTAAAAGCCTTGTTCAGGAGAAGATAAATCTATCTACTGATGAAGTGCACACCTCTGGAGAAAGCTTGTCAATGGTCATACTTTTCAAACCAAACGTTTCAGCAGGCGTGCTCATTGTGCCATCTGCACAGACTGCATAGGGGGACTTGGACACCAGTCATTTAAGTGTATCAACTATAAACTTTTGGTTCATAGTAAGTGCCACAAACTTGTCACAGTTGAATGTGGGCAGCATTCTTTGCCACCAGAACCCATGATGCCAATGGATCAATCATCCATGGTTTCAGTCCCTGTATAGACAATAACCCCATATAATTCAAGTCATGAGGGTTTGGAACAAATTGATGAAGAGGATGAGCCAGTGAACACCAAGGAAAGTAGCAAAGCTTCATCCAGTTTAGGTGTTCAGGACTTCAACTTGCTCTGGGTAAGAGGGAGAGGAAGTTATATAAAAGTACTGTTGGTTCAATTTTTTAAAAAAGATCGTATCTATGCAATGAAATTTGTGAAAAAAACAGCCTGTCAATATTGATCAGGTACAGATGGAGAAGCATGTTTTGGGGCAGGCAGCTATTCATCCTTTTCGTGTTGGACTGCATTCTTGCATTTAGACATAAAGCAGACTGTTCTTTGTTCTAGACTATGTAAATAGAGAAGATCTAATGTTTCATATGCAGCAACAAAGAATACTTCCTGAAGAACATGCCAAATTTTACTCTGCAGAAATCAGTTTAGCATTCAATTATCTTCATGAGCAAGGGATACTTTATAGAAATTTGAAATTGGTCAATTTATTACTGGACTCAGAAGGGCATATTAGGGTCAGGGATTTAGCTAGTGGTTCCGCCGCCTGCTTCACAAGCGCAAGGACCCAAGTTCCATCCCTGGTACAAAAAAAAAAAAGGAAACAGAAGGGCATATTAAACTCACTGACTGTTATATGTGTGAGGAAGGTTTATGGCCAGAAGAAGTAACCAGCACTTTCTGTGGTACTCCCAATTACCTTGCTCCAGGAATTATAAGAGGGGAAGATTATGGTTTCAGTGTGGACTGGTGGACTTTTGGAATACTAATGTTTGAGATGATGGTCGGAAAGTCTCTATTTCATCTTGTTGAGAGCTTTGCTATCTCTTATGAAAATTCAATCGATAATTACTTGCAAGTTATTTTGGAATGAAAAATTAACATACCACATTGTCTATAAAAACTGCAAATGTCCTGGAGAGTTTTCTGAACTAAGACCCAAAGAAATGATTGAGTTTACAGACTGAAACAGGATTTGTTGATATTCAGGAGCATCCATTCTTTCAAAGTGTTGACTGGGATATGATGGAGCAAAAGCAGGTAGTACTTCCCTTTAAACCAAATATTTCTAGAGAATTTTGTTTGGACAACTTTGATCCTCAGTTTACTGATGAACCTGTCCAGCTCACCCCAGATAATAATGATATTGTGAAGAACGTTGATCGATATGCATTTGCAGGTTTTGAATATATCAATCATCTTTCAATGTATGAAGAAGAGTGTTTCTGATCCTCATTTTTCAACTATGCATTCTGCTTATGTTGCAATTTAATACATGGAAAAACTTATTACCAGCCTGAATAGAATTAACCATATCATAATTGTCTGGAGGGTAATTTTAATTTCTTTTTTTGAAATTATACTTTTGAAGTAATACTTGATTCTTATAGTCTATAATAGAGGATTTTGAGGGGTTTTTGTAGATCAAGTTGATTTTTGTGATTTGACTTAAATAATGAGGAGACATTCTCTTGTTAATCAAAATTGTAAACATATTTTCCTTTTATTAAGTGGAGACAACATGTATAATATTTTTTTCTTGTTATTTATTCTGCAGGAAAATACTTTGTCTTTTAAGTAGAATGTCTTAATTGTGCTTATTTCTGTCCAAACCACATTACCTATACTTTTAGGCCCCAGTTTATGTAGTCTTCAGGGAAATCCAAAAATAACAATTTTATTCCATTTTGTTTTGTTTTGTTTTGGTACCAGGGATTGAACTCAAGATCTTGTGTTTGCAAGGTAGTTGCCAGCACCACTGAGCTAAATCCCCAGCCCCAAAAATAACAATTATATATTATAATTCTATCTCCTTAAGTTTTTTCTTTAGTAGGGTAACACATGAAATAGATAGTAGAATTCATTTTAGGGGCACAGTTCTTCAGACTACTTTTATTAAAATTAGTGGATAGCAATATATTTAAATAGTTGTCAGATACAGTATTCTTCTGTTTATTTTAGCACCATTTTTATGCAAAGGACTTGAAAAGTAACCATGATCATCTAAGTAAGTTACAATGACACAATCTTAACAAAATTTAATTTTAGCAAAGCTATCCAAGTTTAAATTTAAAATGATTTAAATTTTGTAGGCATTTAATAAATTATCCTTTTATCTTTTTTTGAATGGTCCATTTCATTTGAAATGTAACTTTTCCAAAGCTTGAAGTCATATGTTTCCTTTTCTTCAAATAACTAAGTTTGAAAGTAATGAAAACTTCAAAAGAAAATGTTTTTATACATTCACATGTTTATTTGAGAGGTATATATGTTTCTCTTACTGCCTGGAACTTGTTTTAAAACAAAAAGCAGTATTCACATTATAAACTTACAGAGAATTCTGACATGTCAGAAATATGTTTATATTCATGGTCTTTCTTTTAAGTGTTGCTTTTTTCCATGGGGAATTTCAGTATGTAGAATAATCACATGGGGAGTTTATTTATAATGTATATTACTGGGCCCACATTAGAATTCTTTTGGACCCCATTTTGAGAAACAGTAGAAGCTGTATTCATGGCAAAATATTTTAAGATGGTATAAGCATCCAGTCACAATCTCATGAAAAATTTTTAATAGATTTTAAATACATGACTTGATTAGATATGTTCCCTGTTCCCCCAAGAAAATCTTATCAGTTTTCTACTATTGATATATAAATGATGAAAATTTTTATGAGGTTTTAACCTTTATTCAGGGTGGTCTTTTGTTTTTAAATTTTTAAATAGTAAGACCTACTGTGTATATTTTATGTAGAATTGCATTACAAATATTTTTAACTGTGTTCTATTTTTTGCAGTCTTTAAGTGTCATGCCAGCTCTTTTCATATTATGTAGAAGTTCTCTCAAAATACTCACCAGCAGAATAAAGCAGTTTACAATCAGAATGGTTGGCATTTTGGTATTCTAGGAAATAATTTATTTTGCATAAGTCAGATCATTTTATGCATATGCAGCCTGAATTAAATATCAAGTTCTATGCTTGTTTGATGCTGGTACATTTACTTTATAAATTTGTTTTGTTTTGATTTTTGTCATGTAAAATATTGCCTTGGTCATCATAATGTAATCTGTGTTTGTGTACCTTCTTTTTATGTTAAAATCTTTAAATAAAGGATTAAAAATAAATAAAAAATCAAAGGTTTAATAAAATCATTTGTCCAGCACCATTCACTGCACCTAAATTCAACTCCTCTGATTTATTTGTCTTATGCAAAATTAATGTGTCTTCACCTTCTACCCAGCAAAGTTTGGACTCAGAGTCACTAGTGACCATATGACTTTTATGGCAGGTGTCATCAGCTCCAAATAAAAACAATCTCTCTTTCCACTGAAAATTTGTGTGCCCACCAATGATCATAAATGAGATGTAATTCCTCATTCCCTGCCCACAAGAGCTAAGTAGGAATCTTATTGTCTAAATATAAGTTGATAGTGGCCTTGCCCTAACTCAGGGGCTGTGCAAGAATGGACTACTAAGTTTGATTGATTATAGGATTTGAATTTGATGATTATTGAATGTTATCCATGATATTTAATAAAAATCTTTATTTTTTTAGTTTTTGAGAAATCAGCATGCTATTGAACCAATCAGCTCCAATATGGTCTTATGATGGGACCTGTAGTCTTCAGCTTATTGACAGAACAGAGATGACAGACATACCTTGGGCCCAGCGACCTGTCAAATCCTCCCTGGATCAGGTGCTATCTCTGTCTTACTTTCACAGGTGTTCCTGAAGACTCGTTAAAAGGCTCATCTCCTGCCCCATTGCCACTGCCACATTACCACTACTACCCACACCCAGCCCTTTACCTCCACTGCCAAAGGAATAGTAAAAATAGAAGGCTTTTTATACAGTAACAATGCAGAAGACCAGAGAGGGGAAGCTACTCAATTCCAAACACCCTCAGTCCCAATCTTGCGCTGTCCTCAATCCTAGTTTCTCTAGTCTAGTTTATTTTTTGTCTTTTAGTCGAAATGGAGCTTTATTAGTTATAGTAAGCTAAATTATTGTAACAAATATATCCACAGATACAATTGTTCAATCACAAAAGAAGTATGAATTTGTTCTCATAATAGTCCCAAGCAAGTGTTTCTGGTCAGCAGGAACTTCTCAAAAAGTTCCCACAAAAAAGTAGGCTCTTTCATTGCATCAGGTTTTTTTATATTTTCCATTTCTAAATGGTAATGAGTGGGAACTACATATCCATATGCTAAAGAGTGAAGTTGGACTTCTTCCTTATACCATACACAAAAATTAACAGCAAATTGAACATAGACATAAATATAAGAGCTAAAACTGTAAAACTCTTAGAAGAAAACAAAGAAGTAAATCTCTGTGATTTTGGATTAGACAATATTTTCTTAGATACCACATCAAAAACACAATAATAAAAGAAAAATTAAAATGGTCTTCACAATTTTAAAAACTTGTTCTTCAAAGGATACCATCAAGAAAATGATAAGACAATCTACACATCACAGGAGAAATACCTGCAAATCATATATCTGACAGGGAACTTACACTTAAAATGCATAAAGAACTCTTATAATTCAATAATGAAAAGACGAATAACCCACTTTAAAATTTTGCAAAGGATCTGAATAAATATTTCTCCAAATAAGAAGGGTGTGTGTATTATACCTTGATTTTTTTAAAATGGACCCTTTGTTGGGTTTCTATTTTAAAAGCAGAATTTATGTGACTTATGATGATATAAAACTGTGGGTCTAAAAGTGTAGTCCCTGAACCAAGAGCCTCCACAGATCTTTGTTAGAATTCTCTGGCCCCACGCTTACTGAATCACAAACACTGGCTGAGGCCCACCAATATGCGTGGTTCTAATGTTCACTAAAGTGTTAGATCCATGGTCCCCTTCTCTGGATGAAGAAGAACATATGATCACTTTCCCAATTTGACTACACAAAATTCCTACCTACCCCCACCTTCAGGATATTGAATGGACCCTAGTCTTTCTTTTTAAATAACATGAAGAGCTACTCTATTCTTTTCCATTCTTTCTCCACACACAGTTAAGTCCCTGTCTGCCATATACACTGCTATCCACCCTCAGCTTTGTGATTTTATTTCTCTATGTGGCCATGATAGAAGTGGTGTCTCAATATTTAGATTGAGAGTGGAAGGAATGGTATATCTTACTTCTTAGTCTTGACACCCTGGGCACATAGACAACTCAATCTTTTACCAGAGCACATTGTGGCTATTTGATTTCCAATTTGCTATTGACTCTTGGGGTATACAGCTCCCTTGAAACTCTGTGGAGAGAAAAGGTGTTTGTTAGTCCAGGATGGGGACATTTTGAGTCCCTGACTGAACGACTTCATCATAGTGTCAAAACTTCACCCTTAACTCCTAGCACCCACCAGCATATTTACCATATCTCCAGAGCTTACATGACAGCTACCCCTCTTACATCAACTTACCTTGTTTACCCATACCTTCACTACATGCTCAGCACAATGATGGAGAAGTCATATATGTGGTCTTTGTGTGCTCTTTGGGGTTTACTGAGAAGCTTGATATCAGAGCCAGTTGGTCTAGGGTCTCTGAGAATGAGTGGCAGAACCCTGTCGCCCTAGGGAACATAGCCCCAGGCCTATCCTTCACTCAAGAAACTAGGTCCCTTAACTCATAAAGATAGATCACCTCCCCTCATGTGGGCCATACCTAGACAAACAGGTGTCTTCTACCAGCCATGCTAATATGTGGGTATGTATGTGTATATAATACATCCAGAGGCATGGAAATAAACTTATCACTTGCTTCCTTACTGCAATAGAAAACAGAAATAGAGAAAAACTTAACAATTTTAAACCCAGAGCAAAGTTATCAGAAACCAAATTAAAGCTGTTGGGTATTTTTGTTGAAACATCTCTACCTCTGAAATCTAATTTCTTGCAACTTTCCATATAGGATCCTGTGTTGTGTTATTTATAAGAAAATAATAGTCTGCCTTCCCTTGACAGCATTTCTGGGCTGCAGAAACCACTACAGCCATGAAGTAGCAGAATAATTTTGGTAATGTTTCCATAGCTACCTTCCTTCAAAGTGAGATTTATTCTCTTTTAAACTCTACTGACCTGTTCATGCCCTTGTTTGAAGTATCTTCAATCTAATCCCTTGTCTACCTATTATTCTCTAATGTGCTTGTGATTCCTATACTGAAGGAGGCTCTAGATGCTTAAATATGGTGAGCATATCTTCTAGATACATATGACAATGTGATTTTTTTTTCTATTCCTTTCCAATATGTATTCCTTCCATCTCTTGCAAGGCAAGGAAACCTTCCAGGGGTTTTTGGAGGTAAAGGCTGTTTAAGATACACTGGTGCCCTCCTGTGGCCATTCTGACCTTGTAGTTTCCTTCCCAAAAGTCTCAGACTATTGATTTTGCAAGAGATTAATGAAAAGAATGCCACTGCTAATTGTCAAAATGCCACTGCTAATTGTCATGGGTATCCTTGTATCTGTGTCTTTTGGCCCCCTGCAGGTATGAGAGTCTTCTAGAACAGGTAGCCTCTCCTTAGTGGCAGTGTAACTGTGAGAGTTGCACACCCCTGATCTTTCCTCTAAAACAGGCTTCATTAATAAGGATTGGTGTTCTGGGTTAAGCCATGAAAAGTGACCTGGGACACACCTTGAGGGAAAGACAGAGGACCAAACCATCCTCAGATAATCCTGAAATAAAGAAAGTACATGGAAAGAGGAGATGAGGCTTCACCTCAACTGAGCATAACCCATCAAAAAAGAGAGCAAGGGGAAAAAAAGAGAGCAAGGGACAGGTATTACCATATATCTTTTTTAAATAGTGTAGGGCCAGAAACCAAGGGAAAACAATCAATAAAAGTCCAATTAATTCAATATGACTAGGTGAGCATTAAATAAATATAAGCAGAGGTGAATGATACATTGCCCTAGCATTGTCCAATAGAACTTTCTGTGATGATGGAAATATTCTGTATCTATGCCATACAATAACAGTAGCCACTGTACTACAACTACAGTACATGGGCTACTGATCATTGGAAATATGGATGTGAAACTAAGGGGCTGGATTTTTTATTTTATTTCATTTTAACTAACTTAAATTTAGATAGCTACATGTGACCAGTGGCTAACATATTGGACACCTCCAGTCTAGGATGGCAGACAACTGTGATTTAAGCAGAATAAAGTTCCATAGTGGAAAGTACGAGTATGATCAGAGAAGTTTCCAAAGAAGATGAAGGTTTTGAGCTAGACCTGGAATAGGTGGATCTTATGGGTAGAAACAGCAATGAGAGCACTCCAAGGCATCGGGAACAGCATGTGCAAATGCATGGAAGTAGAGGGACTACAAGTAAAAGTCCAAGAAACATAAATGTGGAATATCTCCAACAAATGGCTAGAAATAACACAGGAAATATAGATTGAAAGATTATGAAGCCTTGAATGCTTCAAAAGGGATTTTTGTTAAAGTCAGTAGGCAATAGAAACAGCAGCAAACTCTACATTAAAAAGGGCTCAGAGAGGAAATAGGAATCTATTCTAACACTGAGGAGTCTGGGTGCCCGGGAGGCCAGGGGCTCTGGGGCAGAAGCCACTGAACCCTGTGTGGAGACATTGGAGGAAGGAGGACCCAGGGAAGGTATCAATAGGACACCATTGCAGCAGCTGGCTCAGTGAGAAACAGAGGGGCCTTCACAAGGATGAGGGACTGGGTCTCCCACACACAATGCATCAGAACTTTCATGCTACTGTAGCCCTAGTGAAAACAAAGACACGAGTTTCAGAGCAGAGTCACAACCTAAAACATGCAATCCAGCACCCTAAAAGTAAATTCAAAATGCCCGAGTTCTTTGTTGCTCTTGGCAAACACATTTGGGCTACCTCAGGTCATATATCCTGAGGCCATGCTGCTCAAAGAAACACTTCTCTCATCTACCTCCCTCAAACTCCAGAGCTACTCTCACAGCTTTCCCCATAGCTTTCTGGAAAACTTCCCCTGCATGCCCAGGCCATGAGTCTCTGAGTCTCTAGTCATTCCTCCTTCCCTCTCCCTCTCCCTCTCCTTTCACTCTTTCTCTCACTTTCTCTCTC
>NW_004624730.1:12308737-12325099 GCF_000247695.1 Heterocephalus glaber
TTGTTTCTGCATCTTCTAATCTGTTCCACTGGTCCTCAGGTCTGTTTCTTTGCCAGTACCATGCTGTTTTTGTCACTGTAGCTTTGCAGTATAGTTTCAAGTTGGGGGTTGTGATACCCCCCGCCATGTGTCTGTTGCCTAGAATTGCTTTTGGTATTCTAGGTCTTCTGTTGTTCCAAATGAAGTTTTGGATTGTTTCTCAAGGTCTGTAAAGTATGTTGCTGGAATTTCAATTGGGATTGCATTGAATCTATATAGCAGTTTTGGAAGAATGGCTATTTTCACTATGTTGGTTCTTCCTACCCAGGAGCAAGGGATGTCTTTCCATTTTCTGATATCATCTTCAATCTTTCTTTTCAGAGTGCTATAATTTTCAGAGAAGAGGTCTTTGATTTCTTTTGTTAGGTTGATTCCTAGGTATTTCATTTTTTTGGATGCTATTGTGCAAGGGGTTGTTTGCCCTATTTCTCTCTCAGTGAGTCTGTTTTTTGTGTACAGAAAAGCTATTTTTTTTTGTATTGGCCTTGTATCCAGCTACTTTACTGAATTTGGTTATTTAGTCTAGAAGACTTTATCACACACACTTAATCCCAGCATCACACACTAGATTCAGCCACCTCTGAAAAGCCATCTAAGACTGCATAAGGCCTTAGGAGGACACCTAGACCCAAACCATAACACTGTCTCTATGAATTTCCACATTCTGCATACCTTGTATAAATGGAACCATATAATATCTGTCCTTAGGTGTCTGATCTATTTTGTATAGCATAATATTTTCAAGGTTCATCCATGTGGAAATGTGTTAGAATTTTGTTCCTTTTTATAACCAGATAATATTCTATTGTATCTATACATGCCACATTCTCTTTCTCCTTGTGTCTGTTGATGAACAGATGGGTTGTTCCTCAATATTTTAAGCACTTGCTCCCCCATTCTTTTCTGGTTTCCTCTGCAATGGCTAAGAAGTCTATTGTCCCTCTAATTATCATTTGATAATTAGATAAAGTCTACTCTCTATGGTTGCTTTTATGAAACTTTCCTCTTTTAACCTTCTGCATTTTCATGTATATAGGTGTACATTTTGTTTATCCTAATCAAGATTTATGCTTCCTGTATCAGAGGACTCCTATTTTTCAATACTAGAAAATTCTCTTCAAATATTATTTCGCTATGATCGCTTTTATTTTAACCTTTATGTCTCTTTCTCTTTGTCTCTCTGCCCCCCATCTTAAATTCTCTTTAGTGTTTTCTATATCCTAAACTGCCTGTGCTGCAATTCAGATCACAAATTTTCTCTTCATTTCTAATTTGCTGTTTCAAGTATTTATTAAGTTTCCTATTTCAATAACTATTTTGTTTTCATTTCGAGAAAGTATATTTAGTTTTGTCTCCTGGTTTTGTCTCTTTTTAATAGTGTCCATAAATTTCTCATATTTTTGTTGGGCTGTGTGTGCGTGCATGTGAGTGTGTGTGTACGTGTATGTATGTGTGTGCGGTACTAGGAATTGAACCCAGGGCCTTCATAGTGAACTACATCCCCAGCCCTTTTTTTTAATATTTTATTATCAGAGAGGGTCTTGCAAAGTTGCCCCACTGCGCTCAGTCATGTTATCCTCCTGCCTCAGTATCTCACAGTGCTAGGATTACAGGTGTGTACAATCACACCTGGCTTTTACTGCTTTTTTACATAAAAAAATCTTAACCATCTAGTAATTTACTCAACAAACACTTATTGAGACCCTAGGATGTACCAGTCACTATGGACATTAGAAACTGGGTAACAGTTTCTATTGTTTTAAGAAGATAAAAGTCTAGTGAAGAAGAAAGCACAATTCATAAATTAGGACACAATTTGTAAGGATTGGGGTAAAGATTCCTTCCATTAGGAGAAAATTAATAAGAGAATCTAACCAAGCACAAGAAGGTCAGAGAAATCTTCCAGAAGGATGTGGGGCCTGAACTAAGTCCCAAATAATTAAGGTTTAGTCAGGTAGGGAGGTGATATGGGGACAGACAGCATGAGCAAAGGCAATGAGAACACTATCAGGAATCATCCCACACCTTATGGTTGGAGCTTTATGTTCTGGGGTTTAATTAAAAGGATAAGAGTGGGTGAGTGGGCGACAGAGCTGGTGGCGGCACACGGGGAGGGCTGCACGGGTTGCCCTCTGCAGCTGCTTCTTGGCCATCCCCTCGCCGTCCCAGGGCGTTGTATGTCTCCTTCCAGGACCGAAGCCGCCCACAGTAGCGGGCAGCCGCATCCGTTTCAGGCCTCAGCGCCAGGAGGACATGATGGAGAGACAATGAGCCAGAGGGACACGCTGGTGCATCTGTTCGCGGGGGAATGCGGTGGCACAGTGGGAGCTATTCTGACATGTCCACTGGAAGTTGTAAAAACACGGGTGCAGTCATCTTCTGTGACACTTTATATCTCTGAAGTTCAGCTGAACACCATGGCTGGAGCTAGTGTTAGCCAAGTAGTGTCTCCTGGACCCCTCCATTGCCTAAAAGTAATCTCGGAAAAAGAAGGGCCTCGTTCCTTGTTTAGAGGATTAGGCCCCAATATAGTGGGGTGGCCCCTTCCCAAGCAATATACTTTGCTGCTTACTCCAACTACAAGGAAAAATTGAATGGTGTATTTGATCCTGATTCTACCCAGATTCACATGATTTCAGCTGCATTGGCAGTCTTTCAGTCAATGAAAACATAGACTCTAGTCAACTTGCCCAAATTCCAGGCAAAGCGTCAAGCAAAAAGAAATATCTTATAAAACCTGTCCCATAACCTGAAAGGTGACAAGTGACAGGCAAAGCTCCAAGATCCACATTGCATCACCTCTGCTCTGGAGCTGGTCCCATGAAAGTATAGACCAATGATGGCAAAACTTTTAGAGCTTTCAATGATAACAAGAAGCCCACTGTGGCACATGTGCCATAAGTTCACCACCACTAGCACAGACATCAATTCACCTGTGTTACCACTCCCAGGAGTCACCTTCTCAAGGTGACAGGGACTGTGACATAAGCAAATGTCTCTAGGGAGACAGGGATTGTGACATAAGCAAATGCCCTCAAGCAGATATATGTAAATGCCAGCCCATGAGCTTGCTAGTAGGGACATCACCTGTGAAGGCCTCACAGGTGATTGGCTGAGTTGGTTGCAGCCAACTTCCTGCAACCCCCAAATTGAAGGCCTCACCAGGAGAAAGAGTGGCCCCTCCATTGAGAACTGACCACAGAACTCTGGTATAGGAGGTGACCAGAGCCCTGAGGACCAAGTGGCAATCATATAGACATCATGGAGACTGCTATGTGTGTTTGCTCCCCATGCTGTACATAGCAAAGATGTTGTCCTCATTTCTGCTCCTGCTTGTGCTGCAAGTTCATCTGCACCTTGGAACGGAACTGCACCTGCTTCCCTTCCCCTTACAAGGATGAGCGGAACTGCCAGTGCTGCCGTTGTACCTGTGCAGAGAACCCCAACTGCCACTGGTGCTGCTGCTCCTGGGCCAATTATCCCAACTGTCAGTGCTGCTGCATGGCCAGCAGTAATATCAAGTGCTACTATTACGAGAGCCGCTGCTGCGGCAATGTCACCATCATATTCCACAAGGCCCGCCTCAAGAGCATCTGCACCTCGTCCAAGACCGCTCTGTGTGTGGGGAGCTGCGATACTCAGGTGGATGATGTGCAGTCCATACCAGCAAACAGCCACGTGGTCGACCACCTCAGCTACCCCATGTGCAACCGGCTGCTCCTGCACTCGTTTATGCTTCCCTGCAACCACAGCCTGTGTGAGAAGTGCCGGTGGCGGTTGCAAAAACAGGCCAAAGTCACAGAGAATTTCTTCATCCTCATTTGCCTGGTTTGCAACCGTTCGCACTGCATGCCCTATACCCACAAGATGCGGCTGCCCGAGAACTACCTGCGCAGCCGCCTCACCAAGCGCTACATGCAAGAGCACGGCTTCCTCAAGTGGCGCTTCGACCGCTCCTCTGGGCCCATCCTCTGCCAGGTCTGCCGCAACCGGCGCATCGCCTACAAGCGCTACATCACCTGCGGCCTCAACCTGTCCAATGAGTGCCTCAAGGCCTTCCACTCTGACATCGCCATGCAGGACCACGTCTTTGTGGACACCAGCGCCGAGGACCAGGACGAGAAGATGTGCATCCACCAACCGTCCAGCAGCATCAGCGAGTACTGCCGCAGGGACAACCCGCTGCTCTGCACCTTCTGCAAGGTGGCTTTCCACAGCAGCCACGACACCGTCAGCCTCATCGACGCCTGCTCTGAGAGATCTACTGCACTCTCAGCGCCATCGCTAAGTTCAAAGCAGTCTGATATGAAATTGATAATGACCTAATGGAATTCAACATTTTAAAAAGCAGCTTTAAAGCTGCCAAGGAAGCAAAGCGAAAAGAGATCACAAATGGATTTCTCAAGCTGCATAGCATCCTTCATGAGAAAGAGAAGGACATCATGGAACAGATAGAGAATGTAGAAGTGTCCAGGCAGAAGGAGATAAAAAAATATTTGTACATCACAACCCTGAAAGTGAATGAAATGGATAGCTTAATCACCTACTCGAAGGAAGCACTGAAGGAGACAGGCCAAGTGGCATTCCTGCAGTCAGCCAAGATTCTTGTAGACAGGATTGAGGACGGCATCCAGAGCACCTACAGGCCCGACCCCCACCTACAGCTCCACTCCTTGCACTGCATGCCCTTGGATTTTGCTGAGCTTTCCAGTGCCATCCACAAGCTCTTCCTCACAGGACCCAAGAAGGTGTGCTCCTCAGGGGATTCGCTGCCCTCCCCCATCCCAATCACCCAGAAATGATTGCCAGGAAGGTCACATTCAGCACCCACAGCTTTGGCAACCAGCAGATATACCACTGAAGTGCCCCCTTGTTGTCTTTCAACACTGCCAGTGAGAAGGCCAAGATGGGTCTGGAGGCATATGGGAGACCCCAGTCAGCTGCCCCTGCCAAACCACAGATGGCTTCTACACCTACTGGACCACTGAGGCAGAAAACCAGTTTGTACAGGACAGCAACAGCTTCCACAACTGGTGCTCATTCAATGAGCCCTCTGTGAAGATCCCAGGCCCAATTATAATCTACCAGACTTTGGTGTATCCAACAGCCATCAAGGTTTACTGGACATGCCCAGCAGAAGACGTGGAGTCTTTTGAGATGGAATTCTATGAACTTGTTACTACTCCTCCTAACAGTGTGCAGACAGAGCTCTGTGGACAAATTTGGGACATAATGCAGCAGAGTCTGGAGCTACACAACCTGACCCCCAGCACTGAGTATATGTTTAAGATAAGAACCATCAATGACAACGGTCCTGGCCAATGGAGTGATGTTTGCAAGGTGGTAACACCAGACCGGTGTGGGAAGAACCAAGCTAAGTGGGGCCTCCTGAAGAATATTTATTCTGTCCTCCAGAAGTGCTTCTGAGCCCCTGAAGAGCCCCCTTCGAGATACACCAAAAAGTAGATACATACATATACGTACCTATGTATTGCATTTTTCTCACCACAATCTCCAAGGAGGTTGTAGATGAAAGTTCCCAGGACTAAATTTTCCAACAGGAGTCTTCTGAGACCTAATAAAAAGAAATGCCTGACATTAAAAAAAAAAGGATACGAGTGGAGCATTTGACAGGCAAGAGAGGAAAAAGAGATGTAATTAGGTGTTGAGTCATAGAAGACCTGGTAAGCCCTGGTGAGCAACTCAAATAATATCAAGTATACAATAGGGAGCTAGAGTAAGAGAGTAAGATAAGAGTTGCAGAGGAGCATGCAGCCCACTAAAACTGAAAAAGTCACCCATGACAAAGAAATGTAATATTGCTATTGAGCTAGATCATCTAGAATAGGAACATCTATCTGCTCCAGTCAGTAACATAAATGTTTCAACAGTTTAAGGAGTACATGCTCTGACAAGAGGCATGATGTCAGATAGATAGATAGACAGACCACCAAATAGACATCATGCTGGCTAAATAAACTAACTGGCTCTGTCTTAGACCATTTGTAAGTAGTCTGTATAAGAGAGCACTAAACCTTAACTACTGAATTTTCCAGGACTTAGCTTTGACATATCTGTGGTAGTTCCAACTCCAGTCTTATGCCTTCTGAGTGAATATCAATGGCAAGTTGAGAAGAAAAAATGTAATGTGACCTCTGGAAACTAGCTGAGGTAGGGTAGAGGAAAAAGAACCCTAAAAAGTTGACTGTCAGCTGGGTGCAGTAGCATATACCTGTAAACCCAGCATTCTGGGAGGCTAAGGCAGGAAGCCCATCCCAGGCAACTTAGTGATTAGCAAGATCCTATCACAAAGCAAAAAATTGTTAAAAGGGCTGGGAATATAGCTCAGTGCAAAGGCCCTGGATTCAATCCCCAGTATTGAAAGTGGAAAAAAAAAAAAAAAAAGTTTTCTAACAATGGCTCCTAAAGAGTCTATCCACTTTTCCAAAAGGTTTGGCCAAGAACACCCTGAGGTATGGCCTAGAAATGGGTGCTCTTCCAATACCTAGCAATGCTTTGAGGATTTTAGGCAATGAAAAATAATGCTATGCTCATTGTTACAATACAAAACGGCAGGCATATCCATCCATGTCTGGAACTTAAAGGCAATTTTAACAAAAAGAGTCAACATTTACTGAATGCTTACCATGGGCCAGACTCTGTTCTATGACCTTTACATACCTTATCCAATTATAGCCTCACAACATTCCAATGAGTTAGGCACTTTTCTTATTCCTACTTTACAAATGAGTAAATGAGATCACAGATAGATTAAGTAACTTGCCCAAGAGCTCATAAGAAAAGTAACTGAGCCAAGATTCTAGTTCACACAGAATGGCTTCACAGTCTGCACTTTTAAATTCTATGCTCTGCTGCCTCCCAAGAACTCAAAAATGCTACCAGGTACTACAACAAAGAAAGAAGTGGTGGCATCTATGTCACCACATTTGTTGATCTTCATGTATACCACTGTAGAAAATACATTTCCTTGTCCACAGAAAAAACTTCACCTAAACCCTCTTTTGCCAACCAGTTGAGGCTTTGATCAATTCAGATAGAAATCATGAATCAGCAAAGTACAGCTCTAATAATGGTCCTGATGTCACCACATGATGCCAACAGTCAATACAGCCAGATGCTGATCACTGCCTCTGATGCCAGCTCATGCTAGACACCACAGGTTGACTCTTCTGGGTGCTGATCTCTGCCTCTACTCTGTTGGCTGCTGGTCTTTGGAACCCTTCAAGGCTAACAGCTCCCTAGTGTTTATTGCTCTTTCTTTTGAGATGACCACTCTGTCCACACTACTCAGAATAAGAATATGGACTAGATTTACAGGACCTCACATCACCCAAGAAATAAATCACAAGCAGGTTTATAGGATCACCAAAGTGAGTCTTTGTACAAAGTGTCTATACATTGGAGGAAGCCCTCCTAGACTAACGGGAGAAGTGTGTAGGGAGTGCTACTTACATAGCAGCTGCATACCTGTGCTTAGTCAGTGCAGGCCAGCAATTGGTTAAAATTCAGGCTTGCTGATTGGTCCAAGTGTAGGCCTGTGTTTGGTCCAAGTGAGTGCAGGGGTCCAAGACAGCCACAGCTGTCAAGCCTAGCTTTCAGTGAGGGGGCAGGATGATGTGAGCTGTTGACAGCTGTCATATCTCGGGGGAAAAAAGGGCTGAAACCAGGGACTCTTGGGGAACACTATCTATATTCTTCAGAGCTAATTGGGGTTTAGGAAGGTTGGAGATATTAATACTAGACCCAGATCCCACCCTCACAGATCTTGGCCATGTTAAGGTACCTCCCCTTTTTTAAAGAGGCAGAAGCAACATCTGAAGTGGCAGGAGCAGGGGAGGGGCACCATGGCTGACAGGTGAGCTGCATTTATGTTGGAGTGGCCAGAAGGAAAGCGGCCATTAAATAACCAGAGAGGACACTGAGGCAAGTTGTCCCAGTCCTTTGTGGGGGAGGTACAAAGAGGAGGGGGCGCACAGCAGCCTCTAGGGCCAAGCCGTGATGCTGCCAACCTGTGCTGGAAAAACAAAGAGACAGGTCCTTCTCCTCTGTCTCACCTCTACACTGTTGTATGGAGCAAGAGGAGGCAGTCTGACCCTGTCCAGGGATTCTCTGGGGCCATCGCTGGGAAACCTTCCCTATCAATGCCACTCAAACCTGTAGCAGTGTAATCATTCACTGGCCTGAGAATAGAGAAAGTTGTAATGGACAATGCACTATTGATTGATTTTTAAAATATATCCCTTCTTAGTAGAATCTTGATTTGCTCAGGTTGATGGAGTGACAAAAACCACATTCTTTATGGAAACAGTTTTCATTTATCTTCCCTTTGTCATCAAGTTGTCAATTCCAAACCCCTTCTCTACTCTCTTTACCTCTATGACTTCTTCCCTTTTGCCTTTTCTGTTCCTCCATTATTCTCCTCTTCCACTTTTCCTCCACTTTCATATTTTTCCCATGGGGAAAAATGTCCACAGTGTTAGCTGACATGTAGTGAATAAAAGAACCAAACTTGGAATCCAACTTCCTGAATTGAAATGTCAACTCTCTAAGCTTCATTTCCTTGTCTATAAGATGAAGATAATGATGCTTTTTTCTCTGAATTTATAAATATTTACTGAATGGCTACAGTGCATTGAGCACTGTGCTAGGCAATAGGGACACATCAGTGAACACTAATAATTACATGTCAAAAATTGGGAGGGGTTCTACAGATGATAGAATGCTATCACAACAATAGTAGGAGAGCTTGTCCTTTACAGGAGGAGGCTTAGGATATCACAGTAAACCAAAGCAATGAAAGGTCATCATAAACTTTAAAATCATATAGAAATAAAGTACAGTCATTTATACTCTGATCTATTTCTCCTCTCTTTTTCTGCATCCACTTCCATTTCCTTTATTTCTTTCTTTTTCTTTCTTTTGTACCCCAATTCTGGATTATTAAAGATACATAACCAGAAAAGCTCTCAGTAAATATTTAGGGGAAATGGAATGGACTATATATATGACTATATGATATGGAAATAGAGATGAACCTTTAAGGATTTTTAAAATAAATATCTATTCAGCATGTATTTAATATCCACATCTATAAGTGCAGTGTCAGGCACTGAAGAGAATAAGAAAAAGATCTGTCCTTACCCTTAGGGAATTTAAGCCTGGGGACAGTGGCACACATAGCACTCCATGGTAAGGACTGTGAGGGAGAGCAGAGAGAAGAGGCTTTGAAATCAGCCTGGAGTGTAAGAGGAAGTTTTGCAGAGGGAACAAGGTCTGTTCTGAGTACAGAAGACAGGTAGGAGTTACTCAGATGGCCAGACTGTGGGAAACTCGTATCATCACAGAGCATCACATAAAAAGAGCCATGGAGCAGTAAAGACTTCAGAGGAATATAAGGAAACCATTCCAAACAGACCAGGGACTAGATTTTCCTCTCTCCCCAAGAAAAGTCATGGAGGGAGAACACAAGAGGGCAGTGGTGTGATGGGATTGCACAGTGCAAGGAGGTCTGAAAGAAACTGCAAATCAGAGCAGAAGTTGAGGAGAGATAGGGAGTCACCTGCCCACTGGGAGCATGTGGGCAAAGGCAGTAATATCCATCAAAAGCCTTAAAAATATTCCTTGCCTTTGACCTCATATCTGAACTGTTATAAATTTATATTAAGTAAAGATTTTCATACATGGGTATCTATAAGGGTGTTATTTTCAAATGTTGAAAAGCTGGAAACAAGCCAGCGTTCAACACTGAGGTCATAGTGAAACGAACATAGTAAAATAGACAACCATTACAACCTTACTCTTGAACAGTATTTAATGACAAGGAAAATGCTCATGATATAATGTTAAGTCCAAAAAATAGGGCATGAAACTCCATATACAGTATGATTTGCATTTTACTAAAAATATGTCTATATGTGTGTGCACAGAAAAAAGACTAGAAGGAAAAACCAAAATATCAGCAGTGGTGGAACTTTAAGCAGATTTTATTTTACTCCTTAAGCTTTTTTCTATATTCCAAATTTATAATAAACATTTTATTCCAAATTTATACTAGACATTAGAAAAGAAATTAACAGAGGCAGTTTCTAGGAAATGAGGTCAAAGTTGACTTTTTAAATTCTTTATGCTTTCCAAAATATTTTCCTATATTTAATGCTCTGGCTAGGTATTGCTCTTTAAAAGAAACCAGTAAAGAGCCTTTTTCACTAGGAACTCAGAACACCTAGGGAACAAGCTGCTATTTTAAGGGCTTAGTGATTAAGTCACCTGCTGGGAACAGGTGTCAGGTTACCAGAGAATGCCAGGGTGGCCTCCTCTTCTGTCCCAGGATCAAAGGACCTCCTATTGCCCTTCCACCCTTTCTGCTCCAAGCACCCACCTTTAAGAATGGGAAATTGGTAGGGCTTTTGACCTTGATCTGTAACCTGCAGGTTTACCTCTGTTATGCCCTTTCTCTGTAGCCTGGCATTAGGAAGGTTTGCAGGTGGGCGGCCAAGGCCAACTTGTTAAACTTAGCAAATATTCCGTGGAGTGCTGGGAGAGGATAGACTACATAAGAGAGCTCTTTCTAGAATAAGTACTTAGATCCCTTTGTATAAAAGTCTCTTTTATCCTCTCACCAGTCTTTATTTTTTGCATCGTTAATTAACATCAATTTTTCAGCAAGTACATCCTTGGCAAGTATTTGGATCCTGGGTCACTCCCCCTATCTTTCTTTCTCTATGTGTTTTGGGGCTATATGGAATTTGAGAGGCATTCTCCTTTGGGACAGACAGAAGCAATATGAGGACAGTGTTTATCATTTGCAAATCCTATACTATATTTCCAAGTTTGTAGGCCTATACCTTCCACGTTCTTCTCATTCCAAATATAGTGGTAAAAAACTTTTGTGCCACATACACACACACACACACACACACACACACAGACACACATAAGCACACAAGCTTTAACTTGTTCTGAGCTTCAGCTTTCCTGACACAACAGGCCTGGGCCAGCCATTGGGTCCCAGCACACCCCATCTCTATGGGATTAGGTTTACTTCATTGTATAAAAATGTAAAATACTTTTTGTGTCCCCCAGATTCTACACCATACTGTATAGATCTCAAAACCTATGCACTCTCTTCCTAACCCAGTTACTAGATGCTTCCATCAGAAATGTCAGTTTTTATATTTCTTCTGTGCCACAGTGGTTGTCCTTCATGAAAACTGACTTCACTGTTTTATTAGACCAATTTCTCTCCAGCCCTTCACATTTTGGGTGGAATCTCTCAATTAGGTAGGTGTTTCCTGTCAAACAGGTCTTCCCAGGTCTAGTGTAAAGCACTCAGTAATCTCTGCCAGAAGTGCTATATCAAAAGCTACAGTCTGGAAGAGCCTGCTAATTAACACCGGGTGTACCAATACTTCAATTTTTGTTCCTCATTATTCTTCACAAATGACAGCCTTTAAAATGGAATGTGGCATGTTTATGGCCTCTGCCTACCTGTATTCCTAGCCCTCCATGTTTCCTAAAAGGGTCTCCAATGCCAATGAAGATATTCTCCAGGGTTCTTCAGCCTCCCTCCGGCACACACTCCTAGCACACATATGTAAGTCCATAAGACTAGTATTGATCAAGAACACTGAGAGCTCCTGGTGAGCATGAGCCACATTCTACTTGCCTGAATGCTCCAGCAAGACAGCTCACTCCTGCTCCCTGCATCAGGCTGTAGGGCTCCCCAGAAGGGAGTTGGTCATCAACCTCAGTGACTCACTCACCTCCTTCTCACTGGGTGGGAACAGTCTTCCTGGCTCCTGCCAGTGCCTGCAGGGATTAGCCACACTCCCTGACTCCTGAAGCTGCAAGGTACACAAAGTCACTGCCTGGGCCCCAGGACGAGATGCTTTTTTACAGGTCCCTCCTGAGTCATTGTTACTCTCAGGACCCTTGAAGTTGGCCTATGCCCACTCCACTCCTAGACAGCCCCCCTCTTTTTTTTTTTTTTTTTTTTGCTTTCTGCTTGGCATGTTTCTCAGCCTGCATAAGTACTCCTTTCTATATGCAGTGTTGGGGGAGTCTCCTTCAAGCCTTTACCCCCAGTGCTTGCCATGTGCAGTGCTTGATGAGCATGGTGGAGTCTGCGACACTACTCAGAGTTGTCAAACCTAGGTCTAGAGTAATCCGTGGCTCTCCCTGCAAAAAGTGCTTGTTCATCATGAGGTTCCCTAGAAACTGGTTCAGAGCTCTCCTAAGAAGCTCTTCAAGCATCTTAGTCAGCCTAAAGCAGCTGCCTCTCATGCTAATAATAATTAACTCTAGCAAGTTCTCAGCTTTTAATGTTTTAATAAAACAAAAACAAGACAAAAGGCAGAAACATCTTACTCTCACGGTAGGACTGATTTCCATCTCCTACCAGTGGCCACTTGCAAGATCTGCAGAAGCAGGCCCTCAACAGAGATTCTGAAACCCTCTCATCCTCACCTAACCCCTTGTTCTACTTTTCCCTCAAGGCCTCAAGTGTCACCTTCATGGACCTGGAATTGTTGATACAGAATGGATTTTTAAGACAATCTAATCAGGCCCATTTTTTATCCATATCAGGCTCAAGTCTTCATTCAGACTTAGAGGTGGAAAATGTGACTTTATTACATTATAATGGAACTCAGTTCTTAAATTCTCATTTCTGCTTACTTTCACCAGTGTACAATAATTTTTTCTTTCAGGCCTTTTCTCTCAGGTCATTTTAGGTCAATATTCAACTAGTTTGACATTCTCCCCATGTTCTGTGTCCCACAATTTAATTTCCAGTGGGTGTGTGTAAAGTGCAGTTTATGTTCTCTCCTGTCCTTTGAGGAAATGGGGTGCCAGTGGAGCCCACTGTCATTCTATCTCTGTGCTTGTCACTACCATCTTAAATCTCCATCGCAGTGCACTGGTGTCCACTCCTGCTGTCAGTCATTCTTCAAGAAGTCACCACATTCAATAGGCTGCACCCTTCTTATTTTGGCATGCCAAGTTTAAAGATACAGGATTCCCGGGCCAGAGATTTAGCTCAGCAGTTCTGCCACCTGCCTTGCAAGCGCAAGGTCCCAAGTTTGATCCCTGGTTCCAAAATAAATAAATAAATAAAAATAAAGATACAGAATTCCCAGTTAAATTTGAATTTCAGGTAAAAAATGAGTAATTTTTTTTAATCTAATGGACCACCATTTCCCTTTCAGTACTTTCTCATGGAAGTAAAAGTAGAAGGATCGAAACACCCAGGTCTCCCACATAGACACAAACTCTTCCTGCTATGTGGGAGACAGAGAAAACCACCCCTGTGTATATGGCAATCAAACACACTATGACCTCTTCCTATAGCAAGGAGGGACTCAGTCTGAACCCTGGAATCCAGTCTAATTAAAAGTTACTCTTCAGCAGGAGAACTGCTGTGAATTCAAGATCAGCCTGGGTTACATAGTGAGTTTAAGGCCAGCCTGAACTACCCAGCAAGACCTTATACCCCCGAAAAAAGAAAGGAAGGAAAGAGAGAAAAGAGAAGAGAAGAAGAGAAGAGAAGAGGAGGCTCTTCATGTTTAATGAGCATAGTGTTCTGGAATGGAATGATGAAAAAGTTCTAAAGATAGATAGTGGTGATGGTTGTAATACAATGTGAATTTACTTGATGGCAAAAAATTGTACACTTTGAAAGGTTAAAGTGATAAATTCTGTGTTTTGTGTATTATACCACAAAGATCTTAAATCCATCTTCATGGGGGGGATACAGGCAAGGATAGAACAGAGACTGCTTTCCCAAGGCATGGGGTAAAAAGAAGGCATGTCATTATTTGTGGATTATGTCATTATTCTTAGTTATATTTGTTAGGACCTCCCTGTTCCCCATTAGTGCCCTCTGCAGTGATGGTTTTTTCCTCAGGTTGGAAGCGAGACGGCTGGCCTCGAAACTGTAACAACAGCTGTTGGAGGAGAAAGCCAGCTGCTGCCAGGAGCTCCCCTAGAAATTGAGGCTCCTCCCCAGAAGCCCCAGGAAACCTCTCCTCATACCTCACTGGCCTCGGGTTGGGTCACATGCCCATTCATTACCCAATCCTCGACAAAAGGAGTAGGCATTTCATTGGATCAATCAGGCCCAGTCCTGAAGCTGAGGGAAGGCCAGCTTCCTTTGAAGCGATAGGCTGTGGGCAAGAAGTGGAGGAGAGATGGATACCTACATAAAAGTGGGTCTGTTCCAAAGGAGTAATGGGGACATAGATACACAATGTGGCTAGTTGAGGTTTTTTTTTTTAAAAAAGCCCTTTTAACTCCAATAACATAAGTATGGATTAACTGGATATTCACTAAACATTTAGAGTGAGGCATGAGACAAAATTACAATGGACTCTTAACTTATGAACCCAATTTGTTCACAAGTGCTGGTTGCAACTCAAGTTGGTCAGTCTTCTCTACACAGCCTTCACAGTCTCTCTCCTGTATAATTTTAGCCCACACTTTCTTCCAGGAAGATCTCAGTGTCCTTAAAGAGACATTGGCCCAGGATTTCTCAATTAACCCCACACAGGAAGGGATGTTGTAATGTTTCTTCCAGAACTCTTTAAAGGTAAAATCTGTATCTGAGACCATCTAGAAGCACAAGTGGCCAGCATTCAGATTGTAACTCAAGACTTTGGTCATACGTTAAAACTAAATTCTTGTTGTAACCCAGATTGTTCATATGTTAGGCCGGACATAACTCAAGGGTCCACTGTATAGTATTTGAGAGAAGACTTAAAATGAATGTAGGAAACCAAAATGTTATAACCCAGTAAAACTGTTAGGAAGCAGTAAAATAAACTGGATAATGAAAGCAGAATTTGGTATATACTGTTCTTTCAGGTCTAGGGGGGGCCCATAAGAAAAGATTTTTTATAAGAAGTTTTGAGACACCAAGTAAAATTGTACAAGTGCAACTAATCCAACAGAGATTCTTTCTAAAATAAGAAGAGAAATTGTGGCTTCCCTAGGGGAAGGATGGAGACTTTCTAATAATATTTGAGTTTAAGTTCACAGGTGCAGCAATTGAAGAGGATTGGGGAAAGGTAGTTAAAATTGTTATGCTGTGCAACAAACAAAATGGGTGTGAGGAGACATTTGTCTGAGGACTTTGTCCCCTACTCCCTCTAGCAAATATGTCACACATCATGTGAATATACTTTTTAAATATTTAAAATTCAATAATTCTTAGAATATGTCTATGATGTAATGATGTACATTTATCTGTGTTTGGCAAAGAGTGTTAATCATTTATTTAACACATGTTTCCTAAGCACTTACTTTATGCTTGATATGTGTCTCATATATAAATATGATGTTATAAATATTTAAGAACCATCTGAGGCAAGAATATGTTTTTTCCACCTACACACACTCTTTAAATATGTTCATACCAATGCATTCTGATTAGTTTTGTGTGTTTATGTCTTTGGTTATTTGCTGAAAACTGGATATTAAATTGTTTCTAAATTAATTTCAATGTTTCCAGCAAAATTATAGCTTTTATAAATATCAAAGCAATAGCTTAGAGCAATTATAAAATAATAAGCAAATAAATGAAAGTAGGAACAAAATATGGCTATTTTTAATCATGTTTCTAGTCATTATTAAAGAAGATAAATAATATAAATTCTCATATCTATTATTTTAGGAAAAATGATTGTGATAATCTTCTGCTCTATTGGTCAGTTTAATAAACTGGTATTTTGTTATCACGTTACTTGTATTAAGAATTTCTTTGTTAGGAGCCAACCACCCTCATTGGTGGAAAGACAGCCTATTTAATAAATGGTGTTGGAAAAACTGGATTTCAACTTGCCAAAGATTAAAACTAGACTCATACCTATCACCATGCACTAAACTAAGATCGAAGTGGATTAAAGATCTAAATATTAAGACAGAAACACTAAACTTGCTGGAAGATAAGCTAGGTAGAACTCTCGAAGATGTTGGCATAGGAAAATATCTTATGAACAAAACCTCAGTAGCACAGGAACTAGCACAAAGAATCAACAACTGGGATTTCATCTTATTGAAAAGCTTCTGTACTGCAAGAGAAACCACCAACAGAGCTAAGAGAGAACCTACAATGTGGGAAAAAATTTTTACCAGCTGTACCTCAGACAAAGGTCTGCTATCTAGAATATATAAAGAATTGAAAAACATTCAGACCCCCCAAATTCAAAGACCCATTCCAAAATGGGCATCTGACATGAACAGACATTTCTCAGACAAAGAAGTAAAAGCAGAAAATAAATATATGACAAAATGTTCAACATCACTGGT
>NW_004624730.1:12333837-12353227 GCF_000247695.1 Heterocephalus glaber
CAGTTCAGGGAGTCCAGATGGTTGAGTATCAGATTGTTCCATCTGGTTTCCCTTTGGGGTTGCTTTGGGTGATCTGGGTGTCTGGTTTTGAGGCTTAAGTGTCCTCTCATTTCAATGGGAGGGCGGGTGGATGTGTGCTGTTGGCATCCTCGCAGCTCACCTCCTTGGCACTGGGGATGGTGGTATGGCAGCCTAGAAGTTTCACCTCCTCTGCACTGGGGGTGGCTCTGCTCCTCAGTGCTTAGGGTAGTCATGCTTTTCAAATTCTTGATTCTTTAAATTGACTTTTTAGTCTCAATTTGATAATTTCTGCTCTGATCTTTATAATTTCCTTCCTTGTACACATTTGGATTTGGATTGTTTTTGGTTTTCTAGGACCTTGAGGTCTGTTTGCATGATGGATATCTGAAACATCCAGTTGAAGGCCTGGATACCATTATAGTGTCCCATGTAGGTCATATGAGGAGGCTGACAGGTCTGCAATGGAAGGCTAAAAGATCTGCACTGGAAGGTTGAAGAGTCTGCACTGGAAGCCAAGAGACAACACCCAAGATGAAGGTGAAGCCTGAAACTCCTCTGAAGAAACAGAAACAATCTTTCCTCCTTTGTTTCCCTTTTATATTATTCTGTCCACAATCCTCCCAAGGATGAAAGTTCTACACCCAGAACTATGCTGATCCAATTTAGTTGGGCATTTCTTACTCAATTTGAAACAATCAGTTAACTATCACATTGAGTGTACTGGTATTGTGCATATATATTGATAATTGTTATCTCTTCCTGCTGAATTGTTTCCTTAATCAATATGTAGTGACCTTCTTTGCCTCTTATCAGTTTTGGCTTGAAGTCCTTTTGTCTCAAAATAGGATGATTACTCCTGCTTGTTCTCCATTTCCTGTTGCATGGAATACTGTTTTCTACCTTTTGATTTTTAATTGATCAATATTTCTTTGGATTAAATGTGTTTCTTGTATACATAATACTGCTGTGTTTTTGTTTTGTTTTCTATTCTGCCAATCTGTGATTTTTGATTGAAGAATTGAGACCACTCACATTGAGAGTTATTACTGAAAGGTATTGACTTATTCCTGTCATTGCATATTTTCCTGTTGCTTATTCTTTTTTTCCCCTTCTGCTTACCCATTCACCCTATCTAGTATATTCATTCTAATAGACTTCTTGGCATCATTGGCTTCATTGTCTCTTTCTAGGATATTCTTGAGAGTTGGGGTGGGGGGCTTTCTTGGTCATGAATTTCATAAGGTGCTGTTTGCTAAGTAAAGCCCTTATTTTTCCATCCATTTTGAAAGAAAGTTTTGCAGAATATATCAGTTTGGGTTTGAAATTGTTTTCTTTTAGGGCTTGAAACACTTCACTTCACATTTTTCTGGTCTTTAAGATCTATGCTGAGTGGTACTGGCAAAGAAACAGACCTGAGGAAGAGTGGAATAGATAAGAAGATGCAGAAACAACTCCAGACACACTCAGCTACCTCGTCTTCCACAAAGGAGCCAAATACCTTCACTGGAGGAAAGATAGCCTCTTTAATAAATGGTGTTGGAAAAACTGGATTTCAACTTGCCAAAGATTAAAACTAGACCCCTATCTTTCACCATGCACTAAACTAAAATCGAAGTGAATTAAAGATCTAAATATTAAGACAGAAACACTAAACTTGCTGGAAGACAAGCTAGGTAGAACTCTCAAAGACATTGGCATAGGAAAACATTTTATGAACAAATTCTCAGTAGCACGCGAACTAGCACAAACAATCAACAACTGGGGTCACATCTTATTAAAAAGCTTCTGCACTGCAAGAGAAACCACCAACAGAGCTAAGAGACAAACTACAATGTGGGAAAAAATTTTACCAGCTGTTCCTCAGACAAAGGTCTACTATCTAGAATATATAAAGAACTCAAAAAAATCAGACCCCCCAAATATAAAGACCCAATTCAAAAACGGGATCTGAAATGAACAGACATTCCTCAGACAAACAAGTAAAAGCAGCAAATAAACATATGAAAAAATGTTCAACATCCCTGGTCATTGGAGAGAAACAGATGAAAACAACCCTGAGATTCTACCTCACCCCAAAAAGAATGGCTGCTATCAAGAAATCAACCAATAACAATTCTGGTGGGGTTGTGGGGAAAAAGGAACCCTTCTTCATTGTTGGTGGGAGTGCAGACTGGTGCAACCATTGTAGAAATCAGTATGGAGCTACCTCAAACAACTAGGATTAGAAGTCCCATTTGACCCAGCTATTCCTCTGCTGGGTATCTTCCCAAAAGAATTAAAAGAATCATACCACGTGATATATGCTCATTCATGTTTATAGTGGCACAGTTTGTAATAGCTAAAACTTGGAAACAGCCCAAGTGCCCATCAACTGGAAACTGGATAAAGAAGATGTGGTTTTTCTATAAAATGGAGTACTACTCAGCCATAAAGAATGAGAAACTAGAGGCATTTATAGCTAAATGGATGCATATTGAGGCCATACTCTTGAGAAATAAATAGGATACACATGTGTAAATACTGAATAGTTTCTCTAGTGTGAGAAACTGAAAGTGTAAATAAGGATTAAAATGAATAACTGATAATTTGAAATAGGAAGAAAAGGTCCAAAGGGGTAGGAGAAGTGGGAGGGGAAGGGGAAAGGAAAGAAGGGAAAGGAAAAAATATGAGAAAAGGAAAAAATGGAAACAAAGCCTTTGTAAATAGGGAGGAGTGGAGGGGGAGAAGGGAGGGCAGGGGAATGAGGAAAAAATAAGAACCAAGAAACATCATGTAAAGGTGGAAGATACCAGTGATGAATGTAACTGTATTATATACCTAATATGTACCAATAAACTTAATGGGGAAAAAAATATGTGCTGCAAAGTCTGCTGTAATTCTAATGGGTTTATCTTTATAAGTGATTTGTTGCTTTTTTCTAACAGTTTTTAAGATTCTGTCCTTGTATTGGACTGTTAGGATTTTGACTATGATGTGTTGTGGAGAAGTTCTTTTCTGATCATGGCCATTTTGGGTTCTATATGCCTTGCTTATCTGTATATTGAATTATTTCCCCATATTTAGAAAGTTTTCTACTATTTTTTCTGTAAATAAGTTTTTTATGCCATTTGTGCTGTCTTCTGATTTTGCACTAATTCCAGTTAATCTTCAAGTAGTCTTCTTTGCATCATGTAGCAACTGTTGGATCCATTTTCTATGTCCTCTTGTTGTTTTTAAGATATCTCTGAGTATATGGTCACCTGCATCAGCCCTCTCTTCTAGTTCTAACACTGTGTCCTAACATAGCTCATTTCTACTGCCTATACTTTCAATGAAATTTTTTATCTCCTAAATTTCTATTTAGTATCTTTTCATGGACTGTAATTCTTTGCTAAACTGGTCATTCATGTTTTGTATTGTTTTGCTTAGCTCAGCTAGCTTTTTATTAGTGTCTTCTGTAAACTCACTGATCATTTTGTTTAAGTCCATTATCTGCTTAGTTATATCATCTTTGAGCTTGCTGAGCACATTATTGATCTATTTTTTGTTTTCTTTTTTATCATCACATATAATTCAACTATCTGTCTTTTGAATACCCATGGATCAGTTTTGGGGGAGTTGGGAGTTTGGGAAGAAATTTTGTTGCCTTTTTTCTCATGTTTTTATCATTTTTTGTGGTTGTTACTTGTTTTTTGTGCTGAGGACTGCAAGTTGATTATAGTAGAAAGGCTTTGTTAATCGTATGATGATCTCTTTAATTAGCATCTGCTTTTTAGCAATGTACTCTGTGGCTAACTATAGGCCTTTGCTTCTGTTCCGAGACCAAGTCCCCTCCATTAATTTGGGAGGGGAGAGTACGGTATAATTAGCCCAGCAGCTAGTTCTCTCAAAATGGACCACAGTATTAATGGCACAAAGACAGTCCAGATATTGTCATAACCAATTAACAGCGACAACTATGCCACCCCGGCAATAGCAACAAATTCAGCAACCATAATAGAGTCAGACAAACTGGATATTGGTATACTGTAAAGACCAATAATGATCCTTACCATGGAAAAGAGATCTATAATTATAAACATGAAGACAAAGGAAATGTCGATATAAATTTAATATCTTCTAAATGCAAAAACTATACCTCCATTAGCAGTAGAGAAGAATTCAACAGGAATAGCATAGTGTTAACTATATAAAGATTAATAAACCTTAATGGTTGTACTAGTAAAGATAGAGGGGGTGGGAAATGGGAGAATGAAAGATGTAAAATTTGAAAAATAAAGAAAACAAAGATGAGAGGGTGGAGAGAAAAATGAGATCAAAGGAGTAAAAGGAAATTAATGGGTTAGATAAAAGTAACAGAAAGGGAAAAGAAAACAAGACAAAGGAAAAAACAGAGCAAAATAGAGAGAAAAAAAGAAAAATGCAAATCCCAAAGAGCCAAGGGGCAGAGGAGTGTCTAAAAATATTCCTCTGGGGTTTTTTTAATTAATGTTTTCTTTCTAGGGTCTGCAGTCTTGGACTCCAGATGATATGAGAAAGGAATAGCAAGTCACTGCTAAGACCTATTTGTTTCCATACTCACATTTTGTGTGAATATTGGATCCTGCCCCGCCTTTCCCACTGGGCATGGTCAGTCAATGGTGTCCTCCCTATGACTGCAGTCACTCTGGAAACTCTCGTTCTTTGTGTCTCTCTGTGCACCCTGAGTCATGGTTTTCTCTGCCTGGCTTTACTGCCTGTGAATGTGTGAAGTTCTTCCCTGCTCCAGAGGCCCTTCGGTCCATACATTCCAGGCTGTGACAACTGTCCTGACTGAGCTGTATCCTTGCTTGCAGTGGTACTTGGAGAAATCAGACAGACCACTGAGTTCTGTGTGGATGTATGCAGTGGGGTGGAGGGCAGGGGGGTCAAGCAATTGGCTGGATATAAAGCCAGCACTTTCAGACCCAGCTCCCTCTCAGAGCCACACCCTGGCCTGGCTTCTCACAGAGGGTGAAGCTCCCACATACCTCCCAGACAGAGCTTAAACTTCTCAGGGCATCTATGTCCAGCCCACACCATCTTCACAACTGTCTTTTTTTTTTTTTATTATGTCTCATGAAGTTTAATGTGGATAATTATTTTTTAAATTATCTATTCAGAACATAATAGAAAAAAATTGTCTCAATTCTTCTAAGAAAGAAAATCACAATTTTCTGATCAGATTAAAACCATTCCATCAGTAAAGGGGACTAAAAAGAAGCATAAATAAATGTGAATAGAAATGTCCATTTCCTGGCTTTGGCCTTCTATATAAACCCAAATCTTTAGAATTCAAATGATTTTCTAGTTTCCCTTCATGAGTGATGAATTCCTACAGCAGCTTAGAAAGGACCTTGATATCTCCACCCAGGCAGGGGGTAATGTGGGCTTCTCCCACCCAGCACATTCCTTCTAAAGCTCCCCTGGTACTGTGTTGCACGTCAAGGTACTGTCCCATCCAGGGACCCCTAACCTTCTAAATGCCACTGCTGTGAGAAGGAGCCATTGCAGATCACCAAAGCAACAGAGCCCTTCTGGCCCAGGGGATCCCCCACTTTCAGGCACTGTCCAACTGATACCTGGTATAGCTGGTTATTTTTCCCCAAGGTCCACTGCTGTGATCCACCTGACCCGTGGCACTTCATGAGGCGCGGTGGGTCTGATGAGCAAGTTTCTGACATGTCTAGACAAAAGAGGTTATTTAAAACCAATTCATGCTTTTCATTATAAATCCAGACCTGAGTTGGGTCTCCATAGTTGCCGGCCTTGAGCACTAAAAGGCCTCCCTTCTGGCTTGGGCGGCCCTGGGCAACCAGACATTTGTTGGTCTGAAAGTGGTAGAGCCATCCACGCTGCAGGATTCTGGGATGCTTGGGCCCTCTGTTGACAAAGACAGGCTGCTGAGCTTTGGCACTGGGCCCCGGGATCTGCATTTCTGGGTAAATGTTATCCAGATACCATTTGAATGACTGGCAGCCCAACTTCTTCCTCAACTCAACATGTTCACTGATGTTTCCATAGCTTTTGGTCTTGAGATCAGGTCTTAAGGAAAAATACTGCTCCTTGTATTCATCCAGCCAGATGTGCACCAGCCTCAGCGAGTTGTGTGTCATGGTATCCTGGCCTTCGAGAGAGCCATACGGCCACCTCTTCTGGAAGATGTGTCCTACTCTTGAGCAAGGGATGATAAAGAGTTTCCCGCCACACATCCAGATTCGAAATGATATTTCCAGGTTTTCTCCTCCCCGGACATCCATACCACTGTCATACTGACCAAGCTCATTGAAATACTGTCTGTTCACGGCAAACAGTCCTCCAGCCATTGTAGGGGACTTGATGGGTGCAGTAGCGCTGTCTGCTCCTCCCAGCTCAGAAAGCAGAACAAGATCCCACTTGAAGTGCAGCCCCCAGTTGAAGCCACCCTGGACGACAAGCGATGAGCTGTAGGCCAGCGTGTCAGCACTGATGATGTAGATCACTGGGCACACCACTGTGTGTGGGTCCCCATGGACGGCAGCCAGCAAGAGCTGCAGCCACATCACATTCACCTCACAGTGGCTGACCAGGAACACAAGGACTTCTCCTGTAGCATGGGCTGCTCCAATCATTCTTCCACGAATCAACCCCTCTCGCCTTGGATTTCTGATTACTTCAATTTTTGCAGGGAGGTATTTTTGGATATACTCATCTAGTTCTCCTTTTAAATCATCAAAGTCACTGTCGTCATCCACGAGGATGATTTCATGAAGCAGGTAGGCAGGCGTTTGGTCTAACACACTGTGCACTGTCGGGAGCAAGGCAGAAAAGGCTTCGTTGTAGAAATAAATAACAACACTAGCTACTGGCAGGTCAGTTGAGTAAGACTTCTCTTTACATACTGCATTCCTCGTGTCAGGAACATCTTTGTGGTAGCCCAGGCGGTTACTAATGAGCATATTAAAGGCATGCTTCTGATAGCCTAAATCTCTCAACTCCTGATCATGTTCACTGAAAATCATACCCAATTCAGAAGAGAATTTCAGGTGGCCTTTTTCTGGATCTTCAATTTGATTATCTATCATATCATCAATTTTGTTTGCTTTAAACTGTGGATCTAATATTCTACTTGGACCGCGAGTAAAACGAGGATAGAATTTTTGGGGCAATGGTCCATGGGGCCCAGACCCCTTGATGGGCACATTCTTAAATGGCTGAGTCACTTCACTGAAGCGGAAATAAACAAAAAGCAAAACTGTCCAGGTAGCAGATGTAAAAAGGCACCCATAATAGAAATATTGAACTGTGACACTTCCCATTATAGACCTAGCATAGGTGAAGAGCCATTTTCAGTTTCTGCGACGCCAGCAGCCCAGGAACGCGGCCTTCCGGGCCTCGGGCTGCAGCATCTTCCCTCCCGCCACAGCCCGGGGCCCTGGGGCACAAGCCGCTATGCCCGGAGCAGCCAGAGTTAGTGTAGCGGGGTGACAGGGCAGCTAAGCGCGCGGCGCGGTGAGGCGGCCCCGAGCCTCGCCCAGTCCCCACGCGGCAGGCTTCACAACTGTTTTTTGTGGCCTTCTCTCATCCATCACTGCGGCAAGGCAACACCAGAAACCCTGGAGTATAGAGCTGCTCTGCAGTTGCTCTGTGGCTCAGTCCCAAACAATTAACCCCTTCCCAAAATGGCTTCTGAATAAACCCTCAGATATGATGAGTGTTGCACTATGTTTCTTCTCCAACTCTAGCCTGCCATGCAGAAAGAGTCACTTTCAGAGTAAAACACCTTGCTATTTTTGCAGTTTATAATAACCATGGACTTTTCTTGGGACAAGCACTGCCACCCCAGTCTGCCCTGGAGCTGTCATCCCTATCCAGACTTACCCAGAGACAGATGTGAGTGAGCCCTCCAGATTGTCTTGTTCCTTTCTCTGCACTGTGCTCCATCTCTCCAGCTTCTCCACAGCTTCTAGTCTTCCCACCTGTTCCCACCTCTTTCCTTCTTTTCACCAAGTTGTTTTCCAGGTGTCCCAACTTGAAGTTTCAGAAAGGCTGCACTTTTCTGCCATTCTCCACTCTACCATCTCCTTTTTTTTTTTGTACCAGGGATTGAACTCAGGACCTTGTGCTTTCAAGACAGTGACAGTGCCACTGAGCTAAATCCCGGCCCTACCATCTCCTATTTTAATACATTGCACCTATTTAACAATATATATCATTCTTTCCATGGTTTTGGGTGCAATTGTACAATCTTTGGTTATGCCAATCCAGGAAAATTATCATGGAGTATTTAATCAGTGGAGTCTGAATAGATGCAACTAGAAGAAAATTGTTCTTAATGGGCATTTGGGGCCAACAGAGAAATTTCACTGCTAAATCTATATCTTTAAATATTGTTCTGGCACCATTGGTGTCTGCTAGTGCAATCTGGCAGGAATTAGAACTCTTGAAAAAAGACCCCTCCCAAAACTTGGTACATTTAATGGAAAGAAAACTATAATCTGGTAGAGGTTGTGTTTAGATTACTCAGGGATTCCATTTTAACCTCATTTTGATGTGTACTTAATAAGTGATATAAGGGGATCAAGGAAGATATGTTGGATTTAAAAGTTCAGTGCACTTTCTACCACATACTGTCCTGGTTATATGTAACTGAGAATTCAGTCTATATCACAGGCACAGTGGTTGGGAGGTCCATCCTTCTTATCTGCCCATTCCCAATGATCCTAGAACCAATTTCGGCTATATATTGTAGATAGCTTTTATTCCTGTCTTTCCTACCTAATTTATATTCCTCCTTCCCTCTACAAAGTCTCTCAAATTACCCTCTTTGTCTCACTCTTCTGATTATTTCTAATTCGGTTGAAAACTTGACCTTTCTCAGGATGTGGTTGGCAGTGGGGTATAGTAGAAAAAGGACAGGGCCGGGGATTTAGCTCAGCAGTGCCTCTGCCTGCCTCGCAAGCACAAAGTCCTGAGTTCAAACCCTGGTACCAAAAAAAAAAAGCTTCTGAAAAAGGACAGAAGCTGTCATTTTATCATCAAAAATACCTGGATCTTGGGCCAGGGATTTAGCTCAGTGGTTCTGCCTCCTGCCTCGCAAGCACAAGATCCCGAGTTCGATCCCCAGTAACAAAAAAAAAAAAAACCTGGATCTTGATTCCACTTCCACTTAATCTTGGGAAAATTACATTCTTAATTTCCTCACTGACAAAATGAATGATATGTAGGAATAATAATGTATCACGAGCCTGTGATGTAAAGAAGACCCCATGCTCCAATATACAGCTCTTACCTGGACCCTGGCACCATAATTTTTGGCCACCTTGCTGAAATAGACTTCCCAGTTTGTTGCTTGCCTCTTACATTTTCTGATGGTACTTTTCTAATAATAGGATTTTTTCAACATACAAATGAAACTAGGAAAAAATAGAAATATTTAATAGATCTCAGAATGAGGAAGTCTTCTCAAAGGATAAAAGTACTGAAAGAAAATACCTATTTCATAATCCCTGCCCTAATAAAATCTATATTCTAGCTATTCTCATTTATCTCTAAGATAAACTTTAGAATAATTTTGCTGTCATTTTCCTTAAAATTCTTATTAATGGTAACTAGGATCATGTTAAACTTAAGTGGCAAGATAATCCAAGCTGATGCCTTTATCAGGAAAGCAAAAGATTTGTCCAGAAACCCCTAGCAAATTTCTCCCCACCTAGCACATTGCTCCAAACTGTCACATGTATGACCCTCCTTCCCTGCAAACGAGGCTCCAAAATGATGTTTAACTTCCAATCTCCAGAATGGAGGTGGGAGAAGGGAGATGAGTGAGCCCACTTGCAGGTTAGTCACAAAGTCTCCGTGGAAAAGGAGTCAGAGGCAAGAGCTGTTTCTGTGAGCATCTCTGCAAGACTGGCACAACGGTGTCACTGTGGGATCCAGACAATATAGCACACTTAGCTAAGAGGGCCACTGTCTACTCCTCTCTGCCCCAGGTATCCAAGCAGCTTTGATACTCTGAGGATCTGGAAGAATCACTAGGGAGAGTGTCAGTACCTTGCAGATCACAAAAGAGTCTGGAGCAGCCAGCAGAGCAGTGGTCTTGTGAAGGCCTCTCTCAAATGTCTATAAGATGTTGCATGTTTGGCCAAATGCTGCTGGCTTACCCTTTCTTCATAGCTAACAGAAACATAGTTTTGTTCTGGTGGCCATATTCCCAACATCCACAGATGACTCATGTTTGGTCAAAGCCCACGGTGGCAGCTGCACTTCCCCTTGGCCCCCTTGGTGTTTACTCTAGAAGTGGGCAACATGACCAAATTTTGGCCAGTTAGATATAAGGGGAAGTCTGCTAGGACAGGGGGATAAAAATTGTCTTGCCTATAAAAAGACACAGCCTTGTAAGAAGAAAGCCATTTGGCCTGCCCCTTTTTCCTGTCTTGAACATGGTTATGTGTATACATTAATGTTTGGAGCTGTTGTTCTTCATACTTGGATACAAGAAAGGGCAAAAAACAATTTTCCCAGGTTGGCAGAGTGAAAACAGAAAAAGCCTAGGTCTTTGACAGTTTTGTTGAGTGAGCTAAAGTATCATACTTGGTACTGCCTACCCTTAGACCAATGGTGGCAAACCTATGGCATGCATGTTATTGTGTTTTTCTTCCTCAGTATTCAGGTTTAATTGCAGTGTTGGCATTTTTCGATAAATAAGTGCATACTGGGCTACAGTTTGGCACTCAATGTCTAAATGCTTTGCCATCACTGCCCTAGACTACTGATGAGAGACAATTAGATTTCTTTATTATTTAAACACTATTGGTGAAGTTGCTTTTTTATTTGCAACTGAAAACATTTCCAACTGATAAACCCCTTAAAAAAGGAGATTAGAGCAGAGTAATGTGGGTCAGCTTATTCCTGAGAAAAGTGTGGAAAGCAGAAGATATCAATAGACCTAATAAACTAGCAAAGCATAAATATTAATATGAATGTAACTTCTTCCACACGAACAGGCAGTGAGACCTGGAGAGAATAAAGTTTACCTATAAAATAATTTGAAGAGTGACATTTTTATACAATACACTTTTTTCCTTTTAGAGAGTTATTTAAATCTCCTTTTTTCCCTAAGCTTACTAATTTTTATGATATGCCCCATCTTTTTCCTGTTAGGTTTCTTCAAGGTATTTTAAGCTTTGGGCTACTATTTCTCTCAAGATGTCAAGGTTTCCTAAAAACTATCTTCTGTCGTTTTTTCACCCCACAGTTGTCCTAAATGACTCCTTCTTTCCTGCTCTTCCCCCAACCTGTACTTCGAACTGCTCCTTCTCCATTCTGGGCAAATACATTTACCCTCCAAGGTACACAGACCCTTTTTTGGGAGGTCATCCAATCCTGATTGACAGGAAAAGGTAACATTTGGAATTTGGCGAGCTTGAGGTTAAAATGTCGTGTCAGCAGTTGCTAAACAACTGTGTGTCAGATTAGGTCAAGAGTTTGTGAAATGGTTGTACCAAATGAAATGTCAAAGCACAAAGTGTATGAAAGAAAAAAACAACAACAACTCTGTGCCAGTCAAAATGTCACTCTGTCCTGCAGCAAGTAATTTATTCCTTTCTGTCTTTATCACTGTTCTTGTTTCACACATACTAATGTTGCCACTAAATAGTAGAAATTAATAGTGACATTATTGGTGGCTTAGTGTAAAAACTAAAGAGCTAATTTAGAATCATTCAGTCAACTTGGGCTCATTTCGGAAACAGAAATTGTTAACCCAACCTTAAAAATTAGGTGTTATCTGAACGTCCAAACCATTTACGCTGCAGTCATTATTTGTACTGTTAATTTTTATAATATCTTTAAAGTACAGAAGAAGATAGTAGAGAATAGATGTTTAGAATGCTGTACCTGAGGAATTACAAACATAACAAAAATGCTATAGATAGGATTACTTGATTCAGGCAGCCTTCAACAAATGGGAAACCATTGGCTTGTTCAGTTGATTATGAAGCAAAATTCCACAATGTTTATCCTCATTTTCTCAGTGGTTGTAATTTCTAACTTGGCAGAGCTTTCCAGAACATAGCCTCCATGCCATTTGCTTCTCTTAGAGCAGCTTTCTGCTGTGCAGTCATGGCCAAACAGTAGGGAACTGGCCCTACCCTTGACACTATGCTGCCTGTTTAATAAACCAAAATGTTTCTTTGTAGGTATCAGAGCTAGGACTAGGGTGAGGATAGCTGGATGCTTAAACCACAAGATTTAAGGGAGCACCACTCTCAGGTGCTGCCCCTGCCCCTGCATGGCCCCTGAGAGTGAGTGCTCCCTTAAATGTTGTACCCCAGGCACCTCCCTTGCTTCTCCCTAGTACTGGCCCTCATAGGCATTAATTCTGCCCTGGGAACTGAAGAAAGGGACTTAGAAGTTAAGAACTCTATGAATCTGATGATGGAAACTGCCAAATGTATTAATTCCACATACTGGAAATTTTACAATAGCAGTTTGGAGACTAGCAAGAAGCCTGTATTGCTAAAATATAATGAACTTCTCAAAAAAGAGCCCTATTATTGGTTCAGATAGGCTCAATAGTAAGAAAAGATCATGAGGGACCACCACATTTTAGTTTGGGGTTCAACTTTTATTTTAAGCTCAATTTTGTCAGAACAAAGATGGTCAGACTGAGGAGAATTGGACAAGAGAACTGCAAATGATTCAGAATCTCAATTCACTAAATTAGATTTATAAGTATTTACCAGTAGCAATTCCTCATGCTCAATCTTGAAGACACTCCTCCTAGAGTCAGGCTGCATGAAGCAAAGTATTAGTCATCAGCTAGATGCAGGTGAGCACAGAAAAAGAAGGGCAAGATTTTCCATCAGACCAAGGAAAAGTCCTGCCTTGCCCCAGAATATTCCTCTCAGTGTATTCATTCTCTCAACCAATATAAATTCTGCTCCTACCAGGTGCTCAGCAAACTCTGTCAAGTCTACCTGCAAAAGAATTCTAAATTCATACTTCACACCACCCTCCACAGTACCATCTAAGTCAAGCACCATTTTCTCACTCTGGAGTGATGAACTACTCTCCTGTTTCCACTCATGACTCCCTACAGTTCATTCTTCAGCCAGCAGTCAGGTCAATCTTTCTGAAATGTGAGTCAGATCATGATGTATCTCTGCTCAAAACCCACCACTGGTTTCATAGAAATTAGAAGATAAAAAATTCCAAACTCCTACTCTTTGGCCACAAAGCCTATGTGATCTCACCTATGCTCTCAGTTCTCATTTTCCACCATATCCAACACACTCACTCCACTACAGAGGGTTCGGGCCTATTCTTGGGATGTTTTTGTCTCAGGACTTCACATATCCCTGCTTCTTGAATGATTTATTCCCATAATATTGGCATGACTCCCTGTGATGCTTAATGCTTAAATGTCTATGCTTAAATATCATCTTATCTCAGAAGATTTCATAACCACTCTATCTAAAACAGCAGCCTTCCATCACTTTCTGTCATTTCTGATGTAATTTTCTTTAACTGTCTGCCAAGCTTTCCTCTCCCCTCAGTAGAACTTAAGTTCCATGAAAGTTTACCTTGTTTCCTTCATTTCTATATCCCCAGTACTGCCTGGAACATGTGTATTTGTTGAAATGAGTATAAATACATGTAGGTTGTATAGTAATTCTTGTGAGTAGTAGGGAGTATTTTTTGATGTCTCAGGACTTTTCCCTTAGCCTAGCCCTAGATAAACTAGCTTTTCAAGACTTTTGCTCTCCCTTTGCTTTCTGATTGACTAGATGAGGTATGTGAGAGAAACAGTTCAAGGTGTAAATAAGATTTTTAGCATGAGCAAATGGAAGAATAGAGTTCTATTTATTGAGCCAAGACAACTATGAGAGGAGCAAATTTGGGAGCTAGGAGTTGTTACAGTTTAAATATGAAGTCTCCTTAAAAGATATATGTATTAAGAACTTGGTCCCCAAAGTGGCAGTGTTCAGAAATGGGGCTTTAGGAAGGTGATTAGATCATTGATGTGCTAACCTCAGTCTATTGATGTGTTCATAGCTGAGTGGGCTGTTGAGAAGTGGAGCATAGATGGAGGACATCAGTCACTAAGGATGTGACTTTGAAGGGCATATCTTTTCTCAAGCTCTTTCCCTCTCTCTCCACTTCTTGGCTGCCATGAGACGAGCAACTTTCCCCCACCATACCCTTCCACGATGATATTTCTGCCTTGGAGAGAGCTGACCATGGACTGAAACCTCTGAAATCATGAACCAAAATAAACTTTTTCTCTTTTAAATTGTGTATGTCAGATATTTTTTCCCAGCAATGGAAAGGTGACTAAAACATAATACAGTCGATTTTTGACATAAGTTTAAAATGCCTAATTTACATCTAGGTGGAGATATTGAGTAGACAATTGAATATAAGGGCTTGTAGTTCAGAGGAGAGCTCCAGGCCAGGCATAACATTTGGCAGTATGAAAGGTATTTAAAGTCAGGAACAATACCTAATCTCCAACAGGTGAGCATAGACAGAGTAGAGTTCTGAGAACTAAACCTTGAGCACTCCAGCATTTGGGATTTAGGGAGATGAGAAAATATCCATGAGGGATGCTGGGGAGCTAAGAAAAAAATAGTAGTTGAAGGAGGATAGGGATCTAGGAAGAATACTTTAAATATGAGAAATAATACAGTATATTTGATACAATGGAAATAACCTGGTGATAAAGGAAAAATTAATGATGCAGGCAAGGACAATTATAGGCATGAAGTTCTAGAGTAGGAAAGAGGGGTACAGTGCAGAGGTCGTAAGACTGACATTAAGTGATACACAAAGAGATCACCCATCATAGCAAAAGGAGAGGCAGAGTCTATGAGCACTAATGCCAGAAGGTAGGTTAATGTGGTGGTAGGAGCTTATGGAAGTTCTTTTCTGGTTGCTTGTATTTTCCTCAGTGAAATTTTGGATTGGAAGTCATTGGGATGGGAAAATCATAGGGAATGAGGCGTTCGGGGGAATAGATTGGGTGGAGGTGAGAAAGTGAGATGTTTGAAGAGCAATATAGGAAGTTTTAGGAGTAGTTATTGAAATGGGGGACATAGTCATAGGAATAAGGATTGAGATGGGACTAGGAACAAAAATACACTAGAGACTGGTCAGGGTTTGGATTATATGGTCTTTTCTATGTAACTTTGCCACATGTGCAACAACATAGGTGCTCAACAATCTGGGTAATTCTGTCTTTCAACTCTCACAATAACCCTCAGACAACGCCAAGAATTCCAAGAATTGAAGATTGTTTCAGACTCCAATTATTTCATCTGCATCACTGATAACCAAGTGCCTCTTTTCTGGACCATGATTATGATGTCTTTATATCAGATCCAATAACAATGTATCACATCCTTCTCAAGCTAGGAGTCTCTAATGTCCTCCTCAGCTAGGAAAAAGCTCTGCTGTAAGAGTTTATGTAATTACATGAGACCCATATGTATTTAAAGGTCAACTGATTAGTAACCTTAATCACATTTGCTGTCTTTTTTGCTAATTGACACAACATAACCACAGGAAGAACACCAGGGTGCAAGTCTTACAGCAAAAATTCTACCTATCACAAGCGCATAGCAATGAAGGGAGAAACCAGTGAGGCTTCCACTAGTAATTAGTGTCTTCTCAAGTAGAAAATAAAGCAGATTTGTTGAAAAAAGCTAATTTTAGTGCTCACTTTGGCAGCACATATACTAAAAATAATTTTAATATCCCTTTTTGGCTATTTTCTGCCTCTCATTCTAAAGTCATTTGTCTCACTTCATCATAACAAGAAACTGGCAAAGATGTGGCACTCCCTGATCTCTGCTAAAGACACCCAAATGTTTCAGATGACACTCCTTGGAGGGTGTCAGTCCTTGCCATAGCCTCCAGCAGAAAGCTGTTATACCACTATAGTCCCGTTCCTGACACAGGAGAACCTACCAGCACTCTTTCTGGTTTAGCCAGTCCTAAGTTAGATATTAAATCCCGATAAGGACAACCTGGCCCAAAGGCTGTTAATTAATGAACAAACCTTGTGTGCAAACTAAACTACTCAGCTCCAGTTAACAAATTCCAAGAAGAAAAGGAAGTGAATGGAAAAATACTTCCTTCTAATTAGGTGAGAAAGAAACACTGAGTTTTCAAATCTGAAACAAAGAGCTATTTTTCATGTACTCTGCTCCTGGAGAGAAGGGAGGAGGATTCCCTGGACCAGTTGTCACCTGAGAGGAAAAGAAAGACAAGCTGTTGCATTGTCCAAGCATAGCATAAAAGTGGTCTAGAAAGTTTTCCTGAGAGGAGTCAGCTCCTGAGGTCAGAATGTTTAGAAACATGTAAGAACCAACCCCTGAGTTCCTAAAATCATCATTTTACTCCAAGAATGCTAAAGCTGTCTCCTTAGTGTCTTTGGCCTCCTCTACCCACTGTTAAGGCCCACTGTGCGCTACAGGAGCCAGCTGTTTTTAACAGAGACAATGAAAATAGAGAGGTATGCAGCTGGTTCCAGAATTTCTTTTGGAAAAGAAGCAACCTTGTTAAGAAAGAATCTTGAAAAAATGATGGGAGAAGAAGGTAAGCCTTAAAAGTGGTGTTGGCAAGGGGTAACAAAAAAGCAGCTAAGCCAGGTAAGGTGGTGTATGACTGCCTGTAATCCATGAACACAGGGAGGATCACAAGTTCATTCCCAGCCTGGCCAATTTAGTGACTTAGCAAAACCCTGTCTCAAAATTTAAAAAGAAATGTAAAAGGTCTGGGGATATGGTTCAGTGTGAAGGCCCTAGAGAAGAAGAAGAGGAAGGGGAAAAAGGGGAGGGGAAGGGGAAGAAGGAACAGCAGCAACAGCAGCAGCAGCTAAATTTCTTCACTTAAAAAGTGAACAGGGCCCGCCTCACCACGTGGCTTTTCTAAATAAAACATCTTTGAAAAGTGGGGTGGGCAGGCAACCCACTTTCCAGTCCCCCTTCTGTCTCTCTTAGAAGCTTTCTTTCTCTCAATAAATTTTTCCTACTCTTAAAAAAAAAATAGTGAACAGGGAAGGGCTAGGGGGGGTGTGGATCAGTAGTAGAGTGATTGCCTAGCAAGTATGAGGCCCTAGGTTCAATGCCCAGCACCAGCAGGAGTAGAGGCAAATGAAATTTGAAAAGTGAAGAAAAAAAGAAGTAGATGGGGAAGAGAAGAAGGAAAAAAAAAAGAGAGGCAACCCAGGGGGAGTATGCAGTATGTAGGAAAAGTGCAAAAATACATTGGGGGACCGGGTATTTTGCCTGCCTCACAAATGCAAGGTCCCAAGTTCAATCCCCAGTATCAAAAAAAAAAAATACATTGGGTATGGTGATGCATACCTATAATCCCATCACTCAGGAGGCTGAAGCAGGAGATCAGTGCAAGTTCGAGGCCAGCCTGGGCTATATGGTGAGTTCAAGGCTGACCTAAACTACATAGCAAGACCTTGTCTCAAAAAAAACAAGAAAGAAATTGCAAGGGGATTTTTAAGAATAGGGCCATTTGATATTAACCCTGTCATGTACTGTCTAGGGCTGACCTGTATCTTCCACCAGCAAAGTCTTACAACACGCTGCTAGCTGTTGTGAGTGGAGGTGCTTTGGGAGCAAACTAAGGAGAAGGTCTTAGGTTCTGTGATTAGGTCCACGTGGAATGGAGAACTCAGCCCAAGTCAGCAGTCAGAGCCGGGGTGACTAGGAAAACCATCAGCCATGGGACTGGGCATAAGCCTAGGGAGGGCATTGTACTTCCCCCAGGATGGTTTTGAGCCAATCTTAGCACTTAGTTTGGAACTGAGTAATCCTAGCTGACTTCACAGTTACATAATTCGCTCAACCAAGCTCTGACTCAGTGTTGCATTGATCTTGCTGTTTTTGTCTTGATTTATCACAGTTTTTCCCCCAAACCTGAGATTTTAGTTGTTTTTCCTCTTGGATCAGCTTCATTTCTAAATCTCAGTGATTGGCCTCTTGCCCATTAAAAGGTTGGGTAAGATATTGTCACCCTGGCAATGGGAGTGGGTGTCAGGAAGACTCACTGCCATCCTGACTGAAGAGTCTTGGGAGCTGCTTTCCTTTATGGTCACCAAGTCAAGCTGGTTTAGGAAAGGAGGTTAGGAGCTGAATTCTGATCCCTCTTAACCATGAGGAATCTATAGCTGAGTACCAATGGTTCCAGGAAGACATCAAGGGATAAGGGTGTATCAAAGACATGAGGAAATGTTTGACTGATTTATCAGAGCCTATGTATAGATGCCCTTCACAGAAGGTCTAAGAGCATACATAATTCTCTTATTTTTAATTCACTCTAACAATTCTACCCTACTTATTTAGGTAGACTCATGCCAAACCACAAAATAACCTTACAACCATGATGCTGGGCAGAGGCTTCTCATTGCTTAACAAACCATAACATGGGCACCATCCCTGTCTGTGTGGGCTTTGAAGTCTCTTATGCCAGAGGCCCAGACAGCCTCTCCAGAATACTTAGTACTGTTTCACCTACTTCTCTACTTTGGCATGCCTCAACTCCATCCTAAATGGTGCCTCCTCTGATGCTTTCTCCTTTTTCTATTACCATCATCTCCATCCTCCTCTTCTCTCATCCTCCTACTTTTCCTACAATCCAGTACTTCCTGAGCCCCCTGGAGCCCTTGGCCCTTGGCAAACTCTCTTCCTTACAATATAAGACTTTCTCATGGGCTCATTTCTCCGTCTGCCTACCACATTTCCTGAAGGACACTGCCTTTCCTATAGCTCCCTAGGACTGAAAATGTTTATTGTTCACACATTCTAACCCTATATAGGGAAAAGGGCATATTTACTCTTCTTACTCTGTACTACCATATGCAGATTCTTATTCTTCATTCAGGTATTTAAAAGCACTCTATATCCTTTCTTGCAAATTTTGTTTTCATCTATCCTTCTTTTGGCCAAAGTGACTGGTAAATGCCACGTCATCAGCCATTACTGTGGCTGCAGGGTGAATGTGACCATTACCAGGACTATGTCAATTCTGCAAATTTAAACTTTAATATGCCACCAAAAACCATTACCTGGGTACAGCCACCTGGTTCCACACTACAAAAATGCAGAGGACACCAGACCACCAGACGAAGGTACTGAGTCCCGCTGTTCCCAGCCCATAGGTAGGGGCTTCTGAGCCGTCGTCCCACTGCTCCTGGTCCAGAGGAAGGGGCTTCCCGGCCACCATCCCTCCCACTGCTCCCAGCCCACAGGAAAGGGCTTTTGGGTCAACATCACTACCGCTGATCCCGGGCCCTGTCCCACCTCACCCACCTCACAGGAGGTAATCCCTGCAGGTGCTAACAGATCCCCCCCAAAGTCGAAATGAGAAAACA
>NW_004624730.1:12372096-12394102 GCF_000247695.1 Heterocephalus glaber
TTCCCCTGCTTGAGAAGTTTTCTGCCATCACTCCTCTGAACAGGTTTTTATGTCATCTGCACTCTCTCCTGTTTCTTCATTGACTCTGATCAGTCTTATGTTATTCTTCTTTGCATTGTCTAGCAGCTGCTGGATTGATTTCTTGTGATCCCTTACTATTTTAAAGAAATTTTTCTTTTCCTGGTCACTAATTGCAATCCTGTCTTCTCTATCTGAAATTCTGTCCTCACATTGGCTCATTCTGCTGCATAAACTTTTAATGGAGTTTTTAATGTCCTGGAAATCTGTTTGCATCTGTTTTATGGATTCTGTTTGTTTCCTATGTTGGGATTCCATCATGTTCCTCAGCTCCTCTATTTTTTTTACTCTGTGTCCTATCTAGATTTATTAACCATGTCTTGCACTATGGGCACAATCTCTGCTGTTATGTGAGAAATTATTTTTGATTTCATTTTTTCCAGACCCTCTTTTGTTGCCAGTTCAGGGAGTCCAGATGGTTGAGTATCAGATTGTTCCATCTGGTTTCCCTTTGGGGTTGCTTTAGGTGATCTGGAAGTCTGGTTTTGAGACTTGTTTACATGGCCTCTCATTTCAATGGGGATAGGGGCTGGATGTGTGCTGCTGGCACCTGCATGGTTCACCTCCTCTGTGCTGGGGGAAGGGGGTGGTATGGTGACCTGGAAGGTTCACCTCCTCTGTGCTGGGGGCAGCTCTGCTCCTTGGCACTGGGTGGTGGTATGGCAGCCCTTAAGGTTCACCTCCTCTCCACTTCCTCAATTTCTGAGACTATAAAATACTCTTGGCTGTGACTCATGTTTTTCATTATTTTGGCAATTTTTTCTTGGTTTTTTTTTGGAGGGGGGTGCCAGGGATCAAACTCAGGACCTTGTGCTTGCAAGGCAGGTGGCAGAACCACTGAGCTAAATCCCCAGCCCTGACTTTGGGAGTGTTAAGCCATACCAATCATCTAATTTGTAGGATGCCCTGGTACGGAAATTTGTTATTTTTCTCAAGATAAGTCCTGAATGATGGGTTATTGGAGGAAGATTACTGAAGTAAAGAGTCATTTTCATCATATCATATCATATCAAGAATATATGCTATCAATGTGACTTATGGCTGCTGATGTTGACTTTGATCACCTGGAGGAGAGTGTTTATCAAGTTCCTCTGCAAAAATCTGCTTTTCCACTCTTTCCAGATTGTTGTCTTTAGAAGGAAGTCATTATGGGCCACCCACACCTATGCAGTGTGGAGTTAGGTTTTAAATTAGTTGTAATTCTGCATAAGGGAATGTTTATTCCCCTTTGTATAGTTTTTTTATTTTAAGACAGTGTCTCCCTAGGTAGCATGGCTGGCCTTGAACTCCTAGGTTCAAGTGATCTTCCAACCTTAGCCTCCCGAGTAGCTCAGGCTACTGGCATGTGCCACTATATCTGGTAATTCAATCTTTTTATCTCAGATAGATTCATGAGCATTTATCTTATATTTTGGGCTATAATCCAATATTACTTTTTAAAAAGTTTTGTTACTCAAATGGTTCCATCTTTGGCCACTGGGTGCTCTTTCAGTTGGCTCCCATGCTCCTTTGACAAAGCCTCATCAATGTAACTTTTGTTGTTTGTTATTGTTTTTAATCACTTTCTCAATTTCTGATACTATAAAATGCTCTAGGATCATCTTGTATATTTCCTGCCCTAATCCAAGCATGAGCCATGTCTCCAAGGTGCCCTGGTTCCTTGTCTTGTACAATGATATTAGAAGCCAAGATCAGGCACTAAGTATACTTATTGCTAATGGGCTACTCAACTGTTTTTTGCCAACATTCAAAAGCTAATCAGTGGATAAAGGATAACCATTTTAACAAATGGTGCAAGAGCAACAGGCCAAAAAATGAACCTCAACCTAAAACTCACATATTATGCAAAAGCAAATTATGGATGTAATATAAAATGTAAAACTATAAAACTTCTAGAAAAAAATTGTAAGCAATCCTTGGGATCTGAAACATCATTATCAATGGAAAAATTGATAAATTGGACCCCAGGAGGTTTAGAAGCTTTTGCTCTGTGAAAAATCCTATTGAAAGAAAGATAAGATAAGCTGCTATAGACTGGGAGGAAAATATTGGCAAAGCACATATTCTACAAAGATTCATATGTCAAATATATAAACTCAATAGTGGAAAAACAAATAATCCAATTAGAAAATGGACAAAGACTTGAACTAACATTTCACTAAAAATGATACACAGGTGGCAAATAAGCACACAAAGAGATGCTCAGTATCATTTAGCCATTAGAGAAATACAAATTTAAAGAACTATAAGATAACACTACAAAGAAAAACTGAAACCTATGTTTACACAAAAACCTGTATATGAATGCCCCTAACAGCTCTTTTCATAATAGTCTCAACTAGAAAAAAAAGACCCAGATGTCCTTCAGCAGGCAAATAATCAAGTAAATTGTTGTACCACTATACCATGGGATATTATTCAACAATAAAAAGGAAAAAAATTTTGATACATGTAATAACTTAGATGAATCGCCAGAGAATTATGTAGAGATCAGTGATTTCCAGGATCTGGGTTGTGAGCGGAGATGAAGGAATTCACTATAAAGGTGTAACATAAGAAAAATTTGAAGGGTGATAGAAATATTCTATGAATTCATTGTGGTTGTGGTATGGTTACCTGACAGTACAGTATTTATCAAAACTCAAAAAGGTAGATGTTATTGTATATGATTTGTGATTCATTTTTTTAAAACATGAAAAAATAGCTTTTAAACCAGCATTCACTTATTTCCATTATTAAATTAGCCAACATTCTCCATTCCTTCTATAAAACATACCAACCGGTACTCAGAACACTTACAGCTATACTTAAGGCCAATAAATCTCTCTAATATCCTGGAGTTTTCTGCTCCTATCAGTTGAACACAAGAGACCTAGCACAGTGGCACCACACCTGTCTGGCAAGCACAAGACCTAAACTGTAGCACTGTTAGACATATGTGTTATTAAAATTACCCAATGTAATTAAACATGACATTAGCCCATGAAATATGAGTATGGAAAGGAAGAACTGTTTCTATGAAAATTAGGAGGAATGCTTTGGAAAGTCTTGCTAATAGCAAAATACTTTTAAAATATCTTAAATGAAAATGGACAATAGGAAAAATTGTGATTTTCTATTACACTACAGTATAACTATTGTTTACAACAATCCACTATATATTTCAAAATATCTAGTAGAGTATGAAAGTTCCCAACACATAGAAATGATTAATGTTTGAGGAGATGGAAGTGCTTATTATCCTGATTTAATCATTATTTGTGTATTCATGTACTGAATTATCATACATTAAAATGTACAAATATTATGTCTCAACAAATTCAATAAATAAAATTAAGGTATACCTTAAGATATACCTCAGTGATATCACTCTTGCCTATCATTCTTGTGGCCCTAGGTTTGATCCCAAACCCCACCAAAAAAAAAGTGGGAATGGGGAATGAGACAGCTATGAGAGATTGCAAGGAAAGGTAAAAATCTAAAATCAATCTACACTTACATTGCTTTGAAGTGGCTCAAAGTTTTTGCACTATTTTAACATAATTCAAACTGGAAATTATACAGGATACACGATGATAATGACTTATGCTTCAAAGATGTCTTAGAGTTCTAATTAACAGAGCCATATTCAAAAAAAGGGTATGTGGGGCCAGGGATTTAGCTCAGTGGTTTCACCGCCTGCTGTGCAAGTGCAAGGACCTGAGTTCAATCCCCGGTACCAAAAAAAAAAAAAAGCAAAAAAAGGGTATGTATGGAAAATGAATGTACATTTATATGTTCTAATCCTTTAACTTAAAATGTTAAACTATGTATAAAATATTATTTACGATTCTCCATTTTTGCTGAATTTTTCTATGAGCCAAAGTTATGCAGACACTGCGTAAGAGTAAAGTGACTCAAACCTAAAACTTAACATGTCTTGTGTTGAGTTCAAAAATGTTATTTTTTAATCATCCTGGCAATTTGGGTGGATTTTGTTTGACAGATTGGATATTTGAAATGTAGAATTTAGACTTGTGATTTTAATTTGAAAGTTTAAATGAACTTAATTGATGATAGATTGGGGATTTAAATTTGAGATGTGTTAAAAGTTGGATTATGCTTCTAAACCATGTTTCAATTTTTCAGAGAATCTGAAGTACTAAATCTATAACTTGAGTTATTTGGTTTGTAAACAGAGTGTAAGTACATAGAAATATTGGTTTATTAGGTTTGTAAACTTGCTTGTTGAGTGCTTGCAGTGCTTTTGAGATTCAAATACATTTGTAGGTATAGTTTGAAATATCTAAGAATTTCATCAAGTTAATAAATAAATGTTTAGGGAATTTATCACATTTATAAACTAATTTATAAGAGAATACTATATATTTTGGGGTTGGTACCGGGGATCGAACTCAGGACCTTGCGCTTGCAAGACAGGCGTGGTGCCACTGAGCTAAATCCCCGGCCCAAGAGAATACTATATTTATAAATAAAACTATAGATTTAAAGTTAAGCTTAAATGCTTAAATTTAAAAATAGATTCTAAAATTAGATACCTGCAATAAATTTGATATTAAGAAAAAGTTCTAGGGCCAGGGATTTAGCTCAGTGGTTCTGGCACCTGCCTCACAAGCGCAAAGTCCCAAGTTTGATCCCCGGTACCAAAAAAAACCCAAAAAAACAAAAAAAAAATTTGTTTCTCGATTCACCTGCTAATGGAAATTAAGGTTGTTTCTAGTTTTTGGCTATTATTAATAAGACTGCTGCCCTGTCTCCCTGAAAATAAGACCTAGCAGGAAAATAATCAGCCTTGAAGACTAGAGATCAAAAATGCCAGCCCCAATCAACCTATCCTTTCCTTACCTGCCTTATAGAGTAGACACCAAGCAAAAGAATAGTTATAGCAGGTAAGGCAAGGATAGGATAGGCTGATTGGGAATGGCGTTTTTGATCTCTAGTCTTCAAGGCTGATTATTTTCCTGCTAGGTATTATTTTCAGGAAAACAGGGCAGCAGCCTTATTAATAATAGCCAAAAACTAGAAGCAACCTTAATTTCCATTAGCAGGTGAATCGAGAAACAAATTGGGTTTTTTTGTTGTTGTTTTTGGTACTGGGGATCGAACTTGGGACCTTGTGCTTGCGAGGCAGGTGCCAGAACCACTGAGCTAAATCCCCGGCTTGAGAAACAAATTGTAATAAATAGAAATCCAATAGAATATTATTCAGCAATAAAAAGGAGGGAAGTGCACACATTGTGCTCTTCTTAAAGTCTTGTGTGGTGCATCAGATGGAGACTAGGTTATGTACTCTCTCATAGCTATGAAGGAGATGGAGAAAGTGAGTCCTGGCTTCCACCTGGGAATCAGGACTCTAAATAGTAGAGATTCTCTGAATATAGGAGAGCTATTGAACAGCTGAAGAGAAACCATTAGAATGTGACAAATTTTTACTACACTGCACTCAGTGGAAAGTAAATTCAAGGAGGTTGGGTAGAACAAGTTGGGAGGTAGAGGGACCAGTTAGGTGGCTGGGGCTGATCCACAAAGAAGGTAGTAATGACCTGAACCAAGGCTGCAATAATAGAAGCAGAGAGAGGGAATAAATTTGAAAAACAACTTAAAAGAACAGTAAGCATAATTTGGAGATTATTACATAATGAAAATGAGGACGCAGGAGGAATTAAGAATTTCTGGCTTAAATACTGAATAGAAAACCACATGGAGATTCCTCAAAAAACTAAGAAAACTACCATATTATCCAGTGATCCCACTACTGGGTATGTATCCAAAGGAAATAAAAATCAGTATGTTGAGGAGACTTCTGCACTCCCATTTTCATTGGACCAGCATTCACGATAACAAAGAAATGGAAACAAACTGTTTATAAAACAGTGAATGGAGAAAAAAATGTAGTACTGTATGGATACACATTGGAATTCTACTCAGCCACACACCCAAAAAAAAGATGAAATCCTGTGATGACATGATGGAAGTGGAAGACATTATGTTAAGTGAAATAAAACAGACGCAGAAAGACAAAGTCTGTATTATTATCTCAGTCATATATGAAGTCTTTAAAAAAAGTTGATCTCATAGAAGTTGAGCATATACTAGTGGTTACCAGAGCCTAGGGAGAGCAGGAGAGAGGGAGAGATGGGGAAAGGTTTGTCACTGGTTACTAAGTTACAGTTAGATAGAAGAAACAAATTCCGGTGTTTTATTGCAAAGAAGGAAGACCATAGAAAATGATAACTAACTGTATGCTTCAAATGAAGTGGAATAAAGGATTTTAAATGTTCTTACCACAGAGAAATGATCAACTTTTGAGGAGATAGATATGTTTTCCCTAATTTGAATGTTACACAATGTATACATGTATAGAAAGATCACATGGTATCCCAAAAATACGTACAATTTTTATATCAATTCAATTTGTTTAATTTTAAAAAACGAATTTCTGGCTTAAGTGACTGAGAAGATAATGAGACCTTAAAATAAGAAAGGACCATGGAAAAGAGAAGCAGGTTTGGGAGCTAGAGGAAGGATATTCTAAATTCCAGACATGTTAATGGTTTCTAATATAATTTCATTGTCATCAGAGAGCATACTTTGTATGACTTGGACTGTTTTAAATTTGATACGTTGTTTATGGTATTAAATATGATCTACCTTGGAAAATGTTCTATGTGTACTTGAAAAGCATGTGAATTCTTTTGTTAGATGGAGTGACCTACAAATGTTAATTAGATAAAGTTGCTTCATAGTATTTATCAAGCGTCCAATATTTTTACCAATCTTCTATCTTGTTCTGTGAAATACTAGGAATAAAGTATTGAAATTTTCAGCTATCATCAAGGATTTGTCTGTTTCTCTTTGCACCTACTTTTGCTGTATTTGGAAGCTCTATCATTAAGGGTGTGAACATTTAGTATTGTTATGTCCCCTTGATGAACTGGCACTTTTATCATTATGAAATAGCCTTCTTTACATTTGATAATATTCTTTTCTTTGAAATTTGCTTTTCTCCTGACTACTTTTTTTGTTAGCATAGTAAATCTTTTCCATGCTTCTACTTTTAACCTGTGTCTATATATTTAAAGTGCATTTCTTGTATGCAGCTCACTGTATCTTACTTTCGTACACAATCTTTGTCTTTTAATTGGAGATGTTTAGTCCATTTACATTTAATATGATTACTGTTATGATTTGGTTTAAGTCTCCTATCCACTGATCTAAAAAGTGGAAGTCTGTTGAACTTCTTAGATCTGTAAGTACAATCAGGCCTCCATATGTGTAAATGGTGCATCCAGAGTTAACTAACAGCAAATTGAAAATAATTGAGGAAAAATTATATCTGAACTGAGTGTCCCCAGAGGTTTTTCTTGTCATTTTCCCCTAAAAATTACAGTATAACAAGTATTTTCATAGCTCTTATATTGTATTAACTCTTATAATTAATCTAGGCATGATTTAAAGTATATAAAAGATATTTGAAGGTATATGCAAATACTATCATATTTTATGTAAAGCACTTGAGGATCTGTGGATTTCAGGAGGGGGAAGAAGGGGTCCTGGAACCAATACCTAGATTATACCAAGGGAGAAATGTGTATGGTTTTCATGAAATTTGGAAACTTCTGGCTATTATTTCTTCAAACATTTCTTGTTCCCACCCTCTCCTCTGGAGATTGCACTTACATATATATTAGGTAACTTCTAGTTGTTCTACATCTCACTAACGCTCTTTCCATTGCTTAACATTTTTTTTTCTAAATGTTTCACTTTAGATGATTTCTATTGATGTGGTTTGCAGCTCACTAATCTTTTCTTTAGCAATGTCTAATTTGCCCTTAATCCAATTCAATGGTTTTATTGTTGTTGCTATTGTTGCAATGCTTGTAATCAAACTCAGGGCCTTGAGCATAACAGGCAAATGTCCTGTCACTAAGTTACATCTCCAAGAAGTGCTTGGTATATTTTTTAATCTCATAACATTATAGATTCCTTCTGTAGAAGCACAAGTTGTCTTTTGTTATATTTCCCCTATCTCTTCTAACCTTTTTGAATATTTGAAATAGAGTAACCATTTTAATGTCCTTTGTTAATTCTAATATCTATGACAGTTCTGGATCTGTTTCTGATTGGATGATTTTTCTCTTCATGTAGATTGTATTTTCCTGATCAAACCTCTGGATTACCAGTTTACAGGAAATACAGGAGAAGAACTACATTTTAAGCAGAAATGTAGAGTGCAATCAACAAAATGCAGAGTATGGGAAATTCCACAGGACAGTGTATCCATTCCTTTAACATATAAAGTATGAGGAAAGGAAAAAGTTTAAGAGACTTTAGCTAAAAGCAATGAGGGGCTTGTTTGGGTCTTGAGTTTAAGAAATAAATTACATAGAGCATTTATTGGAAACTTTTTAGACTATCTAGATATTAGGAAATTATTACTTTTAAAAGATTTTTAAGATGTTCTGATTTTTTTAAACAGGCCTTATCATGTAGAGAAACATGGTGAAATAGAGATGGGATAATCTGCTGCTTGTGATTTGCTTCAAGTAATCCACGGAAGGGAAGAAAAGGTAAAGACAGAAAAAATTGACCATGAGATTATAACTGTTGAAGCTGACTAATGGGTGCATAGTGATTTATTATACTAGTCTTTCTACTTTTGCACTTGGTATTTAATATCTTTCATAATGAAATGTTTTATATTTGCTATTTTTCATATTTGATATTTTTCATAATTAAAAAATTCAAATGTTCTCTTCTCTGAGAAGACTCTACCTAGCCCAATAGATTTAATTGTACTTAGAACTATTCCCCTCCCATCATAATAATTAAACACTCATTTATTTTCAAATCTTCTTTACCATAAGCACCTTAAGAGCAAAGATTGTGTCTTACTTATTTTACATTCTTTGTATTCCTACTTTCTGCCACAGAGCCTGGGTGCTCATAAATGGTAGTGAATTGACAATTCTCTGGCCCCAATTCACCAGGGTGCTCATGACAAGATTATGAAATCAAACTTCCAGGTGAGAATTGTGTCCTTTGCACATTCAAGTTATACTGTGTATAAACATATGGCAAAGGAGCCAAAGGAGTCCTAATGTAAAAATCTAGGCAATAAAACTGTCAAGACAAATCAAGAATCCGACTTGGCAGGGTCAGTAGTATTAAAATTATTCTATGGTTCTCTGTGTACTTCATCTTCTTATCAGTATGAATTGTGACCTTTACATAAAGTTCTTCATTCTGCCTTGCCTTTCTCATAGGATTGCTCTCAGTCTCAAATAAGATGTCACATGTACATGAAAGGGCTTTTAGAATGGAAAAATAGTGTAAATTGAAATACAACAGTTTCTTTCTTTCCAAGGCATCTCACAGACCCCATCATTTTAGCTATTGGAAGGACTGAATTTGGCTGAAATTGTTCAGAGAGTAAAGCCTGTTTGAGGCAATTTTATATAGTTTTCTTTCCTGGCACCACATATACACATGTATGTATATGTATGTATACAAATATGGTACCTGGGGTGTGCCTGGTGCTAGAAGCAGAGACAGAAGGACAGCACAGAAGCTGGGAACCTACAAGGTGTGATTGAAATATATGGTGAACTCTTTTCTCCTTAACCAACTGTGTTTTTTTATTTGTACATGTTTGCGATATATAACGATGGCAATTATCATAGGGAGTTGGTACATGTACATAATACATCTTAATTCTTTTTTTCCTCTCTTTTTTTTGTCATCCCCTAACCTTCTTCTCCTTCCCTGCGTCTTCCAATTCTTGGTGCCCTTTCCACTCAAAAGCTCTATTTTCATAATTTTTCCCCCTTAATTCTTTTTTTCCATCCCCTTTCCCTCTTCTCCCTCCCCCTTCCCTCCATCTCTTGTTTCTCCATCCATTTAAAAAGATCTCTCTATTTCTTATTTACCTATCTTTCACAATGCACTTCTCTCTCTCTCCCTCTCCCCCCATATATAAATTGAGTTTATCGTGTAAGAGAAACCATGCAATATTTAAGCTTGCATGTCTGACTTATTCTCAGTCAATATTATGGTTTCAAATTGCATCCATTTATCTACGAATGCCTCAAGTTTATCTTTATGGTAGAGTAGTACTTCATTCTGTATAAAAACCAGATTTCCTGGGGCCGGGAATTTAGCTCAGTGGCACCATGCTTGCCTCGCAAACACAAGGTCCTAAGTTCCATCCCCAGTACCAAAACAGATTTCCTTTATCCATTCATCTGTTCATAGGCATGTAGGCCATTTCCAAGATTTAGCTATTATAAATTGTGTTGCTATAACATAGGTATGTATGTATCACTGTAATATGTTGACTTTAACTCTTTCAGGAAGATACCTAGAAGGCGAATAACTGGGTCAAATGGAATTTCTATGTTTTTAGATTTTTGAGGAATTGCCACGCTGATTTCTGTAGTGGTTGTACTAGCTTGCATTCCCACCAGCAATATAAAGGAGTTCCTTTTTCCTCACATCCTAATCAGCATTTGTCATTTTTGATTTCTTGATAATAGCCTTTCTTTCTGGAGTAAGATGATAATTTAATGTTGTTTTAATTTGCATTTCTCCAACGGCCAGCGATTTTGAACATTTTTTCATGTATTCATTGGCCATTTGTATTTTTTCTGAGAAATGTCTATTCATTTCAGTTGCCCAATTTTTGATTGGGTCTTTTTATTTGGGGAAGGTAATTTTTTTTTAGTTCTTTATATATTCCAGAGGTTAGTTCTTTGTCCAAGGAATAACTGGGAAAAAATTTTCCCATTCTACTGGTTGTCTCTTCACTCTTGGTTATTTCTTTTTCTGTGTAGAAGCTTTTTAATTTAATAAGATCCCATTTGTTGATCCTTTGTATTATTTCTTGTGCTGTTGGAGTTCTATTCATAAAGGCCTCACTTATGCCTTTGTTTTCAAGAATTTTATCTATGGTGCATATTTAAATTTTTTCAATTTATTATAGTAAAAGACACATTGCCTAACTTCCCTCAAAATACCCTCACATTGCTTTAGGCTTTACCAGAGTGGGAGGAATTGAAATAGTGTGAGCATAACAGAGTTGAGAAGCATGATGGTCCACACTTGTAATCCCAGCACTCAGGAGGCTGAGGCAGCAGGATCTCTGCGAGTTCAGCCAGCCTGTGCTACATAGTGAGTTCATGTAGTCCAGCCTGAACTAGATAGTGGGACCCTGTCTCAAAAAAATAAAACAAACCAAAAAATACTCTCACTTCAGAAAAACTTATACCATCCTTCTTGCCACTTTCTTAAGCAGTTCTGAAAGTCCTCTTTCATGATTATTTTTTCTTAGGTGTGATAAAAAATATATGGTGAATGCTGCTGCTGAGTGCCATCCAACAGAAAAGCAGAAAGACATGTAAAAACATTACAGTGTGTCCTCATCCCCTATTCACCAGACCTAGCACTATGTGACTTCTAGCTCTTCCTCAAAGTCAAATGACCATGGAAGTTAAACATTTTGAATCCATTCAGGACACTGAGGCAGCCATAACAGCACACATGCTCATGAAAGAGGACTTCCAGAACTACTTCAGAAAGTAGCAAGAGCAATAGGATCGGTGTGTTTAAAGCAAGGGGGAGTATTTTGAGGGAGGTAATGGCAATGTGAGTTTTACTGTAATAAAGTTTTTAAAAATTTAACATTCAGTGTATTTTTTGATCACACCACATGTCCTCAGAGCCCACCTAGTCCTTGGGTACTTTTAAGTGTTCATGTACCTGCCATCCCTTAACCCTAGGTGCACCTTACTCCTGCTATTCAATCTCCTGATTAACTTATTTGTATGCTTACATATTTATTGATTTATCTTTTTAGTTAAAAATTTCACAAAAACACATTGTATTGGGAATTACTAAATCCGGGGAGATTTCCATTTTACAAATATATTATTGGAGAGGGCATGATTGTGGGCAGGTGGGCTTTGACTTTGTGAGAAAGTTACTAAGACGGCAATTTTGGGAAGCTCTCTGTGGCTGCATTCTCCTGTCCATTGGTAAGATTTTGTTTTAGGCCAATTTTACTTGGTGTGAAATTTGGGGAGTGGTTATAAGGGTGCGTGAGAGAATAATTCAGTAAGCTGGGCATTAGTTTTACATACCTTTCTGTATTGGGGTATTATTTAACGATGAGTATTTTTTAAATCTCTTCTTTCAAAATGCATGCAGCTTCTTGGGCTGTACACAGTGTGGTTGGTGCAGGTGCGGCCACAGCGGTTGGATCCAGAGTGTCCCGTCAGGGCGAGGCCTGCCTTCAATGGGGCTATGTGGCCTCCGAAAAGGGTCAAACAACCAAGCACTAGAACACTAACAGTAACTCTCCTCCAAACAGCAGGAACCTTTAGGTATTGCTTGCCTGCGGCCCGCACTAGGGGAGAGCACAAGGGCTGCGACCCGGCGCGGCTCTCGCTGCACCCCTGGCGGACCCCTTCCAGACGAGGCCGGCGGGAGGGGCGGAGCGGCGGGAGGGGCGGGGCCTTGCTCGAGGCCGGGACGGGGCGCACAGCCCTTCGCGGAGGGTGGGGTCGAGAAGGCGGCAGGCGGGGCGCGCTCGGACCTCCGCTCCTCACGCGGGGCGTTCGCAACCCGGACTTCGCGCCGCGGGGAATCTTGGTGGTGTGTGTGGCCTGCTAGGTGAGGAGAAGCCACGGTTACTGAGGTAGGCGCGGGAATGCCCACCGCGCGGCCTGCAGCTCCGAGCGCCCTTGCCCCGGCCTGAGGGGGTGGTGAGGCGGGAGGGGGGGGCGGTGCGCAGAGGCCGGGGCGGGGCGGGCCGGGGGCGGGGACCGGCGTAGCTGGAGGGGCCCCGGAGCTGGCCGGGCTGGGGGAGCGGGGAGTCGGGGGGGGGAGCGGCCGCCTCTGCTTGCCTCCTGGGTCTTGGGCCCGAGAGCCTGGAAAATGCCTGCCCCGAGCGTCCGCGGAGGACGAGGAGGAGGCCGGGCGCCCGGGCTTGTTTCCCCACATAGTCCTCGGGAACTTGTGAACCAGAAAGCTTGGCAGAGAAGCAAATACCAACGTCCTGGAAGAACTGAGAGTCACGTCTGTAGGCGATGAGGCTCTTTTTCCTTCCCCGCCCCCTGCCCAACCTTGGCCCGAGTTGGCCAAAGAAGGATGTGTCACCAGCTGGGGGCTGCGGGCGGGAGCCCAGAGTTGCTGGGAGCGGGGTACCTGAGACAAAGGTAATGGAGGCCGGGCTGACTACGCCTCTGCCTGCGCTCCAGCGCCCGGGGCTGGGGTCTCGCTGCAGCGCCAGCCCGGCCGCAGCTCGGAGGGACGTTCTCCTGGGAACTCTCGATGGAAACCAGCTGGCCGTGCCTGGAGTTGATGTTGCTTCTGAACTCTGCTGTGCTCACATTATTTCCATTCCTCTCATCCTGGTAAAGCCCGAGGAAGTTTTATCCCGCTTAATGATCAGTAAATATAGGGGGAGACAGATTGCTGTTTGTGAATTATAAGGTATTTTCTTATTAGGAAATGGTCTGAAAACACGAAATAAATTTTTAACATGTAAACAGAAAAGTAATTTATATTGCCTTTCAAAATCTGAGGAAGTGTTCCTCCTCAAATCTTCACTTATGTACAAAACATCCCCCGCACCTTTGGTGCCAGGCATTTTTCTTTGTTCTTCCTTAGTGTCAGGCCTCAGTTTCTTGTAAATAGAGCACCCAGCGCCAAACGTTAAGAATTGCCATACTAGGTCAGAACATGGGCGCCCAGCTCAGCAGGCAGTGAGCTTGTGTTGTATTAAAACACTGGGCTTTTTTCTTAGTGATACCATTAAAAAGTAACTCAATTTCTTTCAGTAGCCTTCATGACTAATACTGAAAGCCTTTTAAAAACTATAGATGAAACCTAATTTATACAATTTATTCACAGTTACTGAATCCAAATGGGTGTCCTGTTTCAGCCAGAAGAATTTATACCACCAGATACTTGTGCAAAACAAAAAAAAAAAAGTGGATCTTTTATATAATCAGGGAGTTCAGAAATCGAGGACAGAAAAACAAAACTTTTTTTTTTTAAATGAAAAGCTTTGGAGAAGTCTTTTCCAGGCCCATTCTGGCTATTGAGTTAAAAAAACAACAAAAAACCCCCCAGCTTTATCCACTATCAACCTAAATATTAAGGAGTTAACGACTTATTTGCTGTCATGAATGTTCGAATGTTTTACAATGAAGCTTAACTTTCTGGCAAGTGAAGGGGCTATCTGACATTATCTTTGTCAATTAATTCGACCTTGACGTGTAGCTGAAACCAGCTGTTTTGAGAGAGTAGCTGTTTTGTTTGAGCAAGAAAGGAATAAAGGAGATGGGTAATTTTGGAGTATCAAGTACTTGAAGGGGGTTCCTATTCAAACCTTAGCATTGCTTTTACACTTTTAACTAGACTCCTCACTGTTTCTGACATAGTCCTTACTAATCTGGGCCCTGCCATCTGTCAATGTGCAGCTGAAACTTTATTTCCTCAGCCTTTTCTTGACATCTTCACCACCACCCCCCAAACGAAAAACAACAAGAACCCACAAGTTATGGGAGTAGAATTAACCACCTTTTGAATATTACCATTCTCTAAATTAAAGTTTCTCACCCATGGTACTATTGACATTCTTTATTGTGGAAGGCTGTTTGTGCAGTATAGGATGTTTAGCTGCATTCCTGACCCCTAGCTACTTACTCGATACTAGTAGTACTTTATGTAGTTGTGACCGTCTGAAAATGCCTCCAGACATTTTCAAATGTCCTGAGAGAGGAACAGATTCATCCTCAGTTGATAATCATCATTCCAAACCTCTCTCTTAACAGTAACATTGTATTGTCCTCATTTGCTTATGTGTTGATTTCTTCTATACTAAACTTGAGGGCAAGAGCAGTCACTTAACAAACCTCTGAAGTCTTACTTTGCCAGCTGGATGCTAGGTTAAATCTCCAGTGATTCTGATGAGCAGGCTGCACTGAGAATGATTGACAGTGGATAGCCTCTGCCTACTTTACCAGCTTCATTTTGCATCATCCTGACCCCATCACACTCCTTGCTACAGCCATAGTGGCTTCTGGGTTCCCAGAAAAGGCTGTTCCCTTTTTCTTAAGGGCCTTCACACCTGTTCCTTTTGTCTGGAATACTGTCTCCCTAAGCTTCATGTAGTAAGCCTCCTTTTTATCCTTTAGAATCTACCTAAAGTCACTTCCCCAAGGACACTATCCATAGTTTCCAAATAGATCAGATTCCTTGTTTTATGTACTCAAAGCAACCTGTGCCTTTCTTTCTAGAATTTAACATAATTATAATCATGTATGTACACATCTGTCACCCCCTTTAGGCTATAGGGTGCAGAAGCACAGACATCACATCAGTTACTTTTACTACTGTATTCCCAGATTTAACCTAGTTTCAGTCCTCGGGAACTGATCGAGTTCATAAGTCAAGGGTTCACTGTTCTTTGTTCCTGTTTACACAAGTGATTGCAGACTGTATAGTTCTCTTAATGTCTTGGGACTCTTTCCATTTTAATACTTTCCTTATTGTTCTAAAATGACTAGTATTTCACTGTATGGATATATCACAGATTATTTAACCACTCCCCTAGTAATGGACATTTAGATTATTTCCAATTTATTATAAACAGTATTATGGATATGCCATTTCACATGTATATGAATATATTTGCAGGATAAATTGCTAGAAGTGGGACTGTTGGGTCAAATACATATATATACATATTTGTATACATGTATATTTTTATATAATGTTTGTATTTGCAAAAACTTATGTTTTAAGATTCTGATCATGTAGGAGACAATGGTTTAGAAAATGATTCTAAACTTTAGAGGGAAACAAGACTGAATGTGGGAGACAACTGACCCTAATTAAGGTTACTGTTGGTAGCTAGGAGAAAAAAGATGATACTGGGACTACAGTGGTAGCAGTATAGCTAGAAAGACATACATGTATACACCAGATGCTGTATTTCCCTGAAAGTAAGACTGGGTCTTATGTTAATTCTTACTCTAAAAGACACAATAGGGCTTATTTTCAGGGAATGTCTTATTTTTTCATGTATAACAATTTACATTTATTAATGTACAATAATCACATTCATTTGTTCGTGCACAAAAGTCTATATTCATGTACCAAAATCTAAATTTATTCAGATACAGTCATGTCTTCTTCTAGAACATTGTCATAGCTCTCCAAACCTGAAATTCTGGACTGCATTTCCCTCGACACCCATTTCCTATAGAACCATTGGCTCCAAACTCACCAGCAGTAGAGCTCTCCTTAAGTGATTACTTCTTGTCCGTGTAGCCTACTCGTAGTTCATAGTTACAACACAGGACGTATTGAATTATGAAGATTCGTGTTAGACACAACCACATCCATTTGTTATCAAGTGCACATATTACTTGTGAGTTGCATTGGTATTCCAGTTGATCATTTGGCAATAAGTCTGGAATTTGCCTGTTTATATAGGCATTTACATCTCATCCAAAGGTGCCTGGTTGGGTATTTACAAATACTTAATTATAATTCATATTATCGTTTTACTTTAAGAATTAATTTCAATATTATTTAATTGTATATTAATATTACTTTTATAATTCAATACATCTCTCCTGTGGGCCAGTGAATATACTAAAATGCATCCATCTGGTTGATGATCTTAACTGGATCTTGTTTTGTGAGTAGGGCTTATATTATAAACATCCTGAAAAATCAAGCTAGAGCTTCTTTTCTGGCTAGGACTTTTTCCTAGGAAATATGGTATATTTATGAGACATAATTGATAGGATTTGGTGGTTGATGTCATATAAGGACTAAAGGGGAGAAACAAGTTCATAGGATGAATCCCAAAGTTCTAGATTACTCTATGTGAATGGTAGAATTGTTACCTGAAATAGAGAACCCTGTAAGACAGTTTTAAGGTAGATTTAAATCACAGTTCACACTGGAATGCTGAGATTTTTTCAAGTACAGGTGTTGTAAAGGGCAGAACTGGAACCACAAATTTTAGGTTAAATCGAAGGGTATGGGTGAAATTACCAAGGACAGAGGTTGCCAACCACAGAACCTGGCTCACAGATGGTTTTTATTTTTCACATGTGATTGTTTTGTTGTTTAATTACTTGCCAATATTTTAAAATCTAAAGATTTCCCATGAAAATCGATTTGGGGCTCCTCTGTAAAAAAGAAAGCATATGGAATGACTATGCTGGCTTTCCAAATGGCAGCAATGATAAAAGCTAAGTCACAACTGATCCTCATGTAGCTGTTCTTTAAATCTTCACAGAGCCTGCCACTCCCTAAAATGTATGCCAGGCCTGTTTTGCTCATTTACTTCATTGATTGCATAGGCTTTTGAGTGTATAGTCTCAAGGGAGAGTATAGAACAGTGATTTTGGTTGTGCACATTGGAATCACTGGATAATTGAAAAGTGCTAATGCTGGAGTCCATCTAAGAAAATTTCTATTTACTTGGCTTGAATTGTAGTCCTGGATTTTTAAGCACTCCTCAGGTGATTCTGCTGAGCAATGGGATGAAGAACTACTGACGAAAATTAACAAGAAAAGAGCAGTTGGGCCTAGTTTGTTAGAGGAAGGTAGCCCAGGAAGGGGATGAGGTACTTGAAGGAAATCTAATTCTAATTTAAGGTATGTCATAAACAAGGGAAAAAGTTTGTTTCGAAAAGAAGAGTCATCATGTAAAGACATGGACCAAAAATAATCTGTTGAATTTAGCAAAATGTGATCTTCAATCTCAGTAGGAACCATTCTAGATTGGAAGAGGTAGAAACCAGATTAAAGTGAGCGTGATGCAGGCCATGGTGGCACATGCCTGTAATCCCAGCACTCGGGAGGCTGAGGCAGGAGGATCACCGAGAGTTCAAGGCCAGCCTGGGCTACATAGTGAGTTCAGGGCCACCCTGAACTACAAAGGGAGACCCTGCCTCAAAAAACCAAAAAAAAAAAAAAAAAAAAAAAAACAAAACATAAAACAGTGAGCATGAGATTCTTAATTCTTTACTCATCCCATTTCTTGTGTATAAGAAATTGGGAATGGTGAATGTTTGAAAAAAATCTTTCTTTCCCTTTTTCTGGTGCTGGGGATTTAACATGGGGCTCCCCACATTGCTAGACAAGTACTCTGCCATGGAGCTATGTCCTACTAGCCCAGTTCAAAAGTTTTTTGGGGAAGTTTGTCCTAAAAGGTAGAGTGGTAAGGGAGAGATTTGTGTCTTATATGTCTGTATGGTAAATGCTCACTCTGTTGGTTACACGAACACTTCTGTCTTTTCAAAGAAGTAGCTCAGTTGTCCCTGATTACCCCTTTACCACATATTAGAGGGGTCTTGCTTATATTTGTTTTAGAATTTTTTTTGCTTTTTACTGAGGAAATATTTTGCCAGGACCCTTGAGACTTCTAAAAAGCTGATATTAGTGATTAGCTTCTAAATCTCTTAGTTATCTGCAGAACCATAGAGCTCCAAAAGGTCAGCAGTGTTCTGGGCTTCAGTCACCCTGACATCCTCCCATTGAACTGATGAACAAAGACCAGATTGTTGGCATGTTGAAATGGAGTACTTGGCTGTATTAGGAAATGTGTATCTAACTGTTGGATTCCCAGGAGAGTTTTTGCAGCCATGTTTCTTCCAATTAACTTGATATTACAGTTTTATTTTTCTAGTTGCGTGCATGCAAAATTTCTCATACTTTGAAATCTTTATCATTGATGATGACTGAAGGGTATGGACATAAATTGAAGGTGTATACCCTCATTGAGCTCAAAGAGAAGATAGCATTGAACAGACTTTGGTTCCTAAAAGGTTTGCATAAATTTTGTTACCATAAAGACTCAAAGAGTGACTATCTAGAATAGGTTATCATAGAAATGGCCATAATCAGTCAGTCTCTAAGCCACTGCTGCCTCATTGGCAATCTTACAGAAGAGGCTTTAAAGGTCAGTTTTGTTTCATGTTTCTAAGAGTTGTAGTCTACCAGAAGAACTAAAAAAAGAGTTAAAGTTCCAAAGATTATTAATGGAGAATGATGTTTGTTGAAAACATAAACCCTATTACTAAACTTTTTTGCAAACCAGAGTATCTTGTGAGGGACTAGTGCTCATAGCTGTCATTGGTTTATCAGTTAGGTGGATGCTGGTTAACTTATATATAAAAGATGACTTTGTGACATGAATAGCAGACCTTGCACCAAGATGGTTTGTAGTCCAAGATGCAGTCCATTATAAGAAAAAAAATTTGTTTAGAAACTTGTATGTGCTTAGACAGCAGTGGAAATTCTATCATAAATACTGTGGTTAGATACTGTGTCTGAATAGTGGTGGATAAAGAGAAAAGTCCATTGCCAATGTGGTTCACAGATCCTTTGGTTTGTGAAGACAGAATGACCAAGCAGAGGGTTTGGAATAAGTTCTTGGATTCAAGACCTAGGTTTGTAAAGTGTGAGGCATGTGACATTTTTTTCTTTTTCTCATTTTTTAGTTCAGATGAAATTAACCATTTTAACCAGTGACTTTCAGTATATTCAGTGTTGTACAGTCATCACCACTATCTAATCTTAGCACATTTTTATCACCCCTAAAAGAAAACCCTATACCAATTACACAGTCACCCTTTATTCCCCTATCCTCTGGCAACCACCAGTTTTCTTTCTATCTCTGTGGAATTGCCTTTGCTAAACATTTCATGTAAACAATCATATATAACCTTTTTTGTCTCTGGCTTCTTTCATTCAGCATAATGTTTACTTAGGTGCATTAATTTTGTTGCACGTATCAGTACTTCATTCCTTTCTTTGAATAATATTTCACTGTATGGATAAGTGCCACATTGTGTTTATTCATCAGTAGATGGACATTTGAGTTATATGCACCTTTTTGCTAAGAGTATTTGTTTACAAGTTTTTGCTTCAATATTTGTTTTCAGTTAATTTGTGTATAAACATAGGAGTGGAACTGCTGTCTCATAATGGTAACTCTGTGTTTAAGTTTTTGAGGAACCACCAAACAGTTTTTCCATAGCAGCTGCACCATTTTACATTTCTACCAGCAGTATTTGAGAATTCTAGTTTCTCCTCATCCTCACTAACTCCTTATTTTCTGGCTTTTTGGTCATAGCCATAGATCTTAGTGGGTATGTATATGTGCTGCCAAAGCAAGCACATCCTAATGAGTATGGAATAACATTTCATTGTGGTTTTGATTTGTAGTTCCCTGATAACTTAATGATGTTGAGCATCTTGTCATTTGTTTGTAAGCCATTTGGGTTTGGAGAAATTTCTATTTCAGTCCATTGCCCATTGTATTAGTCAGCTTTCCCGTTGCTGAAACACAATACCTAACAGCCACAATTTAAAGGAGAAGAGGTTTAATTTCACTCACACTTTCAGGGGATTCAGTCCATGGTTGGCTGGCTCCAAGGCAGAAATATGGCAGAGCAGTCATATGTAGTTCATGGTGGCCAGGAAGCAGAGCAGAGGAACAGTCCCAGAGAAGAAGGGGAGAGGGACTGAATAAGAGTACCAAAGGTCATGCCTTCCTGACCCACACAGACATACTCAGAAGTGTGCTTCACCAGTCCTCTTAGTGGTTCCCAAGCCAATTAGGTCAACACAATCAAACTTAACTGTCACTTTTATTTTTTCACAGTTTTTATTTCTTATTATTATGTTTGCATTACACAATGATTGCATCCTTTGTAGGGAATTGGTACATGTAGATAACACATCTTAATTCTTTTCTCATCCCCTTCTCCTCCCCTGCTTTTTCCCTTCTTCAATCTCTTGATCCCCATCCCATTTGAAAAAACTCTTCAAACCATTTTAAATTTTTTTGAGGTAGGGTCTAACTATTCTTTTGTATGTGAATTTTTAAGATTGAACAAGGATCCCAGATGAAAGAGGTGGTTGGAGAGATTCTACCTATCTAGAATTCAAAGTATATTCTTGTAGATCTTACATTTGTCAAACTCTATTGATGCTTCTCTGAAATTTAGGAATGTTTACTTTAGTTACGTAATGGTTCTAAAGAGTTTTGGAGCATAACAGAAAAGGAAAGAACAGTCTCTCCTTCCTGAACAAAGAATCCTCACATTTTACTCTAACACCTTTTAAACTTACAGAAAACTGCTTCCTAATTCAAGGTTAGTGACTTCAGTCAATGAACAAATATTTATTGAGTTATCAGTATGTGTGAAGCATAGCATTACATACTGGAGATAGCATGCTTTAAGATAAAAGTTTAGACTCTTGTATTCCAAGCACTGTATCTTTTAGTCCTTCATTTCCTCTCTAAATCTTTTCTTCTCTTATCTAACTCACTATGCCTAGTTTCTTTACACACTAATTACACCTGATTCCATGCTAATCAAACCTTTTTCCCCACTGAAGCACTCTTTACATCACTGGCCTTCATATTGCTAACTCTAGTGAATCAGTTCCCAGTCTTCCAATTGTTTGACCCTTAGGCAGCATCTTACATTGTTGACTATTCCTCTGTTTGCAATACTTCCTCCTCTTGACCTCCAGAGCACTGCTGCATCCTCTGGATTTTATTTAACCTATTGAAGTTTTTTTCTCAGTCTTTTTGCTAGTTCCCCATCATCTTCTTGACCACTAAAGGTTGGAGTGCTGAACAACATAATGTCAAACCTCCATTTTTTGGATTAAGAAGCAAAATCCAACAATATACTGTATACAAGAAACACACCTAACTCAAAAAGAAACTCATAGACTGAAACTAAAAGGATGGAAAACAGTTCTCCATGCCACAGGAACGCAGAAAAAAGCAGGGGTAGCAATCTTATTTGCAGACAAAGTAGATTTCAGACCAAAACTAATTAAGAGAGACAAAGATGGTCATTACATCCTTGTGAAGGGAACA
>NW_004624730.1:12396212-12409408 GCF_000247695.1 Heterocephalus glaber
TATATAGATTCAATGCAATGCCAATTGAAATTCCAACAATATACTTCACAGAACTAGAGAAAACAATCCAAAACTTCATTTGGAACCAGAAGAGACCTAGAATAGCAAAAGCAATTCTAAGCAACAGAGACATGGCTGGGGCTATCACTGTCCACAACTTGAAACTATACTACAAAGCTACTGTGATAAAAAACAGCATGTAACTGGCAAAAGAACAGACCTGGGGATCAGTGGAATAGATTAGAAGATACAGAAACAACTCCAGACATACTCAGCCACCTCATCTTTGACAAAGGTGCCAACCTCCATCATTGGAGGAAAGACAGCCTAAATAGGCTGTTGGAAAAAATGGTGTTGGAAAAACTGGATTTCAACCTGGCAGAGATTAAAACTAGACCCATACCTATCACCATGCACTAAACTAAGATCGAAATGGATTAAAGATCTGAATATTAAAACAGAAACACTAAACTTGCTGGAAGATAAGTTAGGTTGAGCTCTGGAAGACATTGGCATAGGAAAAGACTTCATGAACAAAACCTCAGCAGCACGGGAACTAGCAGAAAGAATCAACAACTGGGATCTCATCTTATTAAAAAGCTTCTGCACTGAAAGAGAAACCACTAACAGCTAAGAGACAACCTACAATGTGGGAAAAAAATTTTAGCAGCTGTACATCAGACAAAGGACTACTATCTAGAATATACAAAGAATTGAAAAAAATCAGACCCCCCAAATTCAAAGACCCCATTCAAAAATGGGCATCTGAAATGAACAGACATTTCCCAAAGAAATAAAAGCAGCAAACAAATATATGAAAAAATGTTCAACATCACTGGTCATTCAGGAGATGCAGATGAAAACAACACTGAGATTCCACCTCACCCCAGAATGACTTCTGTCAAGAAATCAATAACAAATACTGCTGGGGGTGTGGAGAGAAAGGAACCCTTCTCCATTGCTGATGGGAGTGTAGACTGGTGTGACCACTGTGGAAATCAGTATGGAGATACCTCAAAGAACTAGGGCTAGAGGTCCCATTTGACCCAGCTATTCCCCTTCTGGGTATCTTTCCCAAAGAATTAAAAGAATCATACCACAGCGATATATGTGCACCCATATTTATAGCAGCACAGTTTGTAATAGCTAAAGCTTGGAAGCAGCCCAAGTGCCCATCAATTGGAAACTAGATAAAGAAGATGTGGGTTTTTTTATAAAATGGAGTACTAAGCTGTAAAGAACGAAAAACTAGAGTCATTTATAACTAAATGGATGTATTTTCTCTTTTGTCCTATACTAAGTCTATCAGCAAATCCTGTTAGGATTCCTTCAAAATGTATCTAGAGTGGGTCAGTCTCACTATCTCTGCTGCTTCTACTTTGTCTAAACCACCATTGTATCTCCCCTGGATTACTGTAATAACCTCTTTTTCCTCCTCTGTACTACCTTTCCTACAACCTACTCTACACATCAGCTAGTGGAACCCTGTTAAAAATAAGCTCTCCACTCAGAGGCTTCACCCTGCATACAAGCCCCTATAAATAGTAATCTAACCTCTGTGCCCACCCCTTTGTTTCTGAGCTTATCACCTACTACTCTACCCTATGCTTGCTTTGTCCCAGTCAGACTGTACCTTTTTCCCCAGAGCTCCCTATCTACCTTCGCCTTTAAATTCTTTTTCCCAGTACTTTGGGAAAGATTATTCCTGAATATTCCTCCCACTGCGCTCCCCAAGACACAGTATCTGAAGCTATTCCTCTTCCCTTTGTTTATTTTTTTTATTTATTTATTTATTTATTTATTTATTTATTGTACCAGGATTCAGGACCTTGCACTTGCAAGGCAGGTGGATGAACCGCTGAGCTAAATCCCTGGCCTCCCTTTGTTTATTTATCTTTATGCTTGTACTCGAACAGAGTCCCTCCAGTTAAAAAAGAAGTTTGAAAACTTCTTGTCTGTGGGATCAGGAATTAAAATCTGAGATTGGTAGTTGTGAATGTCATTAATACCTTAGAAACCATACTCCTTCTGTTTTGTGGATCACAGGCATATTCCCTGTTTTATATTCCTGGAGGTTGAGCCCCAGAATATTGCTGTTAAGTACTAATGAAGATAGTGTTCCTACTACCAAGTCCTTCCTCAAGCAAGGTGGCTGAAGTGTTAGCATTTTTGTCTTCTCTTAGCTTGGTGTTCTTCTGCAGACCTAATTGAGACCCCTTACCCATGATGGGCTGTCCTTCATGAGTACAGGTCTACTTAGTGCTAGAAGATGGGGATCCAAGCATTAAAGGCAGGTGAGGATCCCCTATAATGAAGAGTGTGTGTTGATTCTACTGTGAAATATTCTAGACCCCTGAAGAAAAAGGTAAACAAACCATATCAAGTGATAGCCTCTCCAAATAGCAAGTTCAGAGGCTTCATCTAGGTGAATGGTTCTCAGACCCACCTGTGAGCCTTCTGGGGGGTTTGTGCTATTGAAGACTAGAATAGTGTCTGTTTCAGGTGGTTATTTCAAAAGACAATGCATTATTTCTTTTGAATTTTAACCAAACAACTATTATATAAATAAACTCTCTTCACTTCTGCTCTTTCCCTCCATGAGCTAATTTCCTAGTTGACAGCCAAGCACATAAATTCAGATAATGTTAATAGCGCTATGAAGAAAATAAAATGGACCTAATTCCCTAATTATGGTTTTCTATTTTTTCCCCTGTATTACACACTATAGCTGTAAACATCCTTATATTTTTGCAAATGTGTGGATGTTTATACTGCATAGATTCTGAAAGAGAATTTCTGAGTCATATAATCACATTACCAAAATTTTAATAGGTACTACTCAATTGGTCCTAAAGGTGTCTACACTAATAAAAAATGTATAATATGTATCATAATTGAACATAATGTCTGTTTGTGGATTTTAATAAATGCTTTTCTTTTTAATTACACTAGTAATATAGAATACATTCTTTTTGTAAAAAATTTAACATAAGGTTAAAAAGCCCTCATACCCTCATCAATTTGCAATTTTTTGCCTCTTAAAACTCTCCACCATACCAAATGGTGCAGTATCTCCTTGTCTTAATTTTTTATTATTATAATCATTAACATGTTATACAAATTAATGGATTTCATTGTGACATTTCCATGTATACATATCTTGTGCCTTGATCATGTCCACCTTCTCTTCTGTTGTCTCTTGCCTTCCTTCCTTTCTTTCTTGTTTTAATTTTCATTCTGCTTTTACATTTTTTATTAGCATATAGTAATTGTACATATTTATGGGGTACATATTTTGATACATGTTTAAAATGCGTATTGATCAAATTTGAGTAATTAACAAATTCGTCACCCCCAACATTTATCATTTCTTTGTGGTGAGAACGTTCAAAAAGGCTCTCCTGCTATGTTGAAATATACAGTGTATTAGCAATAACTATAGTCACCTTACTGTGTATTAGGACACTAGTTGAATATGTCTTAGAAAGTTTTTGATCATTTGTGTTGCTTTTTTGGTCTTTTGCGTTACATAGCAGAGACTGCTAGTTACCTCTTGTAATCCATTCTTCCTTCATTTTTAGTATTAGGAAACCATATTAGTTGCTTTCTCATTGCTGGGACAAAATACCCAGCACTCACAAGTGAAATCAGGAAAGGTTTATTTTAGCTCACAGTTTATAGAGATTTCAGTCTGTAGTCAGCTTGTTCCAAAGCGGGATGGCATGGCAGAGGAGAAAGTCCATGGCAGGGTAGCCAGGAGGCAGCCCAACTTTCTTCTTCTTTCCTATTATATTCCATCCAGGCTACAAGCCTATTGCTTAGTGCCACCCACACCCAGGGTGGGTCCCATTTCAGTAAATTCATTAACCATGCCCAGAATTATGCTAAACCAAACAGTAACTGATCCAATATCGCACACCCTAAAGCCCCACCTGAGTACATGAGGCATTAGTTGGCGCTCTGTTTATACTCAACCCTCATGCTATCAAAATTCTGGACTGTGTGCTCAACCTCCATACCTCTTCTGCCTTTTGGTTTAGACCACTCTCTATGTCTCCCATTTGGATTTTGAAATTGAATCTTGCTCTTGGTTCTGTTTTCCCATCTAATCTCAGGATCATCTTCCCCAACTCCACCCCATAGACATATATACAAACCTATCAAAATAGTGCATGAAAATTTTCCTGCTGAAAGTGTGGTACTATTCTTGAGCCCAGAAGACAACTTTTTTTGCCTGAAATTGTTTGTCTTATAGGCAGATGGTTATTTTACATGTTCTTCCAGTAGGCAAGCTCAGAGCAAAAATTAATAATCTCATCTATGGTAAGAACACATCAAAGATATTTTCCAAGTTGGTTGAATAAGGGTCATCAGTGAGATGAAGAAATAGGATACCAAAGCTGTATCCAGGACAGGGACTAAGCTGTAAGGATCATATCAGCTCAAAGAAATCTGCATTTCCTTCTTACCTTGATATATTTCCATTGGACTTTTGCCCCCCTTCCTCTGTCCCACTTGAGGATCTGACAGTTCGTACATTATGAAGATAATTTCTGTTCTATGCTGCATACTTAGTTTCATGTTAGGGATAGGAAAATAAATAAATTGTAGTGGTTTTCTGACTCATCTGCTTCTGCTTCCATGACCCATCATACTGCCACCTGGATCCCATCATCCCCTTGCTGAGAAACTGTAGCAGTGTTATAAATGCTTAATAAATACTTTGTGAACAAATGGGGGTTATTTCTAAGTTGTTTCTGTTCAGTGACTCTTTATACTGAATCTTTATTTTTGTATTTGTTTTCTCTGCACTGACTATCATGTTATCCTTTTCCGTTAAGTTTCTTTAAATTGTTTTTTCTTGCCCTTATATTTGTATTCTTCCACATTTAGGGCCTTCAACATTTTTCTGTCTCCCTCCTATCGATTTAATCTCACAGGTCACTTGTTTTTTGTTTTTCTAAATTAAGCTTTATGTTTGGCCTTATGGCAAGTTTTATATATAATTCTATTTCTGGATATAATGCCATTTGTGAATATGCTTTTAATCATGTCCCAGTCAGTTTTATTGTTGAAGAAGCTCATTGTCTTAATTGTACTTGCAAAGTTTGATAATATAGTTATAATCTGATGTTCAGATAAGTAGCATTTAAAATTATTCATTGGTTTTTAAGAGTCTAACTCTAAATTTTACTCCATTTACTTTATGTGTTAATGATTCTGTTTTTATAGCTATTTTATGTCACAGTTTTATCAGTGTCTAATAAATTTATTAAGTTTTCAAGTTTTCTGAAAAACGAATCTGAGGTTTAGAAAAACACATTTTTGTTCTTTCTGAGTTACTACAATTTTTAGTGTTCTGTAGCTTTCCTTTACCTCCTTCCTTTCTGTCTTCATGAAATTTTGAGGAAATTTCTTCTCTAGAAGCTAAAAAACCTGGGATTGTGGGAGGGACCTAGGTACTGACTATGGGTACTATCTCCTTCAGCCATAATATTGACAAAAGGGCTTTGATGTTAAAAGAAGATTATGCTCAAGTCACAGTTCCTTATACTTTGAGTAATGCAGGCAAGTTTAACTTTTCTCAGCCTCACTTTCCTCATTTGTGAAATAGAGATAACACTTACTTCAATGTTGGCATAAGAATTTAATTAGATGATGCTTTTAAACATTCAGCATAATCTTGCATATGGAGGCACAGTCATACCACATAATGATATTTTGGTCAACAACAGACTGCAAATACAGTGGTGATCCAAAAAGATTGTAATGGAGCTGAAAAGTTCCTGTTGCCTCTATACACACAACTGATGGCGAGGTCAAGGTGTAGAGGTGGGAGATATTGAGGATCCAGACCCTATGTAGGCCTGGGCTAATGTGTTTGTGTATTGGTTTTTAACAACAACAACAAAATTTTTTAAAGTAAAAACATTAAAAAAAAATTTAAAGTGGAAAACAGCTTATAGAGCAAGGATATAAAGAAAAATATTTTTGTATAGCTATACAGTGTGTTTTAGCTGTGTTATAGCAAGAGTCAAAAAGTTTAAAATATTCTAAGCTTATAAAGTAAAAATAGTTTCAGTAAACTAAGATTAATTTATTGGAGAAAAGTAATTTTATAGAGTAGCGTAAGTGTGGTGTTAAGTCTTCAGTCATATACAGTGATACCATAGGCTTCACAGTCACTTACACTCACTCACTGACTCTCCCAGAGCAGCTTCCAGTCCAGCAAGCTGCATTCATGGTAAATCCCCTATACACATGTGCTCTTTTTAAAAATCTCTTATAAACCAGGTATGGTGGCACATGCGTGTAATCCCAGCACTTGGGAGGCTGAGGCAGGAGGATTGCCACAAGTTCAAGGCCAGCCTGGGCTACATAGTAAGTTCAAGATCAGCCTAAACTACATACTCTGTCTTAAAAAAAAAAAGTCTTATACCTTATGTTTATTGTATCTTTTCTGTGTTCATATACACTAATATTTACCATTATACTTGCTGCATAGGTTTGTAGTCTAGGAGCAGTAGGCTGTACCATACAGTCTAGATATATACTAAGCTCTACTGTCTAGGTTTATGTGAGTAGGCTCAGTGATGTTTAGGCAGCATCAAAGTCTCATAATGATGCATTTCTCAGTGTATCCCTGATTTTAAAGCAGTATGTAACTGCACTTTAAAAATGATGCTGTAATAATATTAATCTTCCCTTTCAGAGCCATATAAAAGAAAGGTCAACATAATCTAACCCTACACACATACACACACACTTTTCCCTAAATCCTGGTCCAAGATAAGAGGCTGCAAAAAGAAAGCATGTCTAGTTCTCATTTTGCTCTTTGTTATCTATTGATGGTTGCAGAGGGTAGGCTTAGGCCTGATGTATTACTTTCCCTCCATTTTGCCAATGGAGGCCTTTATAGGGATTGCCTAGCTAAGAACTTATCAGTAATTTTTTTTTTTTACAAATAATGCTCCTCCAGATGTGTGGGTATTAAACTACCTTTAGATGGTCCAACTAAAGGCTTAAAGGTGTTACCATGGATGAAAGTGGCTGAGATAGAGGAGAGAACAAGATCATATATTGTTATGGAAAAAAGGGTCAAGAAATTAACAGGCCAGGATATCAGATGGGTTATTTGTTTGGATGTTGAAATCAATAAGATTATGACAGAAATAGTGTTGGAGTGACAGCCAGAAGCTAAAATTATCAGGGAATGAAACGGGTGACCTTGGAGAGCCATAAAGGACTGCAGTAGGAAAGGTAGTAGATGGTAGTGTCTGGTGATAATGTGACTCAAAAGTTTGGTGATATGTGGCATTGAATTTTTGGAGAGGACAAAGGGAAAATATCCTAGAAGTAGCAATGAGGAATCAGGCACTTGCCAGGCATCATGTTTGAAGAGTATAGATATGAAAAAGAGTCTTTAACTAAAGGGGCTACAGGAAAAGCATCCTCAGAGAAGAGTTAAGTTTAGTTTAAATTAAGAAAATAAAGGAAATTGAGGAAATCTTCTGAGAAAAAATGTTCTGATCTAGTTAATGATTTAAATATGATTTCCCAAATTTATAGCCCAGAGCCCCCCCCCCGCCAAACTCCAGGCTCAGTTCTCTTAACAGCCTTTTCAGTACCTTTACCTGAATATTTAATAGACATCCCAAATGTGTCCAAAGCAGAACTGATCTTACTTGCCTCTACCACTCTCCCACCAACACATCTATTCTTTCTGTACCCTTCCCTTCTCAGTTAATGTCAGTTCTCATCTTCTAGTCAGTCAGGTAAAATAAAACAATGCATATTTGGGGCTGGGGATTTAGCTCAGTGGTGCCACCACCTGCCTCAAAAGTGCAAGGTCCCGAGTTCAATCCTTGGTACCAAAAAAAAATGCATTTTTTAAACCTTAGAGTTATTCTTTACCCTCTCTCTTTTCTATAAAACTTATACATCTGTGCCCTTGTTTGTACTTAGAAAATATATCCAGAATCTAACGACTTCTCTCACCCTCTCCCTACTACCACCTTCTCTAAGCTACCATCATCTTTTGCCTGGATTGTTCTAATAGCTCCCTTTCTGGTCACCCTTTTCTATTCTCGTTCCCTGTAGTTTGTTCCCATCATAATAGCCAGAATGTTCATGTTAAAAAATGAGTCAAATCATGTCATTTCTATGCTCCAGACTTCTCAGTGGCCATATAGCTTGAATAAGAGCTATATACAGTTTTAGCACATTGATTTTCTCACTCTGGCTAAAACATTCAAAACATAGTCCCATCCCAGAGCCTTTATATTTGCTGTTTTTCCACTTCCTCCCCACTTAACCACACAAAGTTTTTCACTATACTGTTAGATTTATTGAAAAAACCAGGCCAGTTGTCCTGAAGAATGATCTATATTTTTAATTTCTCTGCTTCCTGTGGTATTATTTCTCTGTATCTGGTATTTCCTGTTTATTGGACATTATATGTAAAAGACTGATTAAGGTTAAATGATTTTGGCAAGAAAACTGTATATAACACTGCAGTATTCATGCTGCACCATGTGAAGAGATACATACTACCTGATTGTCATACTTTGGTGCTAAGTTTGACTAATATGTTACTGTGGTGAATTTCACAGCCTTCCATTATAAATTTACACTTTCCATTTGTGATTAACAAATAAGCTGAAGGGTAAATGGTGTTTTTTTTTGTTTTTTGGGTTTTTTTGGTACTGGGGATCGAACTTGGGACCTTGAGCTTGCGAGGCAGGCACTGGAACCACTGAGCTAAATCCCCAGTCCTAAATGTTATTTTTTTAACACTATGAATTAAAGAACATTTTTTAACTGAGGAACTATTATTTCAAGTAAAAGCTTTTTTGAAGATTCAATGTCTAAACAGATAAAAGCGGGGTTTTTCCTGGTTGCAGTGGAAAGTATCTAGTATTAGCAGCTTCCATAAGAACTCTGATAAACACAGTTTGTAACCCACAGAATCTGCCCAAATCAAGAGGAAGTGGTGGCTCAAAAAAGATAGCTGGACTTAACAGCTACCTAGTAACTTATGAGAAACCCTTTTTATTGCACTATTTGGGGATCCCTGGGGAGCTGTGCCTTGGAAAGCTGTGGTTATGGATGATTATTACAACAGTACTTGGTTTTTCCCTGGCAGTTCGCCCACTGTCTGAATTCATTCTCTGACATTCTATCTGTTCTGCAGATGTGAAGATTTGAAATTACTTCATTTTTAGTGTGTGTTGGGTAGCAATCTTTCTTTGTTTCCCTTTTGGAAATTCTTCAACTACAAAGAATTCCAGATTCAGACATTATTCAGCTATGTATGTCTGGAGCACTAAAATCTCATGAGCTCTTACCGCTTTCCACTTTCAGAATACAGTATTCAAAATGCTGCCTCAGCTGAAGTTAGTTTTATCATTTGTTTGGTGCTTGCTTTCTTTCTACATCTTACTCAATTTAGTGTACTTTAGTAGCAAATTGAATAAATAAGTTTAGTACAGTTTATCAATATAATGTATATATAACTCATAAGCTATATGATAGATTTTTATTTTCATGGAAGGGAGGAAAACAGGTAATAAACTACAATTTAATCTCACTTTTGTTATCTATAAATATACACAAAAATCTGTATGTGTTTATGTGTATATGCATATTTAAAAACAAAAAGAATATTTACAAAAATGTTCTCATTGATGCTATCTCTTGGTGTGATCTCTTCTCCCCCCTTCTCTCTTCCATTGTGCCTTATTTCTACAGTCATTACTTTTATAAAATGTTGTTAAAACAAACAGCAGAGACTTTGGTTTGTCATATTCAGACCACACTAAAGGCAGTCCAGGCTCCTCCTCAACTTACTGCTAGCCATACCATTCTCTGGAAATTCTCTTATCATCCCATTCAAGCACATTTTCCCTGACCTCATGCTTCTGTTTATTTTATTTTAGAATTGCCCACTTGGCTCTGAATACTCTCTTCTCACTTGTACCAAAATGAACTTGTCAGGAAGGAAAAGGAAAATGTAAAAATTATGTTCTAAAAGGAGCTGTCACTAGAATGTGATCTCCATCAGAGCCCCACAGGGCTCAGTAAGTATCTGTTGAATGAACTGACCTTTTTTGTCTTACTTCTTTTATCCCATAAACCCATATATGACAGAAAAAGCCTTACTTTTTTATAATGCCCTGAATATTTTTAAGACTTAATATAAATTAATGGTAAAGAATTTTTAAATCCATAATTTACTTAGTAAAAATAAATTTAAGATCTGCATTCAACTTTCACCAGAATTTGTGATTGCATAGAGATGTAGAAAGGCAAAGACTTAAAGATAAGGGTTTATATTCAGATCTTGCTCATAGTTTTGTGATCATAGGTTTAGTTACTTAAGCCCTGAGCTACTTCCATTCACAACTTCACTGATTCCTTTCTGAAATCTCCAGAAGCCTCTGCCTGGATTCCTTAGTTCTGTCTCCCCTAATTCTGTCCCAAAGCAGTACTACACAAAGTAATATACCTACAGAATAAATCTGACCTTGTTCCTCCTTGCCTTGAAACCTCTCACTAGGGCTAATACTATCTTGCCTCTGCCCCAAGCTTTTAACTTTGGCTGCTGGAAGCCACCTTGAGGCTTGAATAATAGCAAATTCCTGGTAGCTCCCACACATTGCATGCCACCTTCTGCTTTGTTCACCTCTGTTTCCCCTTCCTTCCTTTGGCCAACTACTACTACTATACTCCAGGACTGAGCGTGGCAGTTCCTCTGTCAGGGATGGTAAAGGTTAGCTATCCTCCCTTTCTTCTCATATTCTGAGTGGCTTGAGACAAAACCACAGAATTTGTAGCTTTCCATCCTGAAGGGACTCTCATCTGTAGTAGCACTCAAATGTTTATTAAACTGTGTTTAAAGTATGTATGTTTTTCTAAACTGTCCAAATGTTTTTTATGTGTGTAGAATGCTGTCTGATTTTTATATGATCTTCAAAATAAAAAAATACTTAGAAAAGGAGAATATATGAATTAAAATAATTTAAAATATGACTGAGCAGAAACAACTATTATTGCTGTTTTGGAATATATAATGGAGATTTTTTTTTTTCTTGCTGGGGATTGAACCCAGGGCCTCACATATGCTAGGCAGCTACTCTATGGCTGAGCTATACCCCTAGCCTGAGACTTTTTTTTAAATTACAAAATGGCAAAAGTTTAACCCCATGGCTGGAGATTTAGCTCAGTGGTTCCGCTGCCTGCCCCGCAAGTCCAAGGACCCGAGTTTGATCCCCGGTACCAAAAAAAAAAAAAAAAAGTTTAACCCCAAATTTTCTTTTTGGAGCTACAGTTCTTAGGAAAATAAATACTTTTGCAAATCACAAGCACTAAAAATTAATAGCCAGTTTATTACACTTCCCATATCAAATAATACAAAATTGTTCTCTGGAAAAATATAGCCTTTTCCTAATTTAAACCAAGAAAAAACAAGTTTTGCTTTTCTCCTGTTCTCTAGACTCCAGAGCCTCCTTTCATGTGTTTTTCCAGAAGAAAATGAGAAATCTCGATGAGAAAGTGACTTAACCAAGTTACCAAATTGGTCAGTGCAGAAGCTAGACCAGGAACTTCGTCTTGTCCACCTGGTGCTTTTCTCTGTCATACTTCCTATTTCTCCACAAAAATGAGAATGAAAGTTTTTAAGCACTTTCTAATTCCTAGTGAAATATTTTTACCTTTCTCTTAGTTTCACTGAGATATTATCCATAAATCCAAAGCATTAATTATTATTTCATACTTAGATATACAATTTCTTTTAGCATCGTAAAATCTTCCCTTGTTAATTTATTTCCCCAACTTTTCTTTTTTCTCTTTTTGCTGCGCTGGGACTCAAACTCAGGGGCATATCCATGCTAGGGAAGTGCTGTACCACTGAGCTACATCCCCAGCCCTTGACTATTTTTAGATGGACACAAATAAAATATTCTATATCTCCTTTTTTGTTAATCCCTCAAGTAGTTCTGTGGTACCTGTTTTGTATTTCTCTGAACAGTTCTCTTGGAAGCAGTTTCCATACTGAGTCATCTACCAAAGATGGCCTGTGTTTTCCAGGCAAAGCAATAGTTTTATTATTTTTAAGTGAGTCATTACTTCTGGATCATTATACCTTCTGTACTCTGTTAAATAAAAAGTTTTTAAGATACTTTTCAACAGTTTCTTCCATTCTTTGCCTTCATATGACCCATCTAAGTGAGGTAGATACTCGACTAATTATTTCTTGTATCTATAATTTATGTTCATTTTTTCTTGAACCCTTTCACCAGCTGAAAAACAATTGAATTTCTTTACCTCCTACTCTCAGCTCCAGATGTTTCCTGAAATGGAACAGATAAATTCAACATAAAAGTATGTGTAACACCTTTCTCTGTTTTCCATCCTTATATTTATGTTGCTTAAGATTTTAATTCCCCAAATTTTTCCATGAAATTAGGAAAAAGTGTGTTCAATAAAGATTGGGTAGCCATAAAACAGGACAAATGTCACTACAGAGGGATGTTATCTAAGTTTGATTAATCCTCTGATTTTTCATTTCTGTTTCTGTACTGTATTTTTTTTCTTTTGCTAAGAATTTAAGTAATTTTTATTTTAAAATTAAGACATGCTTATTTAAAATTTGAAAAATATACATACCTGACACATTAAATCAGAGGAATCCAAAAAAATTAGGAGAAAAACACTCATAAAAGCAAACTAAAGCTCTAATGTTTGTTAGTACATAAAATTTTTAAAATTCAGCATGTTGGGAAAATGAAACACTCTCTTGAATTCTGTGATATATTTGTCTGGTTCTCCACCTGCTGTCCTTTGAAAATTCATTCTCTGCCTCCCTCCTTATATATTTTTCCTTGTTTCATATGTACTACCTTCCTCACAGTTTTTCTCACACTATGCATGCTCAGTCTCATCCATTCTTTTGGTTTTTAAAATGTTTATTTGATGCTTACTCTTAAATCTTTATCTTTAACTCCTGTCTCTTTGCTACCAAATATATCCAACTGCATGAGAAGTGTTTTCTGAATGTCTCAGTATAACGAGCCATTTCTGAAGCTGAATTCATTTTCCCTATAGCCTTATACAGATAATCAGGTTCCGGCTTTATCTCCCTAGCACTATTTATTAATTTCTAAAATTTGTTACAAATATTATTTTAATATTTACAT
>NW_004624730.1:12415529-12428346 GCF_000247695.1 Heterocephalus glaber
TATGTAAAGGTGCAAATTTCCAATGATGAATGTCATTATATTGTATACGTAAAACGTACCAATAAAAGGATATACAGTTAAAATCATATGTTTGGCAGGAAACTTGATGAAAGTTCTGTAAATTTGCTGAAAAATTAAAGAGCATCTACATAAATTGAGAGATATATACCATGCTTGTGGGCCAGAGACTTAATATTGTTAAAGGTCACCATTGTCACTGAATGGGGTTTTAGATTCAGTGAAATTCCAATCAGAATCCCTGCTGGCATTGTGAAAATTGCAGCATTTTCATAGAAATGCAAAGGACCTAGAAGAGTTAGAACAATTCTGGGGAAAAATTAGGGAATATACATTGCTATTTTAAGACTTACTATAAAGCAATAATAATTAAGATAGAATGGTATTGATATGTATATAAACAAAAATAGAAATCCAGAATAAAACCTTTTTATTAGAGCCTTTATAAAAAAAGGGTCTCACAGAATTCCATGGGAACAGAATAGTCTTTGTTGTTGTTGTTGTTGTTGTTGTTGTTGTTCTTGGTTCTGGATATTAAACTCAAGGCCTTCAGTATTCTAGGCATCTGCATCACTGAGCTACACACCTAACCCCAGAATAAATAGTCTTTTGAAGCACTGCTGGATGATCTTAAAATTCAATCTTAAAGCATACAGAAAAATGAATTCAAAATAGATTGTTGACTAAACATAAAAGCTGAAAACTATAAAACTACCAGAAAAAGGCTTAAGAGAAAAATCTTTGTGGGATGGCCAAAGATTCTATGATATTAAGTTTATAACTATGAAAAATTGATTGGATTGATAAAAATTAGTAGAATTAGGACTTCCTACTCTTCATGGTGACACAGGTCTAATGGTCTCAGGTACTAGGGAGACTGAGGTAGGAAGATCACTTTGAGCCCAGGAGTTTAAGACCAGCCTGGGCAACATGGTGAGATTCTGTCTTTCAAAAAAAATTTTTTTTGGTATGGCATTCACACTGATCTGTACCCTAGCCCATTTTTATTTATTTTTATTATGAGACAGGGTCTCACTACCCAGGCTGGACTAGAATTTACAATCCTCCTGCCTCGGCCTCCAGAGTGCCGGAATTACAAGCATATGCTATCAGGCCCAGCTGACTACTTCTGCTCTTAAATCACCACATAACAAAATGCAAAGAGAAGCCACAAACCAAGAGATAGTATCTATATCTAAAGTATTTAACAGAACTCTTACAATTCAGTAATAAAAGACAACTTCAAAGTTTGTATATAGATATTTCACCAAAGAAGGTACATATGAGTTTCTAATAAGCATAGGAAAAAATGATCAACATTGTTAACCATCAGGGATATGCAAATTAAAGTCACAATGAGATACTTCACACTCACAAAGATGGCTAAAATTAAAGAAACTGACAAGTATTCTAAAGGACCTGGAACCACTAGAGCTCTCACGTGTTACCGATGAAAGTATAAAATGGCAGAACCACTTAAAAAGTTTGAAAGATCTTATAAACATACACTATTAAACAGTAATTCCACTGCTAATTGCCGAAAAGAAATTAACACGGATCCACAAAAAGACTTTTACTTGAGTTTATAACAGCTTTAATTCATAATAAGCCCAAACTCGAAACAACTCAGCTGTCCACCAGTTGGTGAATAATCAGGAGTCAAAAAGGAATTTACAACAGAGATGTGGTAACACGAATGACTCTCACAACCATTGTGCCAAGTGAGACAAGCCAGACAGAAAAGCATATTATTATACACTTGTCAAAGTGCTTGTCAAAAATTGTAGATGGGGGAATTGATTGAGAAAGGGTATAGGGATATTATAAGATGATAGAAATGTTCTTTTTAGGGCAGTGGTTACATGGTTTTTGACAAATCTCATTGCATGGTATATTTAATATGTACTTTTTTGTATATAAATTACACACAGTAAAATTTATTTAAAATAAAAATGAAGCTCTAAAAAACAGAAGAAGCTGTCTTTGTGGCCTTAATTTGTCAATTAATAGGCTTCACTTAAGGCCTGTTAATGTAGTTTGATGAGATTTCTGTTTTTCCAGAAAAGGATTCTTTAATCCACACTGGGAGCTAGTAGTTGGAGATAATAAGCCTGTTTTCTGGTCAGGCAAAAGCAGGATAGTAGGCTCAATTTAGTATGTAGGCATTTACTCAATTTGCCTTTGTTTTCACTCCTTTACATGGCTTTGTGTCTAATCCCCCTGGTGTTGGTGCTTTTTTGGTTCAATTTTTTGCCCAGCAAAATTCCATGGTCTTCAGCTGAGTGAAAGAGTAATGATTTTCTGAGTTTGTAAATTGGATGTAGGAAAGTCTAAGCAGTTTCCCAATGTTCAGTCCTTTACCCTAACCCCATTTTCTGGCCAGACCTCAGCCTCTTGAGGTTGTGCAGGATGAATCATTTTATTTGCCAGCAGTATCCTACTCTGCAAGCCATTTACCATTCCCCCTTATGTTTTCTGCCTTCATTTATACTGATTTGGGGTTTCAGGTGTCTCTAAGGTTTTTGATGATAGATTTTGTATTTCTGTTTATTTTTATTTGGAGGAAACCTTAGAACTGTAAAACCCATACTGTACATTTTCAGTTTCAGCAATACCAAAGTCCTTATAATTCACAAACATAGAAGACCTTTTTATATTTTGTTGCTTAAAAGCCCAGTTTAATCCCTTCCTTAACTAGGAAGACTGTCCTCTTTCAAAACCTAGTTCCTCTTTCTCCTAATTTTTCTTATCCACTACTTCTGTATGTTTATTTTACAAAGATCCACTTTATTAGCAGTTACCATATAGCAGTTTGTATGAAGGACTTTCCCAGAGTTATTGGAGAGTACTTTTTAGAGTAATTATAATCTACTTAAAGTGAAAATAGTAAGTGCTCCTAAATGCTTTTGATTAAGTTCTAAAGATGCATGTGAACCACATCACTAGAAATTGGGAAAACAATTTCAGGTAAGACTAAAGGCCTGGGTGGTTAGGCAGGCCACATGCAACAAGACCTAAGGTGAAATAAATTAAAATATTTAGAATAATTATAATTTCCCAAGAAATCTACTGTATCAGGAATTGAAAGCAGAACATAACAGATATCTAGACTGAAACTTTTTATAATACAATATTTCTATCTAAGGTTGTAGAACACTCATTTTATTTGCCACTAGGGGAAAAAAATCTATTAAATCATGACATAATGTTTATAATTTAGAACTTATTATAAGAGCTTTTTAAGACTTCAACCAACAGGTATTCTTAATTATACATCACTGTGTGCACACATAAATATATGAGAAATAATTGGTTTAGCTATTTCTGGAATTTCACCATTTAGATTCTGACTCTTTAAAATCACTTTTCAACTTAGAACTATGTTTGTATTTTTTTTCCCACAATATCCTCTTCGCCATTATCAATGTTTGCTGACAAAGCATTTCTCTGAAGAGTGCTCTGCTGTATTTTTTGAGATTTTTTTTTTTCCCCAAAATCATTCTGCATGTTTTTATGATTTATTTTTGCTCTTGCTAGACAGTAACAAACATCATAGTTCTGCCTGGCCAATAGGGATTTTAACATGCTATCAAATATAAGATGTATATAAGATTTCAATCATATTAAAATGTCCCAAAAAATTTTAGAATTGAAAAATACAGTGGCTTAATAATTAATGTGATTCTCACAACAAGAACTTTCTCATTGTTCATATAATTATTTGAAGACTGATGCTTTCTTTTTATAACCAATTTTTGCTTTCAAATTACTGCCTTTTGTGAAATTTTTAGGATTTTCTTCTTTCCACTTTAAAGTTTTCTTGTGTTTACATTTAGCTTAAAGTTAGAAGAGGTATTTTTTTTTATCTTTATCACCTTTTTTTTTTTTTTTTTTTTTCAAATTATGAGGAGTGAACCCTCCTCTTTGTTACTACTGCCACCTACTGGGTTTAGATACTCACCACTTCTTGCCTGGATTATTACTGTAGCCTCTTGATTGATATCCATGCCTCCATTTTGGTCCCTGTTTTATTCTTCCACTCAGCTGCTAGGAGGCTTTTTCTAAACCATAAATACTGTTACTCTCCAGCCTAAATCTTTGTTTTTCCCATAGCTTTCAGAATAAAGCTCACTATCACTAGTTTAGCATACAAGGCCCCCTGTGTCATAGTCCTGCTGGTCTCTGGTTTCCTCTCTTGTTGCCTCTAGATATCAGCTGGACTAAAACACACACACACACACCCCATCCCCTGCCCCGTGAAACCAGCTGGAACTGCCTGTACTTCTGGATTCACTGTGCTTGCTATGTTTTGCCTCTGAATCCTCACATATGTTTTCCTCTGCCTAGAGTATTGTTCTCTGTCTGTCCCTTATTGACCCTTTAAAACTATATACATATAGCACATCCTTTTATTTTAGGAAGCCAGCCTAGCTGTGCACAGTGACATACACCCGTAACCCAGCACTTGGAAGGGTGAGACAGAAGGATCTCAAGTTCAAGTCCCACCTGGTCAACATAGCAAGACCCTGTCTCAATAAATGAAGAGGGCCAGGGATTTAGCTCAGTGGTTCTGGTGCCTGCCTCGCAAGCACAAGGTCCCAAGTTCAATCTCCGGTACCAAAAAAAAAAAAAAAAAACGCAAAATAATAAATGAAGAGAAGGAGGGAGGGAGGATGAGCAGGTGGGTGGGCTGGGGTATATTTAGTGCGAAGGCCTAGGATTCAATCCCCAGTACTGCCAAAATAATAGTAAAATTAAAAGGAAGCCTTTTTGGACTGTTCAGTTTTATGTTCCCTCTCAAAATAAATAAGGAACAGGGCCCCAGATTTAGCTGAGTGGCACCCCGCCTGCCTCACAAGCACAAGGTCCTGAGTTCGATCCCCAGTACCAAAACAAAAACAAAAAAGAACATAAGAAGAGACAAAATGTCTAGTAAGCAAATGAAATATGTTCAGGCTGAACAATAATCAAGAACTGTAAATCAAGACAATGTGCTTTCATTTTTTAATCTGTCAAATTAGCAAAAATGTGAAGAGTGGAATTACTCCAGGAGAACATGATACACTGCAACTGATATTACAAGTAGAGTATAAATTTGGCATATTTATGGAGGCTAGATTGGCCTTTTAAGTGGCAGGGTTGGGATTCAAACCCATATAGCCTGGTTTTCATTTATATACACATTAGTGTCTTGGTTCTGAGTTTGGTTGTATTTCCTATTGCAAATTCTTGGATTATGTTATGGCTTGTGTATAGAAGTCCTGCACCCCAAGCCTCATGTGGTCATAGGTGGGGAGCTTCAAAGGTAGTTGGATTAGGGTACATGAATGTGGATTAAGGGTGTGATACTGGAAGCCCTATCCTGGGTGTGGGTGGCACCAACCAATAGGCTTACAGCCTGTATGGAATATTAAAGAGCAGAAAGAAGGCAAGCTTGATGCTGCTTCTTGCTACTTTGCTGTCTCCTGCCTGCTTGCTATGTACTATTTCTCCTCTGGGATGCTCATCTGCAGTGCCTCCCTGCCTTGGAGCCAGCTAACAGTGAACTCAAACCCTTACAAACTGTGAGTTGAACTAAACATTTCCTCCTTTACTTGTGGGTGTTGGCTATTTTCACTCAGCAACAAGAAAAATAACTAAGATTAGATTCTATGTCTAGAATCTTATCTCAACATCAATTGAATTATATTCTAAAATAAAAAGAGCTTGACACCTACAAGTCGGAACCAAGTACCAGAGAAATAATAATTTGGGGAAGCATGTTTTGAAGCTCCAATCATTTTAAATTGTAGATTTTTTCATTGATTGTTGGGGCTACCCCTTGGGGTTTGACTTTCTGCTGTTTGTGTCCTTTCAAAACATAAACTGAAGGATATAAATTTGTAATTAGTTCAAGTTTTCCATTCATCTTTTCTTCAGTAAGATAATTCGTAATTAGCTACATTTCATTTTTAAAACCTTTCTTTTTAACCGCATCCTTTTTTGTATTTGTTTTTAAAGAAATTCTGAAAGTTGTTTTTCTATTATTTAGAACTACTCTAATATGTTAACCACTAACTTCATATGATTATTTTAATTAAAATTAATTAAAATGAGTAAAACTTTAAGCAGGCATTTCTTCAAGAAGTTATGGGGCTTGTCAGTAAGCACATGAAAAGATGTTCAAAGTCATTAGCCATTAAGGACATGTAAGTTAAGCTACAATGAAATAACAAGATACATACATTTTTCAGTGGCTAAACTCGAAAATATTGACAATACCAAATACTTAAGAGAATGTGGAGTCAAGCAAGTCCCTCATACATTGCTAGTGGGTATATAAAATGGTATAGCCACTCTGGTAAACAGATTGGTAGTTTCTTCTAAAGATGTACTTAGCATACAACCCGGCACACCTATAGTTAGATACTCTAGAAAAATGAAAACTGTACTCACGCAAAACCTGTGCACTATAATTCACAGCAGCTTATAAAAACCGGAAATAACATATTTTAGTGAATGAATGGGTAAACAATGCTGTAACCATAAGATAACTTAATAATAAAAAGGATGATATGATAATGTGAAATTTTAAGTGAGAGAAGCCAGTCTCAAAAGATTACATACTGTATGATTCCATGTAATTCATTCATTCATTCATTTATGGAGGTTCAAATTCAAAATTAGCAGAGTAGGCCAGTAGGCAGAAGATTCAAGGAAGTGTAGTGGCTGATTCCAAAAGTAGCCCACCTGCAGAATTCCTTCTTGCTCTGGGGAGGTGTCTTTGTTCTGTTAAGGCCTTCAGTTGATCAGATGAGGCCAACCTGCCCCACATCACGGAGGTCAGTGTGTTTTACTCAAAGTCCATTGATATGAATGTTAATCTTATCTGAAAAACATCACTGTGGTATGATGTCTTTAACCCTTTGGGAAAGATACCTAGAAAAGAAGTAGCTAGGTCAAATGGAATTTCTAGTTTTAGTTTTTTTGAGGAATCTCCATACTAATTTCCATAGTGATTTTACCAGTTTATGTTCCACCAACAATGAGGAAGGGTTCCTTTCTCCATGCAGCTTCCCCTACATTTGTTATTGGTTGATTTCTTGGTGATAGCCATTCTTTCTGGAGTGAGATGGAATCTCAATGCTGTTTTAATTTGCATTTCTCAAATGTTGAACATTTTTTCATGTATTTATTGACCACTTTGTACTCCTTTATCTGGGAAATATCTATTCATTTCAGATGCCCATTTTCTGATTGGGTCTTTAAATTTGGAGGGGCCTAATTTTTTTTTTTATGTATTCTTTATATGTCCTAGATATTAGCTCCTTGAGGAGTAGCTGAAAAAATTTTTCCCATGCTATACTTTGTCTCTTTAGTCTGTTGGAGGTTTCCTTTGCTTTGCAGAAGCTTTTTAATTTAATGTGATTCTATTTGTTGATTCTTGGTGTTATTTTTTGTACAACTGGGGTTCTCTTCAGAAAGTCTTTGCTCATGCTTGTGTCTTAAAGTGTTTTACCTATTTTGTCTTCCAGTAGAATGTTCATGATCTAATGTTTAGATCTTTGATCCACTTTTATTTTAGTTTAGTGCGTATTGAGAGATATGGGTCTAGGTTGAATTTTCTGCATGTGGATAGCCAGTTTTCCCAGCACCATTTGTTAAAAACGCACATTCCTCCAGCAAAAGAATTTGACCCTTTTGTCAAAGATAACATAACTGAGTGTGCCTGGAGTTCCTGCATCTTCTATTCTGTTCCATTGATTCACAAGTGGTTTGGTTTGGTTTTGCCAGTACCATGCTCTTTTTATCACTGTAGCTTTGTAGTATAACTTGAAGTCCAGGATTGTGATGCCCCTGCCTGTCCTTGTTGCCCACAATTTCTTTTGCTATTCTAGGTCTCTTCTGGTTGTACATAAATTTTAAGGTTGTTTTTCTAGTTCTGTAAGGAATGCTATTGGTTTTTTTATTGGAATTGCATTAAATCTGCATAACAGGTTTTGGAAGTATGGTCATTTTGACTGTATTTGTTCTGCCCTTCCAGGAACAGGGAATATCTTTCCATTTTCTGATATTCTCTATAATCTCCACTTTTGTAGTACTGTAATTTTCATTGTAGAGCTCTGTCATATCCTTGGATAGTTAATTCCAAAGTATTTCATATTTTTTGATGCGATTATGAAAGGTGTTAGTTCCTTAATTTCTCTCTCAGTGAATTTGTTATTGGTGTACAGGAATCATATTGATTTTTGAGTGTTGACTTAGTATCCTGCTACACTACTAAATTTAGTTATTCTAAGAGTCTTTTGGTGGAGTTTTTGGGTTCTTCTATATAGAGGATCCTATCATCTGCTGATAATGATAATTTAACTTCTTCCTTTCCTATCCATATCCCTTTTATTTCTCTTACCTAATTGCTCTGGCTAATGTTTTGAATACTGTATTGAACAGGAGTGATGATAGCAGATATTCTTGTCTTGTTCCTTTTTTTTTTGGTCCTGGGGATCAAACTCAGAATCTTGCGCTTGCGAGGCAAGTGCAGTGCCACTGAGCTAAATCCCCAACCCTCTTGCTCCTAATTTTAAAGGGAAAGTTTTCAGCTTCTCTCCATTTAGTATGATGTTAATGGTTTGTTTGTCATAGGTGGCTTTTATCAGATTGAGATACAGACTTTCTATGCCTATTTTCTTCAGGATTTTTATCATGAAAGAATGTTAGGTTTTGTGCCTCTGTTGAGATGATCATGTGATTTTTGTCCTTGGTTCTGTTAATCCGGTATATTACATTTCATATATGTTGAACCATCCCTGCATCCCTGGAATGAATCTTACTTGGTCATGGTGTATGATCTTTTTGATGATTTGCTGCATTGTTTACCAGTATCTATTGAGAATTTTTGCATCTATGTTCATTAAATAGATTGGCCTGTTTTTGTTGGGTCCTTTTCTGATTTTGGTATCAAGATAATGCTTGTTTCCAGGAATGATTTTGGGAATACTACTTCCCTTTTCATTTCATTATTTGCATAAACTTACATGCAGCACTGTAATCTGTAATGTATAACAGAGCATAAAACTACAGTGCTGTATAGTACAATCAACAGAAATTACTGAACTGGATAAACAAGGCTAACTGTACAAAAAAAGACATCAAGGCTCTTATCAACAAGGTGTAGAGAGCGATACAAAAAAAAAAAAAAAAAACGGGTTGTAAGGGACAGGTTGTAAGTCCAGGCAGCAGATCATAAATCTGAACAAACAGCATGTGTCAGTTCTAAGTCCAAATAGTCATTAAACAAGGAATATCTGTATTTTGGGGGGTCTCAGTTTCATTAATTTTTGCTCTGATCTTTATAATTTCCTTCTTTGTACTAGCTTTGGGTTTAGATTGTTGTTGTTTTAGAACCTTGAGGTGTACATCATTAGGTTATTTATTTGAACTTGCTTTGTTTTTCTGATGTGGGAATTCACCACTATAAATTTCCCTCTTTAGGACTACTTTGATTGTGTCCCATAATAGGTTCTATTATGACATAATGGCATTTGTTTCATTGTAGACTAATTTCTTCTTTAATTTTATCTATGATGAATTGATTATTCAGGAAGGTATTATTAATTTCCATTTGTTTTCATAGTTTCTGTAGTGTCTTTCCCATTGATTTCCAGTTTCATTATACTATAATACACATGGGATAATTTCTGTTCTTTTGCATTTACATAAGCATGCTTTATGGCCTAGTATGTGATCTATTTTGGAGAAAGTCCTATATGCTGCTGAGAAGACTGTGTATTGTGTTGTTGAATAAAACAGTCTGTAGGTATCTATGAAGTCCATTTGTTTGAAAGTTTGGTTCAACTCTGGTTTTTTGTTGTTGATTTTTTGTGTAGTTCATCTGTCCATTTGTGACAATGGGGTATTGAGGTCCTCCATTACAATGATATTAGTGTTTATCTAATTTTTCTTTTTCTTTTTTTCTGGTCCAGGGATCAAATTCAGGACCTTGCACTTGTGAAGCAGGTGCAGTGCCACTGAGCTACCATCCCTGGCCCCTAATTTTTCATGTCTATTCATCAGTTTTATGAAGCTGAGTGAACCAGTATTTGGTGCATATACGTTTATAATTGTTAACTTTTCCTGTTAACGTGTTCCCTTAACTAATAGGTAATGACCTTGTCTCTTCTGGTCAGTTTTGGCTTGAAATACACTTTGTCTGAAACTAGGATAGCAACTCCTGTTTTTTTCCAGGTTGCTGTGGTGGAATATTGTTTTCCATCCTTTGATTTTTAAACTGTGAGTTTCTTTTTGAATTAAACATGTCTCATATAGTTAATATTGTTGGGTTTTGTTTCTTGATCCATTCTGCCAATCTTTATCTTTTGTTTGGGGAATTGAAACCATTGACAGTAAGAATTATTAGTGAAAGTTATTGACTTATTTCTTTAATTGTATTATTTTCCTATTGCCGTTTTATTTTTTTTCTTACACTTGGCTATTCATATCACCAAGTGTATTCCTTCTTTTTTATTTAGTGGCATTGTTGGCTTTGTTGTCTGTAAGATATCTTTGAGAATTTTTTGTAATGCTGGTTTGGTGGTCATGAATTTCTTCAGGTTCTCCTTGTCATGGAAATATCTTATTTCTCTGTCAATTTTACAGGAAAGTTTTACAGGAAATATTAAGTCAGAGTTGGAAGTTGTTATCTTTTAGGGCTTTGAAACACTTCACTCCAAATCATCCTGCCCTTTAAGGTTTATTTAGAGAAATTTGCTGTAATTTTTTTTTTTTGGTACCAGGGATTGAACTCAGGTGAGTTAACCCTTATATGAGATTTGTTGCTGTTATTAACAGCTTTTAAGATTTTTGTCCCTGTGATGGACTTCTGGTACTTTGAGTATAGTGTGGTATGGTCATGGCTATTTGGTGTATAGTATGCCTCACTTATCTGTAGGTTTATTTCTTTTCCTGTATTTGGGACGTTTTCTGCCATTATTTCTGTCAACAGGTCTTTTTATGCCATTTGTGTTGTGTTCTGATTTTTCACTTATTCAGATTTTTTTTAGGTTCATCTTTGCATCATCTAGCAGTTGTTGGATCCATTTTTCATGTGCTCTTTTTCTTTTTAAGGTGTCTTTAAGTAATAGGTCTTTGAAGGCATTATTGTCTTATAGTACTGAAATTCTGTCCTCACATTGGTCACTTCTGTTACCCATAATTTCAATGATTTAAATCTCCTGAATTTCTGATTGAAACCTTTTCATGTACTCTAATTCTTTGATAAACTGGTCATTCATGTTTTGTATTGTTTGGTTTAGCTCATCTTTTTATTTGTGTCTTCTGAAAGCTTCTGCATCTTTTTGGTTATTACTTCCATTTTCTGTTTAGTTATATCTTCTCTAATCCCTCTGAGTACCTCTTTGAGCTGTTTTCTAACTGCTTCTGCTATCCTCTCAACTAATGCAGGTGTATGGCTTCTGTTATTCTAACCCTTGGTGCCCCCTGGATTGGCTTCAGAGGAGTTGGGAGTTTTGGGAGACATTTTGTTGTCTTGTCTCATGTTTCTGTTGTTTTTGTTTGTTTTGTTTTGCATTGAGGTTTGTGGAGGCTTATAATTTAAAGACTTCGTTGCTAGTGTAGAGAACACTTTAGTTGCTTTTCAGTGATGTACTTTGAGTGTGGCTAACTATAATTCTTTGCCACAGACCCAAGATCTGACCACCTTTGTTAATTTGGCAGGGAAGGATGCAGTGTAGTTAGCCCAGCAACCACGTTCTCTGGGTATGTACTGTAATACTCTGATCATGGCTGTCTCGTGTGACAGTCCCTGAGCCAGTCATTCTGTAAGTCTACCACTTGGAGGCCTGAAATGAGCCCATCCTACAGGTGCTCTGAGTCCTGGATTCAGTTAAACCTCTCCCTAGAATGGTGTCTGACTACTCTCTCCAGGGGATATGGCAGGTGCTTGGACTAGAATCACTAACTGGCAGTTGTGGCAGACAGCATCCACTAGTCTGTTCCACTGCTGTGTTTCTCCCTGAAGCCATCTGGAGTCCCCTACTTTCATTGTGTCTCTGTACATTCTATCTTCATTTCTTGAGAGCCACAAGCCAGGAGCCAGGAAGAAAGCATGAATTGCTTGCCCCTTCCTTTTTCTGTGTTGTATTTTGTCTTTTTAATTCCTGTGTGGGCTCCAGTTTTCCCCTCAGATACTTCCTGAGTCCCAGGGATCCACCTCCCTCTTTTTTTCTTCCCTGAGTTGTTATTTTCCAGTGTCTGGGTTCTAAATCTTGGAGAGGCTGAGTTGTTGCTTACCACTCCACCATTTTTTCAGAAGTTGTTGTCCTGCATCTTTATCTTGCTTCTCTACATCTTTGACCATAATGGCCAAAATTCATCAATTTAAAATGTCAAGCTGTCAGCACAGCAAGAGAAACCACCAGCCGTGTGAAGAGACAACCCACAACGTGGGAATAAATTTTCACCAGCGGTCCCTCAGACAAAGATCTACTACCTCGAATCTGTAGAGAACTTAAAAAAATTAGACCTCCCAAACTTAAAGACCCAATCCAAAAATGGGCATCTGAAATGAATAGACATTTCTCACACAAAGAAGTAGACATGGCAAATAAACATATGAAAAAATGTTCAACGTCACTGGTCATTCGAGAGATGCAAATGAAAACAATGCTGAGATTCCACCTCACCCCAGAAAGAATGGCTGCTATCAGGAAATCAACCAATAATAAATGCTGGTAGGGCTGTGGGGAAAGAGGAACCCTGCTCCACTGCTGGTGGGAGTGTAGACTGGTGCAACCACTGTGGA
>NW_004624730.1:12428720-12483717 GCF_000247695.1 Heterocephalus glaber
GGAAGGGGAAGTGGGAGGGGTAGGGGTAAGGAAAGAAGGGAATGGAATTAATATGAGAAAATGAAAAAAGGAAACAAAGTCTTTATTAATAGAGAGGGATGGAGTAGTTGAAGGGAGGGCAGGGGAAGGGGGAAAATAACAGTCAAGAGATTATGTAAAGGTGCTTATCTCCAGTGATGAATGTCATTATATTGTATACCTAAAATGTACCAATAAAAGGATATACTATTAAAAAATAAAATGTCAAGCTGATAATGTCACTCCTCTGTTCAACTGCTATCAGTTGTTCCCCAACTTACTGAGAGTTAAAGCCAATTTCACTGTAATGTTTAGACCCTGCATGATGTAGCCGCCCACCTTTACTTTCTCTCCTTATCTGCCATGTTCTCCTCCTTGCTTTCTCTGCTCCATTCGCTTTATAGCCTGTTGGTCATTCTTCTAGTAAATCAAGCATGTTCCCACAACAAGGCCCTTGCATTTATGATTACTCTGCCTAAGATGACTTCCTTTATAATAGACAGCTCCTTGGCATGCTCTGTCTCTTCTTTCAGATGTCTGCTCAGTGTCTTCCCTGACTGTCAGTACGTCTTCCCTGACTTCCCTTTATAAAAAACACCTTTTCATCCTTTCTAAACCCTGTCTGCCCCATTTTACTTCATAACATATAACCATCTGATAAGTTAGATGTTTACTTACATGTTGTTATTTTTTTTACAACTATACTGTCAGCTCCATAAGGACAAAGACTTTATTCACTGCTGTATCCTTAGCACTTAATATCTGGTACATAGGAGGAACCCCATATTTGTTTATTGAAGCTAAGTGTGGTCATGCATCCCTTGTAACTCCCAGCTGCTTGGGAGGCTGAGACAGGAAAACTGCAAGTTCAAGTCCAGCATGGACAACTTAGTGAGACTGTGTCTCAAAATTAAAAATAAAGAGGACTGGGAGTGTAGCTTAGGGGGTAGCACACTCATGGGTTTGATTGCCAATACTAGGAAACAAAAAATTGTTGATTGAATATGTACATTGATATAAACTTTTTGGAAAGCAACTATATGTTTTAAAAGCTTTTTTACAGTAAGACAATGATTAATTAAATTATATTTACTTAATGAAGAGACATCTGTATGAGACGGACTCGGGAGGATATGATCAAGAACAGTAACACAGTTTTTCTCTAAATAGGAAAAGAAAAGATGTTGTGAGAATAATTTCCATGTGTAGAGAAAGTTTCAGTACCATGAACAGGCAATGTGTTAGTCTTTGAGAATGCTAGATTGATGGATGCAAACATTGGTAACAGAAAAAAAAGATCTGTGTTGTTAATAGAAAATTCAGATATAAGTGGATGGGAACAGATGTTGTAGGGCTTGAAAATGAATCAGACTGTTAATTCTTGAGCTATGAGGGATGAGAAAGCTGTCTAAATCTAAATTTGTTAGAGTCATATAAGGGGGCAAGGAGAGTGGGATAAGAAATTTCATCTGGAATGCAGATGCAACAAGGCAGAGTTGAAGTAATACTACTCCTAGGTAGTAAGGAGTATAGACTAACAAAACACAGGCCTGTGTTAAGTATCAGTGAGTAAGGAATAGGGTTTAGTGATTAACTGCATATAGGATACAAAGAAGAAAGAAAGCTTCTTATATTAAATGGTATTTCCTTTAAATTATTTTTTTCTTTTGTTATAGGTTTGTCGTTCACAGAAAAATGGATCATTTAAACCTTTGGAGGACTCACTTATCACAATACATCTATACTACCAACTGAGATTTATGACAGTAAATTTATGACAAATTTCTGCATTGTAGAACCATTGAAGAACTAAAAGGATAGTCTTTATAAAAATAACCCAGTAGTATCAAATTACTAGGTAAAACTAAACAACAATTATTAAATTATTAGACTTGTTAATACAAGCACACATGTGCAGCAGCTACTGTATACTGATAGTCAGACCTCAAATTTAAATGGTTTCCCATTGTGGGAAGTCATTATATCTGTACCCACAGATTACTGTCATTAAATATATTTTCAGCTAAGTGTCATTTAGGTGACTTTTCTTGAAGCAAGATCTAGAAAGTTCCAAGTCCCACCACAGTGGATTTGATATTATGGCAGCAACTTACCGACTTGTAGTTAGTACTGTGAACCACTACAGCAGTGTGGTAATAGATCGACGTTTTGAGCAAGCTATACATTATTGCACTGGAACCTGCCACACTTTCACACATGGAGTTGACTGCATTGTGGTACATCATAGTGTTTGTGCAGACCTCTTGCACATCCCTGTGCCTCAGTTCAAAGATGCAGATCTGAATTCTGTGTTTCTACCCCATGAAAATGGGCTTTCCTCAGCTGAAGGTGACTATCCCCATCAGGTCCTTACAGGCATACCTAGAGTCAAGAGAACTTCTACATTTCAGAATAGCTGTAACTTAAAGGACATTGCAGGAGAAGCAATCAATTTTGCCAGTGGAAAAATAAAGGAATTTTCCTTTGAAAAACTAAAAAACTCTAACCATGTGGCTTACAAAAAGGGAAGGAAAGTTAAGTCTGACTCATTTAATAGACGGTCAATTGACTTTGACTTGCTCTGTGGCCATTATAACAATGATGAGACCTCTCCATCCTTTGGTTTACTCCGGAGTTCTTCGGTTGAGGAAAAATCTTTGTCCCATAGAAACTCACTTGAGACAAACTTAACTTCAATGCTTCTTCAAAACTTCTCTGAAGAAGACCTGGTTACTCAGATTTTGCAAAGACATAAAATAAATAATTTTTCTTCTGCCACAGACATAAAAATGTGTTTAGACATCTTACTGAAATGCTCTGAGGATTTGAAAAAATGCACAGACATCATAAAACAATGCATAAAGAAAAAGTCAGGAGGTACCATCAGCGAAGAAAGTGGTAATGATACTATTCCTAGTTCTGAAACTGTCTATATGAATGTAATGACCAGGTTAGCATCCTACCTGAAAAAGTTACCATTTGAATTCATGCAATCTGAAAATAATGAGTCCATAGATTTAACAGAACTAGTCAGTAATATGCCTAGTTTACAGTTAACTCCCTTCTCACCAATATATGGCACTGAACAGCCCCCTAAATATGAAGATGTTGTCCAGCTCTCAGCCCCTAACTCTGGGCAATTTCAAACTATTGAATTGCAAGATGACAAGCATAATTCTAGGAAAATGGACATTGTAAAAACCATTCCAAACAACTCTACAAATTCCTTATATAGCTTGGGAGTAAATGATCTCAGAACTTTAAAAGCTGCCCAGCTTCAGTCACCATCATTAACCATGAACCCTGTGGAGAATGTTTCTTCTGGAGACTTAATGGAAACTCTTTATATTGAAGAAGAGTCAGATGGAAAGAAGGCATTATTAAATAAAGGAGAAAAGACAGAGAATGGACCCAGTCACAAGTTGTTAAAAGTAAATGAACATAGTGCAGAATTTTCAGACCATGGTACTCATCTTAAAAATTCTTGTGCCACAATACAAAATGAAATTGGTAAGATATTTGAGAAACCAATTTTTCATCCAGCTGAAGAAGACCCTAAATCAAAAGTTCCTAAAGTGGAAACAGGAGACCAGGGAAACTTTATTAACTCCAACAGTCAGAAAGAGATAGATAAATTGTTAATGGATTTGGAATCATTTTCACAGAAGATGGAGACCTCTCTAAGAGAGCCACTTGGCAAGGGTAAAAACTCCAGTTCTCTAAATAGTCACGGTCATTTGACTAGTCAGCTCCCTGTAGACACTGAACCTAAATCTAAAGTCTCTTCACCTGTGGAAAAAGTCTCACCTTCTTGTCTATCAAGAATTATTGAAACCAATGGACACAAAATAGAGGAAGAGGATCGAGCCCTCTTGCTGCGAATTCTGGAAAGTATTGAAGATTTTGCTCAAGAACTAGTTGACTGCAAATCAGGCAGAGGTAGCCTATCTCAGGAAAAAGAAATGATGCAAATTCTCCAGGAAACCTTGACAACTTCCTCTAAGGCCAATTTATCAGTCTGTAAGGGTCCTGTTGGTGATAAACCCAAAGACACTACTTCAATGGTTTTGATTCAGCAGACTCCAGAAGTGATCAAGGTAAGACCCAGTAATCTTGAGTGCTGAGCTCTCTAAAGAAATGTTTTAATGTTTGCAAAATGTATAAACAAAATCTATTTTTGTTACCTATTTAATGTTCTACACTAGGAATGATCTCACTTAGTAAAAAGTAAAGGGTTTAAGAGTCAAACAGACTGCCCTCTTCACATCTTTCTAGCCTTAATATCCTCACCTGTATAGTGGAAATAGTAAGGCTCTATATAGTGTATGTAAAGCACAACTACTGAAGTACAGTGCTTACATAAAACAGGCATTTAATATTAGTCCTCATCCTTCCCAGTCAACCAAGGATCCAGTCCTTATAGCATGCCTGTGTAGACTTCTATAAGGTAAAGAATAAAATACAAGAGAAGAGAGGACATGATTTTTTTTCAGTACTGAGGACTAAACCAAGGGCCTTGCACATGCTAGGGAGGTACTCTAGCGCTGAGCTATGTCCCCAGCCCTTTTTATTTTTTATTTTGAGGTAGGGTCTCATTAAGTTGCCCAGACTGGTCTTTAACTTATGATCTTCCTTCCTCAGCCTCCCACCTAGCTGGGATTACAGGAATGGTCCACCACATTTAACAAGGACATGGTTCTTAAAGAGCTTAAAATTCTGTTGGGGAGACAAAACATTCCAGAAAAACAGTATGTGAACATGTATTTGGAAGTATTGTTAATGCGATAGGTTTTCAAAAAAGGTAATAACTAGAGCATATGAAATAGGCTTCTCCATGCGAGTGAGAATAAATATCATTCTAGAATCCTAAAAGTATTTTCAAAAGGCTTGATTGTATCCACCTAGTGTACCACCTAGTAGTAGCATTGCTTCTGAATACTTGCAGGAAAGCAGTTATCTGCCCATCTGAATATGTATGTCTTAACACAAGATTATCCCTTGCTCTTTTCACAAGTTATGAGTTATCGAGGGACTCTTTGCCATTTTATTCAAGGACCCAGGCTGATGGAAGCTCCATGTTCTTACTGTTGCCTCATTGACCCATCTGGAATATGTAGCTTTATCAGTTCATTGATGAAGGAGAAGGGATGATGCTTTTAACCACCTTGTCCCAAACATGACACAATTAACTTCTCATAGTCCAATGCTCCCGTCTTAAAATCTGGGAAGCATACAGAGGCATTTGGACTACTGTTTGGTAAACATGATCTCTATCACATGAATGTTCACATGTGTCATTTTGTATGAATTCACAGACAAAAACAAGTTATAAAATAATGATATGAATTTTTAAGATAAGTAAATTTGTACAAAAGTATGAAGAAATATGTGGATGCAACAAATACAGTGTTTAGAACAATGGTTAACCCTGGTGAAGGGTGTGGGAGGGGGACTCAGTATTAGAAATAGTGTTCTCTTTCATAATCTGGGTTCTAGAACGATCGGTATTTTGTCATGTTGATTATACCTTTTTTGTATATTCTTAAATGTTATGTAATATTTTTTAAATAGGATATTATGAGTAACATTTATGTGGTCATGTTAAAAATCAAGTGATAAGGGGCCAGGGAATTTAGCTCAGTGGTTTCGCTGCCTGCTGTGCAAGCACAAGGACACAAGTTCAAGCCCTGGTACAAAAAAAAAAAAAAAAAAAAATCAAGTGATATACTATTTTAGTCTTATTAAAAATTTCATTTGAGCAGGGGAAAGAAAGTGGGCTATAAGATGAATAGTTTTATCCGGTATATATTTTGTGGCTGCTATTCTGTGTACATTTTTAGTTTTTAGTGACATTAAAGTTTAAAACAATGGATCTTTTAAGGTTATAAAATGATTTGAGTTTAAATATCTTCAGATGTTCACTGAACATTTCTGTAAAATCTCTTCATGTAAGACTTGTGTTGATTCACAGATGTTAATATCTTTACTTGGGTTGTCACTGGAAGAGAAACTGGGAATTAATTTTAAAAATAAAAAAATCCTTTCATAGTCACAAAATACTGGTGTGCTTAAAATTTTATAAAGAAAACAAAAATCTATATAGCAATGGTAATATCTTAAGAGCTACCAGTTATTGTGAGCTAAAGCACGCTAAGCATTTAGCATTTAGATGTATTAACTCACTGTTTTCTCCATAGCACAACAGTCTATTAAAAGAAAACTATGACCTTCTCTGATGACCTATACCACATCTCAAAACCAATATAGCCAGAAACACTTACTGTAATACAGCATTTTGGTTTTTGTTTTATTTTGCTTTTTTCAACCCTCTTCCTTAGTTGTCTGCTATGGAAAAAAATGATACAGATTCCTGCTGATACCTCTCATCTCAGAAGCCCTGACAGGCCCACAGTGAGGTCCCGAAGTATAGCTGCTAATAATGCCATACTGGGCTCTAAATGAGCTTCCCAGTATTTTTTACAAGTATGGAATGAAATAACAATCTGATTAAAATACTGTTTCCCATACTTCTTATAAATAAATTTTAATATCATAAAATAAAATTTTGAGATTTCTGATTGATAAAAGTTGAAAAATTATTAATGAAAAACTAAAGAAGTAAGATGTCATATTCATGTTGATACTTAATACAAGAAGACAAACCATTCTTTGATTTAGTTGCCTCCACTTTTTCTTTTAATTTTTTCTTCTCATGAAATGTTTTAAGTCAGGAGTTGGTAAACTTTCTCTGTGAAAGGCGAGACAGTAAATATTTTAGGCTTTTATGTGTCACAAAATCAATGTCCCGTGGCAAACTTTCTCTTTAAAAAAAAACAAAACTTAAAGTGGGATGTGGTGGCACACAACTATAATCCCATATACTCTGGAGGCTAAAGACAAGAGGATGGCAAGTTCAAGACCATCCTGGGCAACTTAGCAAGATCTGTCTCAAAGTTTTTAAAGTAAAAAGGGCTTAGGGTATAGCTAAGTTACAGAGCACCCCTAAGTTTAATCCTCAGCGGTGGGCAGGGTGGGAATGGGTACAAAATGGTGTGTAAAACAGGCAGTGGGCCAGATTTGGCCCATATACTATAGTTCATCAACCCTGTTAAAGACAAAAAGTATGAATGATATAAAAAGTACTCTTATCACCTACCACATAGCTTTGTTAAAGTTTAGTATCTTGCCATATTTTAGATCTTTGCTTTAGTGTTTTCATTATCATATTCATAGTTTTTGAAAGTCATCTCAGATATAGTTAAAATCCCTAGTATTTTCTTCTTTTTGCACATATAACTACTATTCTGAAATTGGTATTTTTCTGCCGCTACAAGTTTTTATACAGTGTTGTTTTTCGTGATTTTATCCTTATACAGAGGAAATGAACAGAGAGTAATAGGAAATAAAATAGGAGAGGTAGGTTAAAGATTAAAATTTTTTTTATTTTCTTGGATGCTAGAGACAAATATCTTTATTAAAGATACTACCAAAGTTTTGGCAAACATTTCAAAACAGATTAATGCTTCCCATTTTAATTGGCAGCACTTAGAAAAGTCAGTATGGGGGTGCTGGGGGATTTAGCTCAGTGGTTCCGCCACCTGCCTGGCAAGTGCAAGGTCCTGAGTTCAGTCCCCGGTACCAAAAAAAAAAAAGACAGTATGGTAAGACAACACAACTTGAATCAACGTTAGTTCAAAATCCTATATTTTGTTTATATAACCTATGTTCCCACATGATAAAACAAGTGATAGTTTAAATTAACGTCAACAGATAAATTCCATGAAATGAAACTTTGTGCTACTTGATGAATCACAGTATGTTATGGTTAAATATATCCACTTTTTAATATTCTCAGTAGCCAGGATGAAAAAATTCTGTAAATATACATCTCATGTAGGTAATAATTTCTTTGCATATCTCTCTTCAAAAAATACTTTATATAGCAGTATATAAATAGGTTACCTACACATTTACTTTTATAATTTTGCCTCAAAATTAATAGATTTTTTTCATTTTTTATAACATATCAGTTTTTGACCAACATTAATAAACCTGACAAACTGTTGAAATGGAAATGCTTTTGTCTTCCATAATAGAAGTAGCAGTTTGACAGAAGAAAAAAAACCCTACAGTAGCATTCATGAGAGTAGCAGCTTTGTCTTTCATGCTTGCTCACATCCACATCATCTCTGCACACACACAGGTCAGGCACATGCTTTCAAAGGCTGGTAGGCCAGAGTGTGCTTCCCATTGCTCTACTCATTGGGAAACAATGTAGCTAATGATTAACCACACTATGTGCACCACTAAGCAAACACCTTAAGGCAACCATTTCAACAGGGAGTTAACTTGCAGGGTGGATTTACTAGTCTAGATCAAGTCAGCCTGTATATACATATGTGTATAAAAATCTATACACATACAGAGTCATACAACTTTCTATTTTAACTGTCCAAAACAGTGCTTTAATTTTTTTTGTATTTTGTGCAAATTTCTAAATATTCTACCATTTAAGGCAAAGAGTTTGCCTTAAGAAAGGTCAGAACATAGGCTTATGTTTATGCAAAAGCATTAAAGATTAAATTTTAAATTAAGTGCTTCTTCTTTTTGAACAGTCGGAAGTTTTTGAACAGTTATTCAAAACATTTTGATTAATGTAGCATATGGTCAGTACTTTCACTGACATTGCTTGGAAAAAAAAGATTGATTTGACAGTGTTAATGACATTGATATTTCAATACAAATTTCAAAAACATTTCTCAAGAGTGAGCAGTGTTTGTTATCCAGATATTAATGAAATTCAAAACTCTTTTGTAAGAAGGAGCCAAGTAGAAAGTACTAGAAAGATACTGAGAAATTGATAGAGGATTGGTCTAGATCAGGGCAGTCTGGGGCCAAGTCTAGCCTGCTGGTGACAGTACCACAGCACACCTACTTATTAACATACGATCTGTGGTGGTTTTGTGCTCTTCCTGCAAAGTAAAGTAGTTACAATAGAGACCCCAAAGCCTAAAATATTTACTGTCTGGCCACTTATGGAAAGTTTGCTGACTCCTGGTTTAGATAGTATTTCATGGTAGACCAGCAAAGCCAACTATTGATAAGGTTTAGTGTCCTATTTTGTTAAATGCATAGGAAATCTTAGAAACATTATTAAATATCAGTAGCAAAAACTATCAGTGGTTTGTGATATTCAGTGTACCAATAGATATAAAAATAAAGCCGAGTGCAGTTATATATGCACATACAGTCTCAGCAACTCTGGAGGCTGCAGCAAGAGGATCATTTTTTAAAAAATAAATAGGCCCAGAGTACAGTAAATTCTTCATGAATGATTCTGACTATAGCTTATCTCCTCTCTCCTCCTTAGTCACAATTTGTCTCTGATTTTCCACCTAAGACAGCTTTTTTTAAATCTTCTGTCCTAAATATTCTTTTCTTCTTTCCTCCCTATGCATGAAGACTTTCTCACTGTGTTGTTCTCTATCATTGGCTAATGTATCTTCAGAATACAGTGTACTTTTTTCACGAAGCCTCCATGTGACAGGCAACAACTCTGTAGGTTCTGGAATAAAGTACACAGATGGCCCAGCAAGAAAGTTAAATAAGAATTAAGAGAACAGCTTATAAAGAAGCAAATGAGTGATATGGCTGAGATCCCAAAGAGTTTCATAATCAGATAAATGAATTACTGAGGACATATTTTCACATGGAGGATAATGGAATATTAAAATAATAAGAAACTACTGATTTGATAATTCAGATAATGATACCTTAATTCTGTTTTATTAAAACCAGCTGATGGTATTATAATTATTTTTGGACTGTTTTTAGCCTCATGAGGCAATAACATGTTAATGGTTAAAATAATAAATCTGAATATCTCTTCAAAATTAGTTATTTTTCAGCAGTGAGGGTTTCTTTTTCTTTTTTCTTTTGGTACACAGGGATCAAACTCTGTTCCTTCTGCTTGCAAGGCAGGAGGCAGAACCACTGAGCTAAATCCCTGGCCCTAAAATAGTTATTTTTACTTAATTTTAGTAAAAACAAAGATTTAGAAATTCCATTTTGCCAGACATGCCTATAATCCCAGCACTCTGAGCCAGGAGGATCGTTGCAAGTTTGAGGCCAGCCTGAGCTACATAGTAAGACCCTGTCTGAAAAACCAAAAAAGTTTAAATTAAATTTTTTTTTTAATTCCATTTTTATAGTTGAAAGACTGGAAGGTGGTGGGAAGATTCTTCAGTGAAGGAGGAAAAATTAAAGTAAATAAAGAGAAAGACTGCTTTTTTAAAAAAACTATAATATTTAAGTGTAGTGTAAACCTTTCAACTGAAGGGAAAATATGCCTAGATTAGTAAAAAGTATAAGTTAAAATATTAAGATTTTTAAATGGCTTTAATAATTTTAAGATTTAATAATTTTAATATTGCCAAACAGAATTCATCTATTTGAGTAATATGGTAACAATCATTTATAGTTTACATATTTATGTTTAGTTCATTACTCCATTCCAAAACCTAAACTAGTGGCAGGCACTTAGTGGGTGCTCAGTAGATATTTGCTAGTAATCGTCGTCACTTTTATAGGGACCTTTTCTTTGTATGTTATATTTCTGTAGTATTTAAATTTTTCATGACAACCAACATCATCTTTTTGTACAAAGAAAAAATAAAAGTAATTTTTCTAAGATACCCAAAGAGATTCCACTATTATATCCAGACTTGAGCCCCTAAATGTAGGCTTTTCCTAACATGACCATCTTCAGAAATGGATAGAATTACCAGTGACCACTTCATGAGCTTAACTATATCATACTGTACCTTGCTGTCTCTCTATTTCATAGGAACAAAGAGTAAGATACAGATCTTTGAGAGTCCTGCCATTTCCCCTGAGATTACCAGCAAATGGTAGCTAATCTAGACTATGTCAGAGGGGTGGTTCTGTCATCCCCTCTCATAATATACTTTTGGAGATCACAGTTTAGGTGTTTACCCTAAAAAGCATTGTGGCATCTAAGAGACATAGCTCCATCAGCTGTTATATTTATAATATGATACTCATTATCACCAGGATATCCTTCGCTCTCCATTCTAGCCTTCAATTTTGATATGTATGAATTCAAGTTGTACCCAAAATTCTGGAGAAATCCTCTCTCTCTCTCTCTCGCTCTCTCTTCTCCTTCTTTCCTCTCCTCTTTATTCCCCTTTCTGTCTCCCTCCCCGTATATTCATTTTACATGTCAGTAAAATGGAAACCCCTCATACCTTCTAACTTTAGCTGTTTAACATATTTATAGACCAGAAATGAATTGTACTCTTAAGCAATTTTTAACTGAAGTAATTCCTTAAGGGATGAAGAAAAACAGATTAATAAGATGGTGAACTCCAGAAACTGGAAATTCTGGGGATCTAAAAGTTATTACACCTAGAAATTTTAGGCTCTTCATTCTCTTCCTACACTACTGTATCCTAGAATTACCTATACTCCAAGTGTTTGAAAAACTGAAAGTAAAAATACTAGATTTGGGTACTTTTTCTGTTATTAGTCATGCAGTATGTTCCTGTCATGTGGAAGGAATTGAAGTAGCAGTAGCACAAAAATGTTTATTAGGTATTCTTGGTAACACATAGGCCTTCCTATTTTGCTACAACATAAAGCTAGAGGATAGGCAGCAGAGAAACCATAGATAACCACCTATCCATCCTCCTTTGCACACCTCAGCATTTTATTATATGAGTAAAATAGCGTTATTATTTAACCAATGAAAAACACCAAGTTAGCGCATAAAGGACAGGGATATTGAATTTTAGAATTAAGAGTAATTGGCTAATTAACTTATAATCAGTTTCCTCATAAAGCCTATTTATAGTGATATTTTAAATAAAGTATATGATTCCACCCTTTTTAACTACTTACCAGGTTAGAACCGTAAGATGAGAAGGCCTTTTTAATTGAGATATACTGTAATTCACTTACTATATAAAATTCATCCTTTTAAATTACATAGTTTTTCATATATTTCATAAAGTTGTACAACCATCAGCACTAATTCTAGAACATTTTCATTACCAAAAAAAATCCATATTCATTAGCAGTCAGTCCCCACCCCAACCCACCCCTGTCCCTTGTAGCTGTAATGTACTTCCAGTTTCTATGGATTTGCCCATTCTGGACATTCATTTCATATGAATGGAATCATACATCTGTGACTGACTTATTTCACTTAGGATGTTTTTGAAGTTTACCATTTTGTAGCATGTAGTACTTTGTTCCTTTTTGTGGCTAAATAATATTCCATTATTTGGGGTTCCACATTTTGTTCATCCTTTCATTTTGTTTACCATTATTACATGGACATTTGGGTTATTTCTACTTTTTAGCTATTATGAATAATGTGGCAGTGAACATTCATGTGTAGATTTTTGTGTGAACTGATAAAGGCTTTTGACTTAGTATTTTTTCTGAAAACAACCAGCTTCCTTTTGTAAATTAGAAGTACTTTTCTAGTATACCACAACCTCCTCTTTCATATGTAACCTTTTTGTCCTGTAGCACCTTCTGAGGACATTGTTTGGTGTCACTTCAGAGTGAGTGCTGTCTTTCTGGGCCTACTTCTGATATTCACCTCAACACAAGTCTCATGGCTGAGCTGATTTTTCCCAGCCTTGCTTTTTAGTGTGTTTCCATCACTCAGATTTTTGCAGTTTTGTTGCCCGGATTATCCCAAAGGCCTTCCTAACTTAGTCTTTAATTGTTCCTATCATCTTATTCTCCATAACCACCTTCAGCACTTTCAACTGAGACTGGTGAACAACTTTCTGTGTTAGTATATAGAATAAAAGGATAGACTTATTTTGGCATGACATATTGCATGCACAAATCAAAATAAGTGATTAGTGGGCCAGGGATTTAGCTCAGTGTTTTCGCCTCCTGCTGCACAAGTGCAAGGACCCACATTTGATCCCCGGTACCAAAAAATAAAAAATAAGTGATTTACTTCTTCAAACGTTCAAAGTGATTCTCTCTCTTCTGCATAATCAACCTCTCCACTTTGTTCCAGTCCTAAGATATTGAACCTAGGGGCACTACCACTGACCTGCATTCCTTGTGTGTGTGTGTATGAGACTGGGGTTTGAACCTAGGACCATAGTACTGAGCTACATCTCCAGCCCTTTTTATTTTCTTTTTATTTTGATACTAGGGTCTCACTAAGTTGCCAAGCTGTGCTCAAGTTTTTGATTCTTCTGCCTCAGCCTTCTAGAGAGCTGGGTTTACAGGTGTGTGCCATTGCACCTGGCTCCACTTTTTCCTAAAATGTTCCATATAACTGATTCTTTCCTGAAAGGGAGAATTAAATATTGTATCTCAACATTGTCTTCATATTCAAAAAGGGAAAGTCAAATAATTAGAAGAGGATTTGGAAAGTTCTAAAAAATCTTTCCTGAGTTTCAAACTAAGCTTCAAAGAATGAATTCTATAAAAAGGGAATGTGCTGGGTCTCGCACAGAATTTTATTCTCCTTTTCCTTCCCACTCTCACTTACCTTGAGATACAGCCTTGTTCTAAACTTTTCCTCAGTTCTCTAAGTCTTGTTATGATGTGGTAAGGGAGGATCTTTTCTTGCTTGAGATAATAAAGGGTATCCTAAAAGAAATTATTCATTTTTAAGGTGAAAAGAGGCCAATTTCTCTTCCATACAACTCTACTAGGGAACCTATAAAGTCCATACTCAGGAATTTACTATTCCCTATATCCTCTTCAGAGCAAGCATGGAAAGGAATCCCAGTCTAGGCATCTGGATCTTAAGGTAACAACTGCTAAATCCCAGGCATACCTACAACAGAGAGCAGCAGTCTCTTGCATACTCTAGTCAAACTCTCTTACAGTTGTACTAGATATCTGGATTGAGTACATGGTCCAGATAGGACTACCCATATCTTCAGATAGGGTATGTTCATGAATGATCTGCAGACCAAGAAAATATGCATGTTGCTGTACAAAAAACACCTACTGATGGCCAGCTGTCTTTTTGGAATAGACTCAATATATGCTGCAGAGGGAAAGAGAAAAGATCTCATAGTTTATTCCAGAAGAACACTGGAAAGACCTCAAAATTGACTCTTTCTCTTTTAACTGCCCATTGCTCTTGATTTCCCATGTTCTTAAACTGACTTTATAAATTATGTGTTTATAGTTCTCTAGTCTTCCTTGTTCTGGATAGTCCCACCAGCTGAGAACTCTCACCCAGAAACAGCTTCTCCCTTATAGCTCCTAGCCCCTTGTGATCAAAGCAGATAGAAAAGTAGAGCGATCACAGAACACATTTTTATTTATGATGAAATTCCCTAGTATTTATTTGATCTTTGTCCATTAAAAAGGAGTTCACTTTAAAAACCATGTTCTTAGGTGCTATATTCCAGTTGTCATCTATCCCTTTCTAGAACCAAGCAGGTATACTTCCATAAAAAACACAAATAAGCAAGTAAAAAGCAAATAAACTAATTTTATGCTAGTCCTCCTCTGTCAGTAATTTTATTAACACAGACTATTTCTTTTCTAAGCCTTTAAGAGGTCCTGGTCTTCTCCCTTCTGAATTTATTGGAAAAGAGTTTAATAAATCAAAACTTTTAGATCTTATTTAATCAAAAGACTCAATGAAAAAACCCAGTGATGGTGAACCTTTTAGAGCTTTCAATGATACAAACATTCCACTATGACACGTGTTCTATAGGTTCAGCGCCACTGACATAGAGAAATGATTTCTTAAGAATGAAACAACTGGGCCGGGGACTTAGCTCAGTGGTTCTGCCACCTGCCTCACAAGTGCAAGCTCCCAAGTTCGGTCCCCAGTACCAAAAAACAAAACAAAACAAAAAAAGAGTGAAATAACCGAGCAGACTTTTTCCTTTGAGGAACTATTAATCACTGTTGTGACTTTTAACCACTGTTCTGATTTTGAAATTTCAGAGTTATAGGAAGTAAATGGAATAACAAGAATTTCTTGTCCTTTGTTCCAAATCAGCATTATTCTAGGAGGTGCAATGAGGAAAAGGACACCACTTCCTTATCATCTCTCTATCATCATACCCAGCAAAGTGTCTGGCACATAATGAGTGATCATAAAAATATTTAAATGAGTGAATGATTATAAAATTGAACTTGCCTCAAGGGTTTAGACACTATTGGGAAATAATTATTAGATTATAAAATAATACAAATAGAAGCTTCTTTACGTGAACATGATTGAGTCTGATGATCTGTAGGAAATCATAAAGTATGTATTTTTTAAATGTATGTCTTAAACATGTTAATTCAAAGTGTTAATTTATTCAGATGTCTTTTTGTTGTTTTTATTTCATTTTTTTTAAATTTAATCTTATTGACTTACTTTTGATATACATAATGTTCACATTCCTCATAGGGAATTTATACCTGTACATAATATATCTTGATTTCTCTTTTTTTTCCCATTCCCCTCCCTTCCCCTCCCTTCAAACCTTCCTCTCCTTATTTACAAAAGCTTTGTTTCCATTTTTTCCTATTTTTTTTTCCTTTTCCCTTTTCTTCTCCTTCTTCCCTCCCCCCTTCCCATTTGAACATTTTCTTCCTACTTCCTCAGATGTCTTTTGATACAGGGCCAAAGCCTTTTCTTTGAAAATAAATTTCATAAGTTCTGTGATATCTTTCTTTAATAAATCATACCTGCAATATGTTTGTTGACTGATTTCTAGTTTTCATTTCTTTAGGGGGGATTGAAATCAGAGAAGCAGTTTAAATGTAGATACCTTCTAGATTTTAATGATTTTTCTCTTCTTTTCTACCTATACCTAATTTTATAGCAAAAATATTCTAGTTGTTTACTCTTTGTAAAACTTTGGTTGTTTTTTTAAAATTTTATAAACAACTTTTTTTCAACACTCATATTTCATTATATAATATGTGATTGAATTATTGTTATGGGAAAGTTCAACCAGCACAAGCCAACTGGGGACAGACACAACTGACTCTTAGTAAGTATGCAGTTTAGTTACTGAAATTAGAAAACATGACAGCATAACAAAGTAAACCACTAGCATGCATCAGTGTGTTGTAGGCATTGGTTGCTCTGTTTTTTACAAGAAATTGACTAATCCAGAGAGTAAATAAAGTGGAGGCTATTTAAGGATATTGTATAGTCTTTCATTAAGCATTGTATATACAGAGTTAATGATTATAGTAAGGAACTTAAATAGATAAAATTTGAGTTGGATTTTGAAGACTGATTAGATTGTGTATAATTTGAGGAAAGGGAGCATTTTCAGGGAAGGAATGAAAATTCATCCCTCTGAAGCTATAGGTTGGTGATGGAAAGAAGGGGAAATATGGTTGAATTGAATAAGCATGAAATCATAAGTCTAAAGACTGAGTTGCGTTTGTAACAAACTTTTTTGTTTTAATTTAGAGATAAGTAATGAGGAAAGGGAAAGTATTCTAGGCAGGAATGTAAGGAAAAAATATGAGAAAGCTACCTAGCTTAAAAAGTTACCATGTAGGGGCCGGGGATTTAGCTCAGTGGTACTGTGCCTGCTTCGAAAGTGCAAGGTCCTGAGTTCAATCCCTGGTACCAAAAAATAAATAAATAAATAAATAAATAAATAAATAAATGTTACCATGTAAGCCCAGAGAGAGAGAAGAGTGGAGAAATAGGAGGAGCTCAAAATAAAGCATAAAACCAGTGGTTTTCAGCTGTAATCTTTTTTTAACCTTAGTACCCAGTGAAAGCTTTCAGGTATGGTTTAATATGAGCTGAAGTCCCACAGCTTAAAAAAATTTTCTTTAAACCACAAGTATAGACATATAAGCCCAGTGTACAGATTGTAGAATTGTTAGAATATCTCAAAATCAGTGGGAAAAAACCTGACTTAAGTTATGGAAAACTAAAGTTTTTTTTTAATGAAACAGTGTCTTGCTATGTATTCCAGACTGGCCTTGAACTCACTATGTAGCCTAGGCTGGCCTCAAATTCATGGTAATCCTCCTGCCTTAGCTTCCTGAGTGCTGGAATTACAGGCATGTACCACCACACCCAGTCAGAAAACTAAAGAATTTAATACCAACTAAATGAGACAATAAAAGAAGATTGCAAACTTTTTTTGTTGTTTTTAAAATGACGTTTATTTCACAATCTAGAACTATAAATACTGGATGATGAGACTAAAAATAAATACTGAAATCTAAATATTAAACATAAATGCTTATTGTAAATAACAAGATGAGGCCAGTATTTAATATATGATAAAATGATGTAATGTTTTCTAAATCTGAGATGATTTATTTAAAGTTCCTCAAGGTAAGTTTCATAAATTCAGGATGTACCATGACATCATTGTTTGAGTAAAATTTAGCTAAAATAAGGGTGTAAAGATGATCTGCCATATCTAAAACTTGTCTGCGTTATTCAGTTGTTCCACTTTCTTGAGCACTTGTCAATAAATTTTCAAAATACATCTATAATAACTTCAAAAGAAAGTATGTTTAACTAAGCTTGCCTTCTGCTTTAAAAAAAAGATTTTGAAATCTGAGACCAACACGTTTTTCTAAATTACCATTTGAGGTTGAAAGTTTTTGTTTTTCTCCATGTTTGCACTAGAGCAGTCTAGAGGGTTCCCTTCAAATAAGAAAAAAAATTCTTAATAGTTTCAAATTTGAAGTTCAGTCTGTTCTTTTTTTCAGAAAATATTAAGTAGTGAAAATTGAAAACATTCTATTTTTTTTTTTCCTAGTTTGAGGAGAAACTGCTTTATGTGGCTTTACTGATACCTCATATACTTTGAGTTTAATAAGTTAGCTTTATCTGAGACGTTGCTATTTTTAGGTCCAGCTGTAATGTTTCTAACTTTGGTACTTGGAGTAGGGGGTGCTTCCTTTCCCAGAAGGCTCTGTATTCTCAACATGTTCAGGTCAGTTTGACATAAAGCTACCTACAAAGAGCAGCAGGCCCTTTGCAGGCTGTCTTTCTAATTTGAAAATTATGAGCAGGCATTGGGAGCCACAGGCTGTATTTGGGAACCAGCTACATGTCAGGACAAGCATGGATTGTGGTCCCTGGAGGCTGGGAGAGCACAATGCTTGAATTTAATTTCTTTGGAAGATAAGAAAAATACCTTTCTGCCTGACAAGATTGACAACTTATTAAATCTGACTATCTTCAGAAGTGTGCTGGACAGTTGTGAAGTAAATGGTCACTTTTCAAAGATGATGATCAAGGAAACATCTTTACGAAGGGACCCGGATTTAAGGGGAGAGTTAGCTTTCCTGGCAAGGGGCTGTGATTTTGTTCTCCCGTCACGGTTTAAGAAGCGGTTGAAGTCATTTCAGCAAACACAGGTTTGAAACTTGGGTGTTTGTTTAAAATATTCCATTACTAATAAAACCACACAGTGAACTAAAACTAACACAAATAATTTTATAGCTCACTTGTATTTTGATATAAGATCAAGGAGTTAATCTGTGTTCTCTGTTCAGCTATTTGCAGAAAGCTATTTGTAGAGGGATTCCAACAGCTTTAAAAATAGACCTCCTGGACCTGGAGTACAGTACTCACATTTTTTTTCTCTTGTACAGAGGGAATACAGTTTGAGAGAAAATAAATGCAACCCAACAAATATTTTATAAGTAAGCCAGAAAAATACTAGAATTTTTGAGAAATTAGAATTTCTGTCTTAAAAGCCTTATTTGCACTTTGAATCATTAGCCTGTTATTAACATATTTGTATCTATGGAATGTTTGTTTAAAAAAATATATTGATCCTGGTAATATTTTTAAAGGCCATGTTTTTATATGTAGACAGTTGTGTATGTGTAATACACACAATGAAGGATGGCAGTTTCTACTAAATTGTGAAAAAATGTCTTCCCTCAGCAAATTGAGATTTAATGATTTCTACCTGGGATGACTACTTTGCAGAGTCTACTTTCTTGGTTACAACCTTAGGACCAGTTTCTCACCTCACAAGTTGCATAATATTGAGTGTAATATAAACCAAAGGCTATACAAATGCTGAACATCCAAATTCCAGCAAGAAACCAGAGTTTCATAGTTATTCTGACCCAAAAGAATTTCAGATTATTTGGGTGAACCACGTGAAATTCTTTTCTCTTTCTCTCTCCCTCTTCTTATGTATTTATTTATTTAACTAAGGTACTTTACCCAGCTTATTCTTTTTTAATGCTACTCCCATCTTGGACTGAAACAGCTTTACTCAAAATGAGCAGGTGTTATACTTGCCAGTGAATCTGTAAAAATTTATATTACTAGGTTTTATTCTATAATGTTTATAAAGGATCAGTTTATTATACTACTTTAAGGTTCAAATTATATGTCTCTTATTGAACTCAGTGGAAAATAAATTGATATACCCCAAAGTTCAAAATAAATGGATTCGTTTTATATTATTTTTCTTTTAAATATCACCACCATCTTATTATAAATAGAATTAACCAGTGAATTAATATTTTCCTATCAGTGAGTTGCTGTATGTTGAGAAGTATACAAAGAAAAGCAGATAGTGTATAATGAAATGTTTTCCCATTCAGATAAAAGCTTTGACAGATAGCCTTTGTTATGAATGTCATTTAGCCTTTGTTCTGAAAGTCATTTACTTCTGTCAAAGCAAAAGCATAGAGTTAACATTGAAAGTCTTACTCTCAACCTTTCCCACTAGTGAGTGTGTGTCCCCACTGGCAGCAGTCCTAATTCTGTGGCCATAATTGCCCTGAAATTATCCATAACTGCCCTGATAGCATACCATGGAAAACATTTTGGGGAAACAAAGAATCTTGATGATTGTAAACTTGTATTCTCACAAACCCCTTTCTGCATTAAATAATGAAAAGGAAATGACAGTAATGTAACTGACCCAGGTAAAGCCTCTGAAGAAAGATCTATGTCTTATTAAAATTTCAAGAATACTTTGTACTGTTAACTGACTCATGGAACTATGTAATAATACTTTTGGAATTATCTTTAAAGCAGAAATAAATGTTTACTTAGAATAGACTGTCAATTTCTTAAAAGTGGTGTGAAATTTTAAATTGCTTTACAAATGGAAATGGTTACTGAATCTGAAGGATAGTCCCATGTTATATATAATTTAACCTTTTGAGAATCCACTACCCTTTGACTTCGTCACTCATTTTGTTTCCTGAGGACAGATCTGTGCCCACCACTGTTGAGAGCCTTTTACCTACATTATATTCTATAATTTCCTTAAATCCTCACAACAGTCTTCCAAGGAATTGAGATTATTACTGAAATTTTAAAAGATTAAGTAACTTTCTTAAGGTCACAGACTAATAAGCCATCATTGTTGCCTGTTAAGTTTTTTGTGTTTCACTGGTATCATTTCCTTCCCTCTGTGCTGTTTCTTTTTTGGCTATGGTTTTATATGGGATCATTGTTCAGACTTTAAGTATATGTTTAAAGTAATTTAAGGAAGAAAAACATCTGCATAATACTTTGTGTTCATAGTGAATTTAAAATAAGCCATTTCTATCTTTCATAGTTTATGTAGCATTGACACAGTGCTATGCTCATGAGCCTTGGTATATAACATAGAAATTAGAAGCCTGAAAATTTTCATGGATCTTTACTTTTTCTGTTAGGGATCTCAGAACTTAATTTAGTCCTCACTGGTAAAAAATAAGCTTCTACCTGAATGGTAGTACACCTCCTTTCCCTTTTTTCCTTAATCATGAGTAATGCAATCTCCCATCACCTTCCCACCCGCCTTTGACTGTCCTTTCTAATATTTCTTTATGATACATCACTCAAATATCTTTTGAAAAAAGGAAAAGTTATAACCTATAAATGAGCTAATTAACTATAAAGGGAGTTTGGTTGTGATAAAATTAATAGATACAGTCCTTGCCTCTTAAAGTATATCAGAAAAGGAAATAAATGTGTACCTGGGGAAAAGTGGCATGCTTCTAGTGTTAAGTAAATTAGCCAGAACTAAAAATGCTTTAGTTTTCATAACAAAGATTTTCTCTGAAGCTGCTAATTATTCCACCTGGACAAAGTTCAGCTAGAGAAGAAAATAAAAAGAGCTCCCTGCCCCAAATTTTATATCTATATATTTAAAAAGAACTTGTTTCTGCCATTTGAAGGAGAAGCAGAAATTCACAGAAAGGCAAGAACATTCTTCAAAAGGAATTTACTAATCCAGTTCCAAGAGACTAAGCCATATACCTCGAGACACCCACTGACCTCAACTGACCTTGTTCTTTGGTTATTTTGAAATGTCTGCCAAGTGATTAAAGGGAAAATATATTGCAAGATTTCTAAAATCTATGTAAACTCGAGTAGTGACAAATAATTAATATATTGATTTATTTAATATGAAAGCATTCCCTAGAAACATGCTTACTGACCTGTAGTAAAGTTAGCCCTTGATTTCTACTGTCTGAAGTTGTGGTTTCTTGTATTTATACATGACTTCCTATTACTGGTGAGGATGCTCAAGAAATATATACTGTTTAGAATTTTTGTGTCTTATAATCACATTTTTCTTCCAGATTCAAAATAAACCAGAAAAGAAACCTGAAATACCACTTCCATCTCCAGCCACCTTTTCAAGTAGTCCCCAACCTCATTCTCCTATTCCTGCTGTGAATAATGTTGTGAATCCACCATTATCCATAAACATTCCACGGTTCTACTTTCCTGAAGGACTCCCAGATACTTGCGGTAACCATGAACAGACTCTAAGCAAAATTGAAACTGCTTTTATGGATATTGAAGATCAGAAAGCAAACATTTGTGAAATAGGGAAGATCGCAAAGGTAACTTAACTACTAACTGATTAATAATCCCTATTTCTCTAGCAGTCCCATTATCCCCCTCTTCCCTGCCTCTTACTTTACTTTTAAGTATGCATAGAACTTTTTCCCATGTTGAAAAAAGTCATTTGATCCTGATACACCTCTAGCTATAATCACTCTTCATAGAATCTTAAGTTTGAATACAAATTTTACTGGTATTCTAGTCCAACCTCCTATTTAATATAGGAATCTCTTCTAAGACATCACTGTCTCATAAATACATTCCTTTCTTGAATGCTTTCAGGGACTAGAAGCTCATTTTCCATTCCTGGTAAGTCTGTTCTACAATATATAGCTTTGTTTATTAAAAACTGTTTCCTTATAATGAATAGGAGTCTCTTTTGTTCTGATTCATTGATTGTTATTCTGCCCTGAAGCCAGACAAGGAATTGTTGGGCCATCTCAGCATTGTCGTTTTACCCAGAAATAAATAGATGTGACAGTAGGAAGCAAGTCTTTGGCAATTTAGCATATATGCAGCTGCCTCTGATATAAGATTTTAGTGTCCTACTGTCAAGACTACTATAACTGGATTCTATACTTCCATCCTCCTCCCAGAACAACTAATACTGAACATAACTATCAGGTTATAGTTGATCATGCCATTCCTCAGCTCAGCAGTATTCAGGGATTCTCACCCAAGCTAGCAGTACTTTTTTGTTTGTTTGTTTGTAAAATCATATCATACCTGAGAATTTAGCAGTGGTTCCAAGTTGTGCTTCAGAAGAATTTAGTAGATAAAAGGCCACATGGAGGCAGATAAGAGATAAAGCAGTAGTGCCCAAGTCTGCACATTTGGAAGATTTCTCCTGCTTTCAGGAGTAACATTAAAAGTTTGAAATTTACTGTTTTTCAGGCTAAAACCAAAACTTCTCTTTTTGGCATTCCAGTATCAGAGATCCTTTCCATACCTGCCTGAAAGTTTTTCCTGAATGAGCCTGACCTCCTTGCCCACACAGGCATACCTCTGCATTTGTACTCTCCCAGCTCTCCCTTCCAAGATGAGTTTCCACTCCTATCAACCTCTACAACATCCACAGTAAAGACCTATCATCTACCCTGTCTTTTTGGAGAAGTCCCTACATTCCAGTCATGCTGATACTAAACCCAAGTCTGTTTTGCTTACTGCTCAAAAGCCAATACTCAGGAAATAAGAGTTGGTGAGAAGGAAATCAGTTTTATTCAAGGGCTGGTTCTGAGAAGATAAGGAGACTGCAATCCTCAAAATTCTTACCTTGGAGAACTCAAAGACATAAAGGGCTTTTTTGATGAGGGTAAGAGGGTAGTGGGAAAATGGACAAGAAGGCTGTGTTGAGTTGCACCTATAACAGTCTTTTATCATTCAGGGAATTTTTTTTCTCTTTAATCAGAATATTCTTGTAATTACAAATGACCTTTGTCTCCTGGGCCAGTCCCCGTAATCCTTTGGATAAATACATTATTTTCCTGAAAATTAAAATTATCCTTCTCTTAGAGAACAGAATTACTAAGTCTTTGGCCCATACTTGGTATTTGAAAACCATCAGGTGGTTCTGAAAAACTAAAGAATATTTCTGATTAAGAGGTCTGGGGACCAGTTTTTTTCCCCTCTTTGACTCCTTTTTTCCTGGAATAGTTGACTAATAACTAGTATCTCAGCCATTTAAGAAGGGTTTTTCTTCAGAAGTTACAATACTGGGCAGAGGCTAAAACAGAATAACTGTTCAAGGAGCAGTCTTGCAAAGTGCAGCTAATCTTGAATAAGGTGGTGTAAAACAAAATGGTGCAGCCATTCTGCTGTTACAACACCCTGCTCTCTCCCCTAACTCTGACCTCACAGAGCATTTGTGGTACTGTTGGATGTTTTTTAACTAGTGTGTTTTTAAAGGAACTGGAAAGGAGTATTTTCTTTGTTTACCTTTCCCATCTTAAAACTTGCTTGTTGATCCCTAGATGTTTCTAATAAAAAACAAACTTTCATTCTAGGAACAAGAACTTACCTATTGCCATTCTGTTTTACTTATGAAGAAAACTTATTTCCACAAGTATTTACCTGAAGTCATAGAACTAGTTCATATTAGGAGACAAATCCTCTAAGTTTTGGCGTGATGCTACTTCTGTGTATGTTTAGCTCTCTGAACATATACTGACATTAGCTAACTTCTAACCATTAGTCATCAAACTACAAGCATTCAGCATTTTCTTACCCAGTTCTTTGAGGTGGCTATTATATTAGATGACAGAACCAATACAGTAATTGTGCTGAATGGGCTGAAGCTATGGATATAAATCCAGAATTTAAAATTTAGCAAGAATGAATGAAATCTACATTTGGAGGTAAAGGGTTAAAACTCATGAAATGAGAAGATCTCTAAAATAAAAAGGTTTATTTTTACAGATGCTAGCCAAGGGGGAAAAAAAAAGACCAGGTCCTGGGACCAGTTTGAGCAACTACTAGCATGTGGGCTATGTATCAGTTGGAAAATGTCCGCCAGACCAGAGGTAAAAACATTTCTTATATACTTTGAAGAAAGAAAGCACTGTTACCTACATTGCTGTAGATAAGAGGGACAGGATAACAGGAAGCAGTGCAAGCTTTGGAATGAGAGGAAAAGTAATTGTTGCTTCTGGATTAGTTGGAGCTACAGTTGGGAAATTTTATTTGTAAACAGAACTCTCTTTTTCACCTCCCCTTTGTAATTAAATTTAGGACATCTCAAATTTTTTCTTTTATAACATGTTAACTGCATAATCCCAAATGAGAGATTTCTAGCATGGGAACAGTTTGTGTGAAAAAGTCAGGAGGTGTCATGAAATGCTTCAGGTAGGAAATGAGAAATTGCCCAGATTAAGGTGTAGTAGTTCCCCTGTGTGAAGCTGGGGGCCACTGTGTCTGGAGAGCCCATCCATGTGATTAGTGCCTCACTGTTACAGTCCTGCAACCTACCCTTCTTGAATAGAGGTCTGCTGGGTTAACCCTCTTCTCTCCAAATACTCCCCTTATGAGGACCCCTTTCTCCCTATGCCTCCGCATCTTCCTGATTCCCCACCCTACCCCCTACCCCAGTGTAATAGCCCTGCTGTGCTTCATGGGTCACTGGCTCACTATTACTCCATAGATTCAGTGAGAGGAAAGCAGAAAGCCTCAACTCCAGGGTAGTCAAGGAAGTGTGTAGGAAAGCACCTAGTCAAAGCAGGGAGGGGGGCTCTGTGAATGGTGAGAAGTCAGAAGGACTTTGCCAAGTTATATGTAGGTTGAAGTTGACAACATAAAAAGTTTTTGAAATAGAAAACTATTAAATGGATACACATTGAGGCGATACTCTTAAGTGAAATAAATAGGCCACACGTGTAAATACCGAATAGTTTCTCTAGTGTGAGAAACTGAAAGTGTAAATAAGGACTAAAAGGTATAATAGATAATGTGAAATAGGAAGAAAAGGGGCAAAGGGGAAGGGCAAGTGGGAAGGGTAGGGAAAAGGAAAGAAGGGAATGGAATTAATATGAGAAAAAGAAAAAATGGAAACAAAGTCTTTGTAAATAGGGAGGGATGGAGTGATTGAAGGGAGGGCAGGGGAAGGGAGAAAATATCAGAACCAAGAGAGATTATGTAAAGGTGCAAATTTCCAGTGATGAATGTCATTATATTGTATATCAAAAATATACCAATAAAATTTAAAAAAAAGAAAACTTATTTTGTTTAGCCAAGTAGTAGTCATTTACATAACACTTCACTGTTTAATACCTATTAATCATGTAGCACCGGTAGCCATTTTACATATATATGACTGATTAATTTATCTAAATTGTACTTGATTATAGCCCTAAATTTTATTCATGGGAGCCAAGCTTTGGTGTTCTGTACTTTTAGTCCTTAATTGTCAGGTAGGTAGCAAGGTAAACTGCTCATACCTTTAAAAAATTAAAACTAACTTTGCATATAAAAATGAGGAAGTAGTAGAAGTAGGGCCAGAGATTTAGCTCAGTGGTGCTGCTTCCTGCCTCGCAAGCACAAGGTCCTGAGTTCAATATCCGTACCAAAAAATAAAAGTAAATGATGACCTCAAAACTTAACATGAGTATGTCAGTTTGTGTTTTATTTTTGATTACTGAACCAGCTCATTTTATATTTTGCTTCTTTATTCTTAAAATTATTTAAAATTGATTCAATCATGTCTTCCCATTAGCCAATTTTTATTTAATCCAGCTTTTATTTGGTTATAACAGGCTCTTACCACTCATTGTTGTAAGGTCAGACCCAGACATGATTGAGACCACTGAGGGAGGCAAAGTCTGAGCAACATGCAATGAGTTTATTGCAATCTGGGTGCAGATGGGCCAAGGGCGAGAAGGCCATTGGCACTGAGAGGAGGGTGCTCGTGGTTGATATAAGGTATTTTAGGTAGGGGAGAGGGGCATTACTCAAGAGGGTGGAAAATTTTAGAGTCCCATGGGTGATGCCCTGGGGCTAGCTGATAAACGGCACTTGTGAGAATAGCAGGGCAGGGCGGCTGCTGGTTCTTGTTATCTCTGTGCTCCTGTGGATGTGGGTAGTGGGTCTGCTTGGGCAAGGGTCTGGCTTGGGGGCCTGTAAATTCTGTCACCCTTATTTTCAGTCATTCTTTATACTATGAATGGGTTTCTTTGGCCAGGAAACAGTGACCACTGCCTACAGCACATATTGCCCATATTCTTACAACACGTTGACTTAGGAAAGGCAGAAGAGAGGCACCCTTTAAAGGTCAGGGAATGAAACCATCAGAGCAATAAATGAATGTGTTTATGGATTCTTATAGTTTATAAAGCTCTTTGGAAGGCCAGCTTGAGTTTGCAATGTACTCTTAGTGGCATGTAAGTATAGCCATAAACACTGGGCTCTTTTTTAAGTGCAGAGCCAACTGTGTTTATGAAATCTGTATCTGTCAGTACAGTTTATCCCATTCATCTTAAACCTCAGACAGCCTTGGAAAGCTTTAATGCCCATGTCTGGTTCAGTTCTTAGTGTGTAGTTTGTACTTAATGGAGAAAAAAACAAATGGAGAATGAACCTAAGAAGGATGAAAATAGTGTAGAAACAGGATCTAAGTAACAAAAAAGCATTTGTCAGACACTGGGCAAGAAGATTCATCATAAAGTTTTATCCTCTAACAGAAAGTTGAAGAGAAAGAATAAAGCTCGGTTCTGAACCATGTAAAGCCCTTTATCACCTCTCTTCTGGCTAATGTAGCACCTGTAAGACAGCCTCTCTATACTTGAACTTCTTCCTCTGCAAAATAGAATAAAAATACCTTCCCTCTTCTGCATGGGGATTTTGTGAGGACTAAATGAAATAATGGGCACAAGACATTCTAAAATGGTGAAAAAACATTACAAATATTGGGTAATTATCTCCTGTGTGTATCAGCTGAAAACCTTGCTCTCCCGTTCCTGATGTTGCTGGGCTACCCTCTGATCAAATTACAGGTTTTAGTCAAAATTTCGTTGGCTCAAGTGACTTCATTTACCATATGCTGACTTTTGCCTCCTCCAAAACTGTTTCCCAAATTCATTTTCTGTATCTCCCTATATATTCTCCATTTTCTTCCTTTGTTTAAAAAAAAAAGACTTCACACTGGTTTGTTCTCACCTTTTGTTAATAAAAGTTCTATTTTGTTGCCTTCAGATTATTATCATTTCCTTTTTAGGTTCTCTTTGATCTCCTGGCTCCCCTTGTCTTAATTCTTTGATTTTACATAGATACAGGCCAGCCATACATTTTTTTAAATAGTCAAAGTTTAATGTCCTCAGCCCTTGCCCACCTTTTCCGTTTTCCCCTGTTGGCATTTTCTCCAAGGGCCTCCTATCCTTAAGCTGCCTAACACTTGGGTACTCAGGGTACCTCAGTATAAGAAAAGGCTGACATTTTCCAGTCTGTTCAAAATATTTTCCTTATGTATCTTACATCTTAGGGTTTTGCCTTTAGTCCATAATAAGTTCATACACAAGAGGCTGAAAATTGTTTAATAGGGAAATTGCCCCACAGTATGTGCTAAGCAGACAGACTCTGGGAGTGTTTCATCTGAGGCTGGTGACTTTTTCCCAATGTCAAGGTAGAAGACTTCTAATCCCTTCCAGTTCTAAAGAATTCATAAGCAGTTCTACTGGTGGAAGTTTCAGGCCCTTTGATAAGCCAGTTCTAGTCCTTCCCTGTACTGTTTGGGTTCCCCCACCTCCACAGTGTAGACTACTGTTTTAGCTTTTCCAGAAGTTGAAATAGCCGATCACTGCAGCTAAGAGCATTTCCTTGACAACCTATTCCACGTGAAAGGAGGGACTGGGATTAAGGAAGCTGAATTTTACACACACCCAAAGTATATGAATTGTGAGCTTTGTACTTTGGTGATTATAATTTATACAATAAACAAAATCAGGTGGTTGCTAAGCAATACCTTTCCCTCATTCTTGATCTCAGTGGAAATATTCAACCTCTGGACTTAAGAAATCTTAAATTTTCCTCTGCTGACAGAACATGCTTTCTTGGCCTTTGTGGCAGCAGCCTCTTTTTTCTGCCCTTTCCTTATGTCCCATGACTTGCATTTTCTTTCCATATCTTCATCTTTGGCATGAACCAACAGCAGCCTTGAGCAGTCTCTTGGGATAATTTAAGTCAGATGAGAGAGTCTTCAGGCTCCTCTGGGATCCTCTGTGCACTGAGACTTCATTGCAGGAGCAGTTCACCTAAACCTAAGGTGGATACACATCTAGTCCACCTCCAAAGGAGAATCTTCTGTAGAAGGACGATGATTCAACAGAGCCTAGATGTGACTCTTTAAAGAGTTCTAGATTTTGGAACATATTTTATGTGTATGTAAAAAATTAGGAAGATTTGGAGACTAATTCTCTTCTAATAGTTAAATATTTTTTTTAATTTTTTGAGATTTATTAAATGTAAATTACACCCAAGTCCTTAGATTTACAAGTGAAATATGAGTTCTTTTTTACTTGGAAACCAGATTATCTTAATGGGACTAATAATGCTATCACTAATTGAACTGTGGGACAAACCATGTGCTTAATAACTTCATGTTTCTTCTTATTCATACACTACTTGGATTTTTTTCACAGTTTTACAGTATCCACTAAAATCTCTTGAAGTCAAAGGGTAAATTCTTTTATCAAAATGACCTTGTTTTCCAGATAATGTAGCAATGTGGACCTCCATCCTTTGTGTCTTCTGAGTTTGCATCTGTATTTCAAGAGGTGCTTGTTTCCTCTTGGGAGTGGCCGGCAAGGTTTTGCTAGGGGCGAATGGTGGGGAACCGCTGTAGACGCTGTAGACTAAGGGGATCGGATCGTGTGGAATGCAGTGGGGCCACTGCTGCCACCGCCACCACCAGCACCACGAGAGGGGATTTCCTGTAGCACACACAGACCTGGTTGTTTCCTCATTGAGAAAAGTAATGCAATTCTTAAAAAGTGTGCTGCTGGAAGGCAGTTTTCTGCCATTGGTGACTCTCACTTGTCAAACATTTTCACTGCTGGACATTTGCTAGGTATGAAAAATAGCATGATCTAGAGCAGGAAGTAAGGAGAGCCTCAGGTTAGCCCATCCCCGGAAGGGTCATTCATCTCCCAAGTGTAGTTTAAAATTGTCACCTTTCTCTCAAATGCCAAAATATGTACGTATAATCGATTATGGCATATGTTATAGCTGTATTACAAATTGTATGTCATGTATGTTACACAGATAAACATCCCTCTGCTAGCAGATGCATTCTCTTCCTCCTCCCTGCTACTCTATTCCTGTTAGCTGCAGTAGGACCAACACACCCACCCAAATGTGTGCTGAATGAATGAATGAATGCATGCATGAAATCATATCCTCTGTAAAAGAGAGACATTAACTTCTAATTCATAAAGTATGGCTCATATTCATATTTTGGTCTTTGGTGCCTAAAGCTTTTTTTTTTTTTTTTTTTTTTGGTACCGGGGATCGAACTCGGGTCCTTGCGCTTGCAAAGCAGGCGGCGAACTAAAGCTTCTTAATAACTATAGCCAAAGTAGGAACTCTGCTTAACAGTCTATGTTCTCAGTTCAGCTGGACCAGGCCTGCGCTCCAGCTTTGGCAGTGAGCAGCTGACGGTGGTAACGAGGTTCTTGTACTCAGGCAGTAGGCTCGAGGTCTTCTTAGCTGGGCTGTCTGGTATCCTGTGAGTATTTGGTGTGAGAAAACCAGAACACAGGGAGAAAGACGGATGCTTCCGGTCACGTTGGTCACTTTGGGAGACAGCTCTGGAAGGGCGGGGCCTCTGGGCGACGCATGGACATGGCGACTCGGACTCGTGCGTGTGCTCGTGTGTGCGCGTGCACGCTGTCAGTCCTGACACGGTCGACGCCGCGAGCCTCTCCAGGGCATCTCGAACAAGCACATCCCGCCGTCCCAGTGCGGGAGGCAGGCGGGGGACACACGGACAGGCTAGTTAAATATTATTAATTATAGGAAATAGTTTTCCCTCAGGTAAATTTAGTAAGAACCCTTTCTTACAAGAGTAAGACAGCATTGAAAAGAAGATTCTTTTATTAAGGAGAGAAAAACGTCAATACCTTTTAGGGTATTTAAACTTTTTTTATATTCCCAGTTTTTACTAAGGCTTTTATAATATGTAGTTACTTGTGGTACCTTCTAATATATAAATGAAAGACTTTTAATACATAAATGATAGCATTTTTATTTTACTTTCATCACTTACTTGAATCATAACCATATAATAGATTTGCTAGCTGTTGTCTTGAATAGACTAGGGTTTTCTGGTCCTTGAACCTAGGATTTTATACTAGACAAAAGAGAGGAAGAGAATAGGTAGTAGTATTTTAATACCATATGGCTCAATAATAAAGATGACTGTATTTTTCTGCTCAAGGAATGAAGGGCATATACAACTATTATACTCAATCATTTCTTTTTTTTCCTAGAAGGTAGAAAATATACAATGTAAGAGTAGCAGAAAGGGAGACTGCTTTCTTTACTATCAGATCTGAGAGTATCACTATAAATGAACATGGGGAAAAGCTAAATGGTTTTCCATTTTCTTCACAAAATATGTGTGTAAACCTCTTACTTCCCATCTGTCAGTCCTCCTCCCTTCAATCTACCCTACATGTATTTGCCCCAACCCCAGTTGTATTCCCCCAAGGACTCTTCTGTCCACTGTGGCAAGAAGGGTAAAAGCCACAAAGACCTTTTCTTTGGCTGTGTCATGTCTTCATTGTCTCTTGGCCCACTGTTTTATTTTTTATTTGCAGATCTGTGGCTGTCCTCTCTATTGGAAAGCCCCCATGTTTAGGGCTGCAGGGGGTGAGAAGACAGGATTTGTGTCAGCACAATCATTCACTACTGTGTGGAGGAGGTAAGTATGTGAGCAGTCATTGTGGAGCTGGGGAAAAAATTGTGTGGTCGTCATGACATGCCTTATTAAGGTCACTTATTTTATTCATTTGCCTTTTATCCTCTTTTCAATAAGGAAAATTCAGTGATTCACAGGCATTTTTACCCACACAAAAGTTCTTTGCCATAAGCCTTTATCTTACATGTCTTTAAACAGTAAAATAGAGCTGCAGAAATACCTAATAGCTATTTGATAATTTCTTAGCTTCAGTAGTTAAATTGGAAACTCTGGATTTGAGTCTGGTAGCAGTGACATAAAAGTAAACATGAAAAATATAATTTTATTTTCATAAAATCCATCTTAGAATTATATCTAGTTAATTTGTTAAAATAGCTTAATTCTAATAGATTTTAATCATTATTTTTGAGAACTCCAGTTAAGGAACAAAGGTCTAGTATGTTTATCAAGATATTCTTAAATATTAGCTGTAATAAATTTTCCTGAATGCAAACCCAATTTACTCCCTTCTTTCTTTAAGTGTTATTTCCTTTTGGGGGTGGGGTACTAGGGATCAAACTCAGGACCTTGCACTTTTGAGGCAAGCAGCGGCACCACTGAGCTAAATCCCCAGCCCAGGCGTTATTTCTTAATATATTTATACATTTTATGAGAATATCAAAGTTTGTCCCCTTTTCGTCTTTTAACTAACTCCTGACTCCTCTTTCTGCATGTTCTTCTCACATTTTCTGGGATACATACCCTTTTTCCTAGTAAACTATTTGGAAATACTTTTCATTTATCATTATTATTTAAAATCAATGTATAATATTAGTAGAATTCAACTTAACAGATTCCATATAATTTCTTCATACCACCTAAAGGCCCTTCATTGCATAATGTTTGAGAAACGTAATAGGTGATTAGTAAATGCATTCTTGGTTTTAAAAATCTAGCATCTAGTGTAATTCAGCAAGTTCTTCATTATATTAGAACTAAAACAATCAGGCTATATATATATAACTTAGCACAGGAGAAAAGATGGCCATCTAGAGGGAACAACAAGGGTGAATATCTCCAAATTAGCACTGGAGAAAATCAGGTACCCTGAGGTGGGAGTGAAAGATGAGGTCTGATAAAGGAGGATAAATGAAAAGAGACTCCAACTGGACCAAAATCCACTGCTTAGGGAATGTGGGAGAGGAAACCAAACCACACCTGGATCGTGGTACCACACCCCCAACCCCAGACCTGGCATACATACCACCTTGGGAGATCCAATTGAGGGAGGGAGCTAGCCCTTCAGTGATGACCTAGCTAATGGAATAGGCTCACAATCACTCTAATCTCCCTACTAGGCATGGTGAGTGAGATACATGCAAGCTGGGGATTCAAAGAAGCTGAAAGCAGAACGGGGCAAGACAAAATGTGTCCTGAAGACAATAGTGCTAGAGGACCTGCTAGTGCCAAGACTATGGGGAGAGAGGCTTGCCCAACAGGAAAAAACAAGTTACTGGTTCTCCCCTCGTACAGTGGGAGTGCTGTGCTTGTGGAACATTCAGCATACTACTCTCAGTTGCTGGAAGGTTCTTCCATGGACTCAGAGGGACCTCCTAGATGGGGACTACAGGGAGACCTGGAACTGGAACAAGTACGTGGAGTAGTGAGTGTAGTATAGGAGATCTGTGAAAGGAAAGACAGACACTGGTACTCAAGTCAAAAGGCAATTCATAAGAGCCAGAATAGAGTGGGTACTCTCCTTACACTACCCCAAACACTGGAAGGGCCTAAGACAATTTGAGATCCTGACCCCACCCCATGCTGGCAAAGGGGGCCCTCTGCCAAGTCTAGGGGCAGCCCTAGGTTTTGTGGGCAGGTCTGAGACACAGGACTGTGGACAGAAAGATGGAGAACAATGCCTGAGGTCTTCTGGCCACATACTAGGCAAGGAAAGGCTGGGGAGGAGAAAGCCTATGGAGAGAGGACACAGAGATTACCATATTCGCCAGGCAGTGAAAGAAGCAAAAGAATGTGAGAATTCTCTGGTAGAAGCTGAGAGAAAACCTGAGAACTGGGAGTAGAGCAACCTATACCACATTTGCTTCCTCCATACCCAGAGCACAGCTTGCAACCAGGACACTGGTCCAGAGGGAACAACAGCCCTGACTGCTTTGGACAGGCAGTTGCCTGGTTGGTCCACAGTGGGAAACTGCTTGGCTGCACACAGAGTGTGACTTCTGTGTAGAGGGAACTGTGTGGACACGGACAGTCTGGATTAATGCTGTAACAACTGTATGACAGTTTGTTTTGGTTTTTTTGGTTTGTTAATTGATGTTATTGTTTCCTTGCTTGTTTGTTTGACCTGGGTTATAGTATCTTTTTTTGTTGTTTTGATTTGTTATCATTTTTTTCTTCTGGTTTTTTGCAGCTTTGTTAATATTATTGTTACTTTATTCTTTAAGGTTTTTCTCCTTTGATCTGCTCCCTCTTTTAGTCTTCTATTTTTTTTTTTTTACTTTCTTTTCTCCCTATTCTTTTTCCTCTTTTCTTTCTCATTTTCTCACCTCCCTGCCTTCTTTCTCTTCCCCACCTATCTAATGGCATGTATATGGGGGTGGGAGAGACCACCAAAAAATATATACACACTTCAGCAGTTCACTGTATTAATAAATGTCTGGAAGCTAATGACCAATGCTTTGAGCACCTCTTGTAATTGTAGAGGCCAAAGGTAACTTGTATTAATCTCATGATGTCTCAAATTTAGTATTAAAATATTTATACAAGTTTTTCTTTTCTTGATGAATACATTTTTTGGCAGACTCTGTATATATAAAACGGGCCTAAAGTGGCATTAGAAAATAAGAATTAATCAGTGCTGCAACTTTAACAGTACCATTCAAGGGCATGTCAGGGTAATCCTTAACAAAATTGAGGTTAGAGGATCCAAACAAAACTACAAATAGATTAACAGGTTCTGACAGTCTTACAGCCTCCCTCAAAATACACTTCCACCTATCTGCATACCTTCTCCCTCCTACACAAATACTTTGTCAAACTCCCCTCAGCTACCCTTTACCACAACTATGAAAATAATTCCAACACTGCCTTGCAAGCTCAAGGTCCCAAGTTTGATCCCCAGTACCAAAACAAAAAAAGTAATAATTCCAACAGAGTCCAACCTTCTATTTTTCACCTGTGGACATTTCTCTTACTTCTGTCTTTTCCCACTGATACAGCCCCTCAATTTTCCCCTTCCTGTTTTCTCCCCCCACCCATATCCAAGACAAACCACAATAAGCACTATAATACAGTGTAAAGGATATTAATAAAAGGGTGAAATTATCAAAACAAGTTTTAATGTTGATGATTGATGTGTGCCTGGATCTACTGACACTGTTATAACCAGTAGAAATTCTCTCCTTATAACACAGTGATGAGGTCCAGCCCAATTAAATTGAATAGGCTGAAGTGGTAAATAATACCTCTTGACAGTAAAGATAAGAACACATCACTGGGAAACAGACCCTAATTAAAGAGATCTTCATATCATCAACAAACTCTCTTCACTCTATTTGACCTGAGCCCTCAGCTAAAAAAATCAAGGCAACAAAATGCCTCCCAAGACTCACAACTCTTCCCAAAGCAGATCCAAGGAGCTCCAGTGGAAGAGAAATCAAACACCATGGGGCTGAGCTGCATAAAATTATTAAAGAGCAATCAAAGAAACTCAGCTCAAAAAAGATACAGCCCAACAATAGTAGAACTAACAAGCAAGCTGACCACTGTAGTTATGGAAGAAACATAAAAATTAGAAGAGCTGACCAAAACTGTTCAAAACATGAATGACACATTTACCAAAGAACTAAACTTCAAGAAAAGGTGCCAAACAGAAATCATAGAGATAAAGAATTCTATTGAGTACATTAAGCAGGGGATGGTGATACATCCCTATAAAATTCCAGCACTCAAGAGGCTGAGGCAGGAGGATCACTGCAACTTCAAGGCCGGCCTGGGCTACATAGCAAAACCTTGTCTCAAAAAAAAAAGAGAGAGAGGAAAAAAAACACTGAATTCCAAAAGTTTCAGACAAGGTATAAATAAGACCAATATTCCACAAACTCTTTGATGAAATTGAAAGGGAAGGAAGATTTCCAAACTGATTCCTGAAAGCTTGCATTACCTTGATTCCAAAACCAGATAAGGACCCAACTGAAAAAAAATGGATAGGCCAAATCTCTTTAATGAACATAGATATAAAAAATCCTCAACAAAATACTAGCATACAATACAGTAAATCATCAAAAAAACATACATCATGACCAAGTAGGCTTCATCTAAAGGATGCAAGGATGGTTCAACATATATAAATTAATAAATGTAATGCACCACATTAAACAGAAGCAGGGACAACTCACATGGTCATCTCAATAGATGCAAAAAAAAGCCTTTGACAAAATCCAGCATCTATTTGTGATTAAAAACACTGAAGAAAATAGGTAGAGAAGGACCTTATTTCAACCTGATAAAACCCACTTAAGACAATCCTACTGCCAAGTCATATTAAATGGGGATAAGCTGAGAGCTTCTGTAAAATCAGAAACAAGAAAATCCTGTTTAATATAATACTTGAACCATTACCCAGGGCAATCAGGCAAGATAAAGAAATAAAAAGGATACTTATAGGAAAGAAAGAAGTCACATTACCATAATTTGCATATGACATGATCCTTTACATAGAAAACCTAAAAAATTCCACCAAAAGACTCCTAGACTAACCAAATTGAGCAGTGTAGCAGGATACAAAATTACACAAAAAATTGGTAGCATTGCTGTACACCAATAATGAACCCACCATGAAAGAAATTAGGAAAACAATAGCATCAAGACAAATACTTAGGTGGGCCAGGGATTTAGCTCAGTGGTTCTTCCACCTGCCCCACAAGCACAAGGACCCAAGTTTGATCCCCGGTACCAGAAAAAAAAAAACAAAGAAAGAAAAATACTTAGGAATTATCCTAACCAAAGAATGAAAGACTTCTATAATATAAACTACGCTATTCTGAAAAAGAAGATCAAAGAGGATATCAGAAAATGAAGGGCTGGGGATTTAGCTCAGTGGCGCCACGATTGCCTTGCAAACACAAAGTCCTGAGTTCAATCCCCAGTACTGGGGGAAAAAAAAGAAAAATGGAAAAAACATCTGTTCTTGGATAAGCAGAAGGAATATTGTCAAAATGGCTATTCTTCTAAAGCTGATAGACAGTGCAATCCCAGTGAAAATACCAACATCGCTGCCACCTGCCTTGTAAGCGCAAGGTCTTGAGTTTGATCCCCGGTACCAAAAAAAAAAAAAAAAACCAACATCATTCCTCACAAAACTAGAGAAAACAATCCTAAAATTCATATGGAACCAGGAGACACCCAGAATAGCAAAAGCAATCCTGGGCAACAAGAGGAAAACAGGAGGCATCAGAATCCTAGATGTGAAGTTACATTACAAAGCCTCAGTGATTTTAAAAAAAAAAAAGGTACCTGCACAGAAATAGACATGTGGATAAATGGAATAGAATAAAGAAGGCATAAACAACCCAAGATAACATTCAACCTTCTGATCTTTGGCAGAAAGGCTAAAAGCATATGCTGGAGAAAATATAGCCTCTTTAGCAAATGGTGCTGGGAAAATTGGCTATCCACATGCAGAAGATTGAGTCTAGACCCATATATCTCACCATATACTAAACTAAAATCAAGATGATCAAAGATCTAGATATCAAAAAACACTTAACCTGCTGGAAGACAAAAATAGGTAAAATACTTGAAGTCATGGCCATAGGCAAGGACTTTCAGAAGAGAACCCCAGTTGAACAAGAAATAACATCAAGAATCAACAAATGGGATCATATAAAATTTAAAAGCTTCTGCCCAGCAGAGGAAACAACCAACAGAGCAAAGAGAAAACCTACAGAATGGGAAAAATTTTCTGCTTGCTACACCTTGGACAGAGGACTAGTATCTAGAGTATATAAAGAACTCAAAAAAAGTGAGAACTTTCCCAAATAAAAGACCCAATCAAAGAATAAACAACTGAATTAATAGACACTTCGGAAGAAGCAGTACAAATGGCCAATAAATACATGAAATGTTCAGCATCACTGGCCATTAGAAAAATGCAAATTAAAACAACACTGGGATTCCATCTTCAGAAAGAATAGCTTTCATCAAGAAATCAAATAAATGCTGACAAGGTGAGGTGGAGTGGGGGAGCCCTTATACATTGTTAGTGGGAATGTAAACTAATACAACCATTATGGAAATCATGGAGATTCTCCAAGAAACTAAAAATAGAAATTCTATTTGACCCAACTATTATCTCTCTAGGTATCTCCCCAAAATAATTAAAGACATCATGTTACAGTGATATATGCATACCCATGTATATTATAGCACAATTCATAATAGCTTAATCTTGGAATTACAGATGAATGGATAAAGAAAATTGGTTTTTATGTACAATCATGTACTCTGTTATAAAGAAGGATAAATTTTAGTCCTTTGTAGGAAAATGGATGCAACTGGAGACCATAATATTGGGTGAAATAAATGAGACACACAAGCTTAAATGTTATGTAGTTTCTCTTGTATGAGAAACCCAAAGTATAAATAAAGACCAAAATAAAAGATAGATAATAGGAAACAGGGAGATAGATCTTTTGCAAATGGGAAGAGGACCAAGAGGTGGAGGGAGGGGAGCAAAAGGGGATGTAAAAAGAAGATGTGTAAAGTACTGTCTTAGTTATATTTTCTCATTGCTGAGACAAAATACCGACACCCAAAGTTAAAAGAGGAAAGTTTATTGTAGCTCACAGCTTGTAGAATTTTCAGTTCATAGTTGACTGGCTCCAAGGCAGGGTGGCATGGCAAAGGGGCATCACAGAGAAGAAACAGTTCATGGCAGGCAGAAGGCAGGAGGGCAGCAAGCAGCAGAATAACAAGCAGTAAGTGATAGAAGCAAGCTGTCCCTTATATACTATCCCTAAGTGTGGGGAGCACTCACACCCTTAATCCTAGGATCATACCATGAATCAATCTCAGCATCATATCCTTGAACCTAGCATTACACACTCTAGAACCAACAACCCCCCAAAAGCTCCACCTATGACCACATAAGGCTTTGGGGGAACATCTAGATTCAAGCCATAATAGGTACATGTACCAACTCTCCACAATTAATATAATCATCATGTACTGCAAACCTGTACTAATAAAAATTTTAAAGACTACCAGTTAATGGGCTTTTTTAAAAGAACTACACCCAAGTCAAAAGTTACAAATGCCTCATGTTGTCCTGATGTATTTTACCCATTTTGTTCATAGAACAATTCTGAGTTATCCCAATAGCAAAGCATAACTGGGCCCTAAAAGAACCCTCACTCATACACCATCTGGGTAACACTTCAAAGTTCTATAGTCACTAGCAGTTCTGTAGTCACTGTTCCACCTCTTCTATAGCAAATAGAAAAAAGTGTGATAAAATATATCTTCCTAAAAATGTATGGCTAGTAAGTCATAAAAGTTAAGAGTATTCCTTGGAGGCTAGAAATAGCAAAAAGCACTAATGCACAGAAGTAAAATATGAGAGAAACTGTCATTTGCCTCCAGGGTATTTTTAAATTGGTGTTTCTGGCACCCTAAAACCTGAGGGGTGGGAGAATAGAGCTTAGGGCCAGAGTACTGGGAAATCAGCTTTGACTCTCTCTCCTTTCTCCACCAGCAAGACCAGGATTTCAACTGGGTGGTATAATTTTTTTTAATCAGCATATATCAGTAGTAGAATTTAGGAATTTAAAATTTATAGGTGTTTTAACTTACATTCAGTTCTCTTCTTTTGCCCTGGTAGGCCCCAGGCTCTGAAAAGCCCTCTGTGGAGGAGTGTAAACCAGGAGTAAAAAGAATGGGGATATGACCAAGCTTTGGTCAGAGAGATCTTCAGTCATTGAGTTCAGCATTGTTGGCAACAACTAACAATCTAGGAAAACAGCAGAAAGTGAGAAATGACTGTTTAAGAAAAATTTGTGAACAAAGTGGGAAATGCAAAAAAAGGAAATAGTCTATCATATGGAATATTAGAGCTAGAGACAAAAAATATAACCACTTATATTCTATTTTGAATATTTTAAGACACTGTGGACCTGAGACTAATGATAATGAAGGAAAATTGGTGTCCAACTTGATTTACCTGCAATTAACTGCTTAATAATAAGGGTAATCACAGCCAGTGTTTTGGTTAAAACCATATGTCACAGAGATAGAGTGGCCATTTATGTTGGCAGATAGAACAACATGGCAGTGGGAGCCACCACAACAGTTGTGTTCCTTTATTGAAATGAATCACTTTATCTCTAGGAAAAAGCAACTTCTGCAAAAATCAAAAGGGGAAAAAACATGAAACACAGTCTTCATTTGAGGTAGCTGCAGAAAATTGCTTACAAAATTATATAGTATGAACAAGTGTCCTTATCATTTCTTGCATTAAAAAAATATGTGTGTGTGTCTGTATTAAAGCATTATGGTCAGATACTAAAATGGCTTGGATGCCCTCCAGTGGGAACTCATCCTTGAACTCTTAAAGTGCCTTTTAAAAGCCAGTGTATTCCCAAGTATGGCTGTTTGGGAAAACTAAGTATGGTAACTTGAATCACCATACTGACCTAGGAAAATATGTGCTTAGTTTTTTAATTATTTTTTAAAATTTCAACCTTTGCATAAAGCAACCTAAGTCCAAGTATAGTATATAAAAATTTTAAGTACAGAAAAATAACTGGCAAGTAATGATACCAAATTAAAACATTTGGGTATAGACATATGTACATTGATATGATTCTATAACAAGCTCTATGTAATCTGAAAAACTAAGATATAGTACAGGGATATAATTTCCTTCATGTCAGAGTGCTCATGGGTTGGAAGCTTTAGTGTGTCCATCCCAGTGATTTTAGAATGAACACCTTAAAGGTCTTCTCCCCTCCTTTTGTTCCTTTGCTTTCCCTGTGCTACTGCCTGTTTCATATATATACTTTGACATGTCTTTCCCCTAAAAATAGCTCCATAGTTCCAATAGTTCCATAGCTTTTTTACTTAATTTTTAGAGTACCAGCTTTTGGGTAAAACTCTTCTCCAATAGAGTCAATAATATTGCTCCAGCTCTACTATGCTCTACTTTCATATTTTCATATCGGTGCATCATTTATCCATTAAAAAAATACTATTTTGCCTCAAAAGTGTTATGATTATTGTAGATTATCAGTGTAGAATAGCTATGCTTACCTTTATTCTTCAGCTTTTATAACTTTTATTATCTTTTTTTACCTGCCATATAGAGTTGATCAGCCAGTAGCATTGACAGAAAATTGTAATTCACATCCCTGATTTGCCTTTGCCCTTTTAGAGTATCTGTTATCTGTCATATTGCTCCAGTGTTTATTCAGCAGTGCTATTCTTTTCTTTTCTTTTCTTTTGGTAAAAGTGCTCCATTTCAAAGACCTCACTACCTTTGTGTTGTCATCCCATCCACTTTCTAAACTTAAGAGGTAATTTTCATTAGCATCTGCCACACTAATCTTTTCCTGAAATGTGTGTTTATTTAACTTCAGGGCACTTGAATATTGAAGAATTATAAGGAAAATAAGTATAAAAGACCTACTGTAGCTCTAATCACAAATGAAGTTAAATATACATCTGTTATATCACTAACATGTTTTGAGAGACTTCTATGTGTAAGTCACATACTGTGTGCAATGAATAAAAAAAGCTGTAACTTTGCCCTTTAGGTGCCAAAGAGATAAGAGAAAGCAAAATAGCATATATGATATGTATAAATTATACAAAGATCAGTGAGGAATTCAGTTGTCAAGGAAAACTTTTTGAAAGAGGTGGGTTATTCTTAAACAGCATTAAAACAACAAAGTTGGAGGAGGGTTTTATAGGGGATTAGAACGGCATGAAAATGATACAGAGGCAAAACTGTATATAAGTCAGGCCAGCTGCCTGGGGTAGAGGTTCATTTAGCAAAGTAGTGAGATAGATGGATAGGCAGGCTCCAGTCTAATTACGAAGGCCTTAAATGCCCCCCGTAGGTGTATTAGCTTTGTATCATTGTGACAGAATACCAAGGTGGAGGAAAGATTTATTTTGGCATTTTTGGCTTACAGTTTCAGAAGTTTCGGTCCATGGTTACTTGGCCCTCATCACTTTCTGAGCTTGTGCTGAGGCAGAATATCATGGAGAGGAACATGTGGTAGAGCAAAGCTGCTCAACTTATGGAGGCCAAGAATAGAGAAAGAGCTCACTTTAATAGCAGATCCCTTTCACCAAAACCTGTTAAGCTATTAGTCCATAAATGGGTTAATCTCATGGTGTCAGAGCCCTCATGATCCAGTCACCTCCCAAAGGCCCCACCTTTGAACTTTGCTGCACCAGAGTCCAAGCCTTCAACCTATAGGCTTTGGGGGGACTTTTAAGGTCCAGTCCATCATTGTAGGCTTATACATAGAAGTGGTAGAGAACTACTGAACATTTTTGAGTAAGAGAATTATATATTGAAGATTGTTTTACAATTGTGAATTGTCTCTAATACAAGATTGGGTGAACACAGAACCCTTTAGGGACTCTCTAACCTTCTAGCAGTCTCAATATGAATTTATCAGGCCTTGAACTTGGTAATACATTGGAAAATAAAAAGAAAGAAACAGCTGTCTAAAACATTGTAAGGAAAAATTCCTCAGGACTCTAGTACTCTCATCCTTTATTCCAAGTATCTAATGGTCCCAGCTAGAAACTTGGGGATTGTCATGGATTCTTCCTTCTCATCCCTCAGCCCTACCAACTACCATGTCCTTTCACTTGTACCCCCTTTCTACTTCCCACTGCTAATATCCATGCTGAAGCTCTCATTGTTTCTTGCTTGATATTTCTAAAAAACATATCTGATCATGTCACTGTGAAAATTAAAAGTCTTTCTGTAGACTACGTTAAAGTTCAAGGCTCCTGACCTGACCTAAAAGAGGCCTCAAGGATTTGATCCTACCTGCACATGTCCCCTTCTCTGACCACTTCCATATATCTTATTGCCCATATGTTCCACGCATGGCACACCAGACTTCTCTCTTTAACCCCACCACCCTTCTTTCTTACCTCACTTTCCAGGAAATCTCGCAGGCCTCCTGTGTCCCTCCATGACTACCCTGTGGTTATTACTTCTATTATGACTGTTCAATAGTAGTATAACTTTATTGATAACTGGACTGTAAAATCCTTATACAGCATAAAACTATGTCTTATTTTCTTTGTGTCAAGCATCCCCAAGACCAGACATAATACCTGATACACAGCATTCAATAAATGATTAATGAAGGAAAACAAGAAAATTTAGAGACTGCTTGGATAAGACAGAAAAATAAAATTTTATATAATTTCAAGGTTTCAAGCACAGATAACTAAGAATGGTACCACCATTCTTATAAAAATAGATGTCCAAAAAAATGACTGACTCTGAGAGGAAAATTTCAGTTTTGATTTTCAAAATTTTAATTTTGCTTTCAGAGTCCCCAAGTGGAAACATCTGTCAAATAATTTGAGGTAAGGAATTCTGGACTCTTAGAAGACTAAACTCAATTTTTAGGCATGTTATTATAAGTCTGATTTCAAAAGCTCCCATCACATTGGCCCTGAATATTTGTCAACCTGGACAAATAGAATTTTATGTCTTATTTGGTGCATTATGATCCATCTGAAGTGTTCCTTCTAGCTAGTGCCTAACTCTGGAGTTCTGACTCCACATGTCGCTTGTCAACCAAATGGACATTCTCTCCAAGTATATTTTAATAATATGTATTTTACTTGCATTAGTTCAGTTGACTGTGATCTCAGCCTCAGAAGCATTTTATAAGAATAATATACCATTTATTGAGCTTTTATTAAAAATATCCTTGTGATAAAATCAAAAGCACAGAGGACATTAAAAATAAAGCATTTGGTCTGGGAGCAGCTTAGTGGTAGAGGCTTGCTTAGCATTCTTAAGACGCTGGAGTCGATTCCCAGCACTGCAAAAAAAAATAAAAGATAGCACTTGATTCTTTATCTAAGTGGTCTTCAGATCAGACTGCAGTTTAACAGTTATCAATGTTATAGTTCTTGTTTGTTCCCAGTAGCAGATCTTCCTAAGCAACTGTTTGTTTTGTAGGTTGCTGAATAACCATCATGATGATGCCTCTAAGTTCATCTATCTTCTGGCAAAACCTGGCTGCAGCTCTCTAGAACAAGAAGATTTTGTCCCTTTACTTCAGGTAGTTTTCATTTCCTTTTGAAAATGGGTTCTACTTTTGGAGTTTCAGAGATTTTTAAAAAATGTACAGCTCTAATGTACATCAATTCAGCTATATAGATCTAAAGGTCAGATTTCTGAAAGAATAGTTTTTATACATATTTTAGCAGTAAAATTATTTTGTTAAAATCTAAACCAGAAATCATAGTATAAAATATAGAAAACAGGGCCGGGGATTTAGCTCAGTGGCACCACACCTACCCAACAAGCTCAAGGTCCTGAGTTCGATCCCTAGTACCAAAAAACAAAAAAACAAATAAATATAGAAAATAGGGCTCCTTCCATGAAACAAAGGACAGGGGCTTTCAGCCTCCCTCTGCCCACCCACAGCAGGCCCTGAAGCACCTTCTGAAACTTCAGAATTCAAGAAGATAAACTGGGAAATGTTCATATCATATATAACTAAAACCTTATAGAAAGCAAATAAAGACTATGGAGTAACCAGAACCCCAGGCATTAGTCCTGAGATCTTCATTCAGTGCATCTTGACTCTTGATTTAACCCTATTTCTAAAATGCTTGGTTTTTGGCTGGAGATTTAACTCAGTGGCATTGCTGCCTGCCTCACAAGCACAAGGTCCTGAGTTCGATTCCTGGGACTGCAAAAAAAAAATGCTTGGTTTTTTAATTTTTTAACCCAATATTTATTTGAAACAGAAAATTAGAATAGGAAGAAAAAAGAGAAAACAACTGCAGTGAGAGCTACAAAGACAGGTGCTACCAAACTATAAAGGTACCCAGGAGAGAGGAAAAAAACTACTTAAGAGGAAAAAAGAAGAAACCACAAAGCCTGTAAAAGCACTCAATTTGAAAATTTTGAAACTAATTTAGGATAAGGGCAGTAGTTCTTGGTCTAATAAGTCTGTCAGACTTCTGCCAAGATCAGTAATTTATATTATTAGCATAGACTATATATAATCATCTATAAAACTCATGTATATGAAGCACTTCACTGATGGAACCAAATGAATGAAACAACAATATATTTCTCATTTTTCCTTTTCTATTTATGAAAATTTAAACTACTATGAATTCATATACTGTATTATTGTACATGTAGAAAGGATAATCTCAGACTAGAATAAGTCTCAGATACTGTGTATAAGAAGTGTATGTTTTTTGATTTTCTGGTACTTACTTGAATTTCTGACTTTAGCCCTCATACACCAAGGCAGAGGGAATTTTTAACCTCCCTCAGGTTCCCTGAGCCTGGAGCCATGTCATAGTTCTGAAGTTTTGCGTGATATCAAGACATTAGTAGCCAAAAGATCTCTTAAGATCTAGAGTTCTTTGCTGCTTCTGTGCCGTACATCAGGCTCCAAAATCTTTGATAAGACATCCAGGGCCCATCTTCCTATTGCACCACATAGCTATTTTTTCTTGAGGTTTCAGCTGCTTCCTTGGAGCTGTTGCCTAGCAGTAGAGTCCCTTTGCTCTTATCACCACAGATTTGTCTTTCTTTTTTTCTAACAGAGAGACATCTTCCAATCTACTGAAGTCCTCCTGTCATGTATCTTTATGTTTTCATCTCTGACCTGAACCCCTCCCTGTATTATCTACTTCCCTTCCCAGTAGGTGCAGACTTCCTGCTTACTAATTTGGGGCAGAAAAGAGAAGTGGCTTAGAAACCTCCTTGTGTGGCTTTTGTGGTACTGTGTGTTGTGGGTTTAAATGTGGCTCTCTAGAACAGAAGAATTTTATCCCTTTTATTTTACTTTTATTTTAGTTTTTATTTCCTTTTGAAAATGGATTCTACTTTTGGAGTTTCAGAGGTTTTGTAAAAACCTTATATCTCTAATATACATCAGTTAAGCTACACAGAGCTAGAGGTCAGATTTCTAGAAGAGTACTATCTAGGCCTTCCCATGAGAAAATTATCTGTTAGTATTGGATGTGTTTGCTGTACATTCTTTTTTTTTTTTTGGTACCAGGGATCGAACTCGGGTCCTTCCGCTTGCGAGGCAGGTGGTGGAACCACTGAGCTAAATCCCCGGCCCCTAATTTTTCTTTTCTTTTCTTTTCTCTTTTGGTACCAGGGATCGAACTCGGGTCCTTGCGCTTGCACAGCAGGCGGCGAAACCACTGAGCTAAATCCCCGGCTGCTGTACATTCTTCATGGCCTGAGATAGTGCTTGTTAATATTCTTCATGTCCTGTCTAAATATTTCATTTTCCTAAGCAGATCACAAATTCTCTGAAGCCAAGATGTGCCTTTCATTTTCGTTGAGTGCACATCATTGCTTTAGGCATCCCTGTAAATCCTTGCTGGCTGTTAGGTAGCCTATAGAAGGGCAAAAAAATTCACTGATACAGTTCGGATTTTTAAAGTTGTATTTATGATAGCTGCCTTTTTAAAATGTATTGTTTTTCACTGCCATCCCTATAATAAAACCACTTTCTACATACTGCCAGATCTGACTTCTAATAGTTTGTTTTGTTAAACAAATTTCTATCTGTGTTCATACTTTTTCTTTTATTATCTTTATCCAGTTTTAGGATTAGCACAATGTTGAGTTCCTATAATGAGGGGAGAAGTGTTCCTTCTTTTTTCTGCTTTAAATGTTTGGTATAATTTATCAGTTAAAATGTATATGAGCCTGTTGTCATATAGGTAGGTTTTCAAGCTAGGAATATACTTTCTTTAATAGGTGCTATTTAAATTTTGTATTTCCTCCAGAGTTAGTTTCATTAATTTGTCTTCCAAGGTACTTCTTAGAAGTTGTCAAATTTATTTCAAAAAGATTTTTGTAATATGCTTTCTGTATCATTTTAAATTCTGTAAAATCTGTGGCAATGTCTTCTAGATCTTGATATTATAATTTTAAAAATGTATAATTGATATTGTCTCGGAAGACAAGGTCTAAAGGAGTAGGGGAAGTGGGAGGGGTAGGGGAAAGGAACGAAGGGAAAAGAAAAAATATGAGAAAAGGAAAAAAATGGAAACAAAGTCTTTGCAAATAAGGAAGGGTGGAGGGGATGAAGGGAGGGCAGGGGAAAGGGAAAAAAATAAGAACCAAGATGCATCATATAAATGTACAAGATCCCAATGATGAATGTAACTGTATTTCATACCTAAAATGTACCAATAAACTTAATGGGGGAAAAAAAGAAGTCAACCAGTAACAAATGCTGGTGGGGCTGTGGAGAAAAAGGAACCCTTCTCCACTGTCAGTGGGAGTGTAGACTGGTGCAGCCACTGTAGAAATCAGTGTGGAAATTCCCCAAAAAAGTAGATTTAGAGGTTCCATTTGACCCAGCTATCCTCCTTCTTGGTATCTTCCTAAAAGAATTAAAACCATTATACCACAGTGATATATGCTCACCCATGTTCATAGCACCACAGTTTGTAATAGCTAAATCTTGGAAACAACTCAAATGCCCATCAACTGATGAATGGATAAAGAAGATGTGTGTTTTTTTTAAACAATGGAGTATTACCCAGTCCTATAGGATAATCTTGAGACATTTAGAGCTCAATGGATGCACCTAGAGACCATACTCATAAGTGAAATAAATGTACTACAGATTACACAAGTGTGTAAATACTACATTGTTTCTCTGGTGTAAGAAACTGAAAGAGTAAACGAGGACCAAAATGTATAACAGATGTTGTGAAATAGGAAGAAAATGTTAAAATGGAAAGGGGCACAAAGGAAGGGGGAGAGGGAAAGTAAGGAAGGGAAAGGGGAAAAAAAGAAAGATAAAGTGGAAACAAAGCTGAAATAAGAAGGAAAAGAGGGGTAAGGGGAAGGGAGGGAAATGGGAAAAAAATAAGAAGATATTTCATGTACAGGTACAAATTCCATATGATGATAGTGATCTTTATGTATATCTAAATTGTACCAATAAACTTAATTAATGATTAAAAAATGATTTTGATGACTAGCAAAAAATAAATAAAATAAAAAATAAAATAAAATGTATTGTTTTTATTGAAACGTACTTACACAAAACATCAAAATCACAGGTCCAGCACTCAGTGGATGTTCACAGTGTGGGCACCTGTGTAACTAGCACATAAATCAAAAAGCAACATCATTAACATCCACGGAGCGCCTTGGGCTCCACACTAGTCACTGCTTCCCAGGGTAACCACAGCCTGATTTCCTAGAGCACATAACAGATTTTTACTTACAGTAACAGTTGTTCATGTTTAAAAGACAAAGTTTGGTTCTGGTTTTATTTTACACCCTTTGAACTTATCTTAATTTACATGATGACTTTGATTGTAGTTCAGGCTGGCTTTGACCTCACTATGTAGCCCAGGATGACCTTGAACTTTTGACAGTCCTCCTATCTGAGCCTCCTAAGTGCAGGGATTACAGGCATACACTACCACTCCCAGCAAGGTTTTGTTCCCCTCAAAATATACTGAGAATGAGCACTCTTTTTTTTTTCTGGTACCAGGGATCGGAGAATGAGGACTCTTAATGGGTATTTTTAATCAGCATCATTATATGTAATAATATCCAGCATTATATATATCTATTTATGTTTTATGAAATCTCAAATATTCAATATTTGAACTATGTTGTTAATAAAGCATTAAGTTTTATTGCCATTTTCCATCTTTTGGATGGCTGGTTGGTTGACTTGCTTTCTTTCTGTATGTGTTACTGGATATTGAATTCAAGGCGTTTTTATTGATCTCCAGCCCCAGGCCTCCCCCTTTTTTTTTAATTTTGAGAATAGGCCTCTGTAAATCATTAAGTTGCCCAAGATGGGATTGAACTTGTGATCCTCCTGCCACAGCCTCCTAGACTGCTGGAATTACCAGGCTTTCTCCATTATACCTGTCTTCAGCTATCTTTCTGACTAACCTTAGTTGGGTATGATTGGGTTGGAGAAATACTGCCAGCAGATGGGATGGCAGAAGAGAAAGAAATTGGCATTTCTTTCCCATTGCCTGCTTCAGCACAGTAACTGTATCTTTCAGCCCCTTATTTGTGGTTCACGTTCCTATGGACTCCTACAACTCTGATCCTGCCCTTGTTCCTTTGGTCCTAGGTATCCTCTTGTTGCTAGTTTTGGATGTCTCATCATTCTCTTGTTTGATCCCTAACTTTGCCTACAACTCTGTATGTAGTCCCTTCATGAAAGGTTCATATGGTGAATTTTTTTTCCTGTAGGGATGCTACACTAACTGATGGCAATTCTCAGTTCTATCAGAGCATTCATAAAAGCTTTGACAGGAACATAAATTAAGTCTGTACTAAAAGAATGACAAGCAACAACAAAACTATAATAATGAGTTAATTAAAATAAAAATTTATTAAAAATAAGTAAAAAATTAGTTAATAGATATTGTATTTATACTTTCCTTATATCTAAGGAGTTTATTTTTATAGAAGAATTGGATTTGTGAAGTCATATCTGATAAAATAACAAAATGAATAAACACAGTCTCCTCCCATTTTCCTCAAACCCCTCCAGAGTTAAAATATATAAATTAAAAACAAACTTAGGAAAGTAAGTGGAATGATAGAGAATAATGATTTTAAAAAGCCACTATGCAAGAGGTTGCAATATACAGAGTCCAGCAAAAAAACGTATACACACCTTCATCAGTTTGCCATACTAATAAATGTCTGGAATTTAATGGCCAATAATTTGAGCACCTCTTGTAATTGTGGAGACCAAAAGGAACTTGTACTGATCTCATGATATGTCAGTAAATTTAGTACTAAAATATTTATACAAGTTTTTCTTCACCTGATATATACATTTTTTTTTTTGGCGGACTCTGTATTTCTTGATGAAACAGGACCAGAAGCAGGCTAAGGAAACCACAGTCCAGAATGTGAGGCTGAGTAGGAGCTACAGTAGAAAAATGAGCTGTCTGCTTATCAGAGTCCCCAAGTAGCTTGTAAAGTCAGGGTTGGCAGCTCTGATGAGAAATATTGGAAATGGGGATTCACTGAAGGTTGTTAAACAAAACAACTGACTAGTTGGTTCCTTTACTGGTTTCCAAATCAAATGTAAAGTGCATCCTACCATTTACTCACAAGTATTTTTTTTTAAAGGCATGTTAAAATTTCTAATGTTCCAACTGTAGATTAAAGCTCTCCTTATTTCTTTTTATTCTGGTAGTTGGGGAACCAAGGAGAAGCCTACTGGTTTACTGTAAAATAATGCCTGCCAGTCAGCACACCCAACCTAAATGCAAAGAACTCCTAGCCACCAACTCTATACTCAAGAAGGACACCATTTTTGTTTTTGTTTTTGGTACCAGGGATCAAACTCACAACCTTGCACTTTCGAGGCAGGTGCCAGTGCCACTAAGCTAAATCCCTGGCCCTAAGAAAAACACTTTTTGAAAATGGATGTACTCACATTTCATCAGAGGAAGATTTTATCAGCTACCTAGTCCTTCTTAAATATGGGGGGTTTTTTTGTTTTGTTTTGGATTTTTTTGTTTTGTTTTTTGGGGGTATTTTTGGTACTGGGGATCAAACTCGGGACCTTGCGCTTGCGAGGCAGGTGCCAGAACCACTGAGCTAAATCCCTGGCCCTTAAATATGAATAACCACATACCTTCATATGTATAAAATCAAAATTTACAATAGCTAAGCAGCTTTGGAAAAGAAAAAGGTTTTTCTTTTCTCTTCCTTCCCTTCCCCCTCTTTCCTCCTTTGTTTCCTTTCCCACTTGAATGTGTTCTCCCTACTTCCCATTATCTATCTTCTGTTATGGTCTCTGTTTAACCTTTGGTTTTACTGTGCAAGAGAAACACTGCGATATTTAAACTTGTATGTCCAGTTTATTTCACTTAAGATTATGGTCAAGAGGTGCATCCATTTACCTAAATAAGAATCAAGTTTATTCTTATTTATGGCAAAGTAATACTCCATTATATATAAATGCCACATTTTCTTTATCTGTTCATCTGTTGATGGGGGCATATAAGCTGTTTACAAGATTTAGCTATTATAAATTGTTCCGCTATAAACATGGGTATGCATATATTACTGTTATGATGCTTTAAACTCTTTCAGGAAGGTATATAGGAAGGGAACATCTGGGTAAAATGGAACCTCTAGTTTTAGCTTTTTGAGGAATCCATACTGATTTCCATAGTGGTTGTACTAGTTTACACTCCCACCAGCAGTGGAGAAGTGTCTCTATCTGTGCAGCCTCAGCAGCATTTATTAGTCGATTTTTTTTATGATACTCATTCTTTCTGGAGTGAGATGGAATCTCAGTGTTGTTTTAATTTGCATTTCTTGAATGACCAGTAATGTTGAGCATTTTTTCATACATTTATTTGCTGTTTGTTTCATCTGAGAAATGTCTATTCATTTCAGATGCCCATTTCTGAATTGGGTGTTTAAATTTGGGAGACCTGATTTTTTTGTTTGTTTGTTTGTTTTAGTTCTTTATATATTCTAGATGTTAGTCCTTTGTCTGAGGAGTAACTGGTAAAATTTTTTTCTTGTGCTGTGGGTTTTCTCTTCACTCTGTTAGTACTTTGTTTTGTTGTATGAAAGCTTTTTAATTTGATGAGCTCCAAGTTGTTGATTCTATGTAATATTTCCTGTGCCCTCCAGGTTTGGTTCATAAACCTTTTGCCTACACCTGTGTCTTCCAGAGTTTTACCTATTCTATCTTCCAGCAGATTTTAATGTTTCTGGTTTTTTTGTTTTGTTTTGTTTTTGTACTGGCGATCAAACTCAGGACCTTGTGCTTGGGAGGCAGGCTAATGTTTCTGTTTTAATATTTACATCTGTGATCCATTTTGATTTTAGTTTAGTGCATGGTGAGATATAGGTCTAGATTTAATTTTTGGCATATGGAAAGCCAGTTTTCCCAGCACCATTTATTAAAGAGGGTATCTTTCTTCCAGTGAAGGTCTTTGCCACTTTGTGAAAGATAAGGTGGCTGAGTGTGGTTGGAGTTGTTTCTGCATCTTCTGTTTTGTTCAATTGATTCTCAGATATGTTTTTTTGCCAGTACAACATGCTGGTTTTTGTTTGTTTGTTTGTTTATCATGGTAGCTTTGTAGTGTAACTTCAAATCCAGGATTTCAATGCCACCTGCCTTGCCCTTGTTCCCCAGAACTGCTTTTGCTATGCTAGGTCTCTTCTGGTTCCATATGAATTTCAGGACTTTTTCCTCTAGTTCTGTGAGGTATGCTACTGGTATTTTGATTGGAATTTCATTAAAACTGTGTAAGAGTTTTAGAAGTATGGCCATTTTCACTATATTGATTCTGCCTATACAAGAACAGGGTCTATCTTTCTATTTTCTGATATCCTCTTCAATCTCCTTTTTCAGGGTACTGTATTTTTTCAATGTCTAGGTCTTTTCACCTCCTTTGTTAGATTGATTCCTAAGTATTTTATATTTCATACGATTGTAAAAGGTATTGTTTCCTTAATTTCTTTCTCATTGAGTTTGTTATTGATGTATAGGAATGCTATTGATTTTTGAGTGTTGAATTTCTATCCTGCTATGCTGCCAAATTAGTTTATTAATTCTAGGAGTCTTTTGGTGGAGTTTCTGGGGCCTTCTATGTAGAGAATTATGTCACCAACAAATAATGATAATTTAACTTCTTCCTTTCCTATCCATATTCCTTTTATTTCTTTCTCTTCTCTAATTGGTCTAGGTAATGTTTCCAAAGCTATATTGAATAGGAGTGGTGATAGTGGACATCCTTATATTGTTCCTGATTTTAGAATGAAAGTTCAGTTTTTGAGCATTTAGTATGATGTTGGATATTAGTTTGTCATGGATGGCTTTTATCAGATTGGGGTAAAGATCTTCTATTCCAATTATCTATAGGGTTTTTATCATAAATGTATCTTGGACTTTGTCAAATGCTTTTTCTGCATCTATTGAAATGATTGTATAGTTTTTGTCCTTGGTTCTAATAATATGGTTTATTACATTTATTGATTTTAGTGTGTTGGACCTTCCCTGCATCCCTGTGATGAATCCTACTTGGTCATGGTGTATAATCCTCTTGATGATTTGCTGCATTCCATTTGCCAGTATCATATTGAGAAATTTTTCATCTATGTTCCTTAAAGAGATTGGCCTGTAGTTCTCTTTGTTGGTTGGATCCTTCTCTGATTTTAGTATCAAGGTAATGCTTGTTTCCAGGAATGAGTTTGGGAGTATTGCTTCCCTTTTAATTTCATTAAAGAGTTTGAAGAGTAGTGGCATTGGAACTTCTCTAAATTTCTTGTAGAATTCAGCAGTGAATCTGACAGGACCTAGGCTTTTGTCAGTAGTTTTTGTATTGCTTCTTCAATTTCATTGACTGATATAGAGTTATTTAGAATTTTTATATCTTCTTGATTCAATTTTGGTAATTTATATGTATCTAGAAATCTGTCCCATTTCTTCTGAGTTTTTCATCTTATTAGAGTACCGGTTCTCAAAGTAAGTATTGATGATCTGGATTTCTGCAGGGTCCATTGTGATTTCTCCCTTTTCATTCCTAATTGCATGGCTTTGGGTTTTACCTTTCCTTTTTTTTTCATAAGGTTGGCTAAGAGCTTGTCCATTTTATTAAATCTTTCAAAGAACCAACTCTTCAGTTCATTGATTCTTTGTACCGTTTTCTTGGTCTCAGTTGCATTAACTGCCACTCTGATCTTTATAATTTTCTTCCCTATATGTATTTTAGGTTTAACTTGCTCTTCTTTTTCTAGAAGCTTGAGCTTCGACATTAGGTTATTTATTTGAGCTCACTGTATTTTTCTCGTGGGAATTCACCGCTGTAAAATTTCATTGTGTTTCAGAAGTTCCAGTATGTTTTTATGGAATTACTATTTAATTGTAGAAACTGTCTAATTTCTTCTTTAATTTCATCTGTGACTCATTGGTTGTTCAGGAGGGTGTTATTTAATCTCCATAGTTCATGTAGTTTTGTTGATTTTTTGCGACTGATTTCAGTTTCATTGCTCTGTGATCTGATAATATGCATGAGATAATTTCAGGTTTTTTACATTTAAGCATGTTCTGTGAGCTAGTATGTGTTCTGTTTTGAAGAAAGTTTCATGTTCTGCTGAGAAGAATGTGTATTCTGTTGTTGGGTGGAGAACTGTATCTATTATCTATTAAGTCCATTTGTTCAAAGGTTTGGTTCAGCTCTGATGTTCCTTTGGTTTTTTTATCTAGTTGATCTGTTTGTGTCAGTGGGATGTTGAGGTCCCCCATTACATAATTGTATTAGTGCTTATCTGATTTTTCGTGTCCATTAGTGTTTATTTTATATAGTTGAGTATGCTGGTATATACATACTTATGGCCTTTATCTCTTTTTTGTGGATTGTTCCCTTAACAGGCATGTAATGACCTTCTTCATCTCTTCTGGTCAGCCTTGGCTTGAAATCTACTTTGTCTGCAAATAGAATAGCTACCTCTGCTTTTTTCTGGGTTCCTATCACATGGAGTATTGTTTTCCATCCTTTGACTTTCAGTCTATGAATTTCCTTTTGAGTTAAATGTTTCTTAAATGTGGCATGTTGTTGGAACTTGTTTCTTGATCCATTCTGCTAATCTCTTTCTTTTGATTAGTGAATTGAAACCATTTACATTGATGGTTATAACTTATATGTATTGACTTGTCCTTGTCATATTATTTTCCCGTTAGTTCCTGTTCTTTCTCCTGTTTAATTGCTTGCCTTGCCTGGTGGACTCATTCTATTGAGATTCGTTGAGTTGTTGTCTTCCTTGTCTCTTTCTAGAGTATCCTTAAGAACTTTTTCTTTTTTTTGGCACCAGGGATTGAATTTAGGACCTTGTGCTTGCAAGGCAGTCAGCACCACCACTGAGCTAAATCCCTGGCCCTCTTCAGAACTTTCTGTAGTGCTGGATTGGTGGTCATGAATTTCTTCAGACGTTCTTTATCATGGAAAGATCTTATTTTTCCACCAAGTTTGAAAGATAGTTTTGCAGGGTACATCAATCTGGGTTGGCGGTTGTTTTCTTCTTTGAAATACTTCAATCTCTCCTTGATTCCACAGTTTGAATTGAGAAGTCTGCTGTGGTTTTGATGAGTTTTCCTTTATAGGTGATTTGTTTCTTTAACAGCTTTTATTTTTTTCCCATTAAGTTTACTGGTTCATTTTAGGTATAAAATACAGTTACATTCATCATTGGTATCTTGTACCATTACATGAATATCTTGGTTCTTATTTTTTTCCCCATTCTCCTGCCCTTCCTTCAACTCCTCCACCCTTCCCTATTTGCAAAGACTTTGCTTCCATTTTTTTCCTTTTCTCATATTTTTCCTTTTCCCTTCTTTCCTTTTCCCTACTCCTCCCACTTCCCCTGCTCCTTTAGACCTTTCTTCCTATTACACAATATCAATTATACATTTTTAAATTACAATATCAAGATCTAGGAGACATTACCACAGATTTTACAGAATTTAAAAGGATACAGA
>NW_004624730.1:12497616-12541156 GCF_000247695.1 Heterocephalus glaber
CAGGAGCAGTGGGATGATGGCTCAGAAGCCCCTACCTCTGGGCCGGGAACAGTGGGACTCAGTACCTTGGTCTGGTGGTCTGGTGTCCTCTGCGCCTTGGTAATGTGGAATCAGGTGGCTGCCTGTCTGCAGTGGAGTGATTCACTGTCTTCCGCGTGACTCAGGACCTCGGTAGGGCGTGCACAGACCTGCCTGTCTGCAGCGGGCTGATTCGGCGTCTTCCGCGGGACTGGGGACTTCGGTAGGGTGTGGGCAGACCTGCCTGTCTGCAGTGGGGTGATTCGGCATCTTCCTCGTGACTCAGGACCTCGGTAGGGCGTCTGAAAGAACTCTTGATAGCCAAAGCTAGATCAATTTAAGCCGCAAAAATAAATGATCGTATAGAATTGCAATCCATAGAATAAAATACCCATAAGCCTGTACTGACAGAAAGTGAACAAATAAATATATGGGAGACAAGGGATATCTCCTCTTGTAGAATTCCAGTTACTAAATGTAGAAAGTATGAATGAGAGAAATGCAAAGTCACCATTAGGTACTACAACATAAATATTGCAGGCAGGATCCACCAATGAATACTACCATCAAGGGGCATAAGTTCAAGGAAAAAGAGGTTATTGGCATAGTCTCAAAGTATCTCCCTTATGATTTTTTTACCAGTTATCAAAGGAAAATTTTAACTTTATGGTACAGAATGCAACAAACACCACTTGAACCAGGTGCAGTCAAGGTTAACATCAGATATGAGACAGTCTGGCACTGAAGAGAACACATTTCTCACTTCTGTGCTATTCATGCTAGAAATAGTAATGTACACCTTCATTATGCAGAACTTCAGACAAAACCAAATTGGGAGACATTCTGCAGAATAACTGAACACAACTCATTAAAAGCATTAAGATCATGAAAGACAAGGAAAGGAACTATCAACAATTAGCAGAGAACAGTGAGACATAAAAATACAGAGTATGATCCTAGAACAGAAAGGGGAAAAATGGTGAGATTTGAGTAAGGTCTGTAGTTTAGTATTGTATCAACATTCATTCCCTAGTTTTGATCATTGTTATTACAGGATGACGGGAAAAGGTCATAAGAAATTTTCTTTGTAGTATATTTTATAAGTCATCTGTAAGTCTAAAATTATTTCCAAATTTTAAAAGATCAAAGATATGATAAGGTCCACTGGTTTTCAGACTATGTTGGTAGGCATGCATAGCTAACTGCTCTGAAGAAACAAAGACATAACTGATGTCTGTCCATTGATGACTAGCAAATTAATAGATTTATGTATGTTTGCATAGGAGTTGCCTCCAATTATTAAATTAACAGTAATTATCTCTAATAGATTCTCTAGGCTCAAAGTGCTTTAAAATTCTAATTAGAAAATAATAGTATTTAAAGGTTTCAATTCTAATAATCTTCAATGAGAACAAGATAGTAGGCTTTAAAATAAAACATTAAATTGAAAACAGATTTGTCCACAATTATTATTATAAAAACTGATAGCTGCCTCACACATCTTCACAAAGACAGATTTCAAACTACTTGGCTGAATGGCTTTTTTCTCAAAAAATATCTCTTGCCTCTACAGTCATTTCCATTGGATTAGGCATATCGTTCTTTTTGTGTAAATATTACTTAGCAACCCCTATCAAGATCTGTGGGATAAATTCCGTGACATGACTTGATGTGTTAAAATCACAGTATGGAGCCGGGCATGGTGGTGCACGCCTGTAATCTCAGCTCTCGGGAGGCTAAAGCAGGAGGATAACCATGAGTTTGAGGCTGGCCTGAACAAATAGCAAGATCCTGTCTCAAAAAATAATAACAACATAAAAAAATAGTAATAATAACAACATGGGCTGGGGACTTAGCTCAGTGGCACCGTGCCTGCCTCACAAGTACAAGGTCCTGAGTTCGATCCTCAGTACCAAAAAACAACAACAACAAAATAGAATTACAGTATAGTACATAACTCTATTTCATTCACAAGTCACCAACTATATATGTGCTGCCCAAGCAAGCACAACAAATCACCAACTATAGATAAATTAAAATTTAAATTACATTTAAGTATACTGTGTATACAGAAAATCAAATAAGTATGCTTGTAATAAAGTTTGAGCTTAAATTATTAAATTTTAAGCACATTATTCAATTTTATTAGCAGGTTTACTTATCTGGAAACTTACTATACAGAAACAAAAAATTCCATAGGGTTTTTTTGTGTGCTTTTAATTTTGTTTTGGTTTTTATCTTTTTCAGGATGTGGTGGATACACACCCTGGCCTTACGTTCCTGAAAGATGCTCCCGAATTCCACTCCCGCTACATCACCACAGTAAGCTGAGTCCTATTTGTCTTAGTATGACTGTAATGCACCTTTTCATCTTTTATGTGTGTATATGTTGGTACCAGTGATCAAGCCCAAGGCCTCATGCACGGTAGGCAAGTGCTTTAGAACAGAGCTACATCCATAGCCTGATCTTTATGCTAATGTTTACTCAGGCTATAATGTAGAAGAAGGGATAAAATTGAATTAATTATTTCTTTATTCATATCCATTTCTCTTCTTATATGTGTCTGGTGCCTCAAAGAGATCTCTCGCTTAAATAAAATTAAAGTAATATACTTACTCATTCTCTCTGGACTTAAGAAGTATACTTTTATTCTGTTATGGAAATTGATATCCAGTTGATCTTTAACATTTTCAAATAATACTGAAAATAATTTTTAACAGTTTGTCCCAGAAAAAGATGTGTCTGTAGCATCTCAAAGTTCAAGCTAGTATAATGAGAGATAGTTTGTGTGTAAACAGAAAACAAGTCATGTATGAGTCTAGAATAACCACAATCCCTTGCTTTGTGTCTCAGGCACAGTCGTTGGCTCCATCACAGGCAGGGCATAACCATGAGGCCTGTAGGGCCCATGACAGCCATTGCATGCATTCTCTGCCCTCCCTCCCAGATTATCTTCAGGAGTATTACAAACACAAGCCCTAGGAAGCACCTTGCCATTCAGAGGGTGCAGCTCTACAATGTTACAAAAATACTACTGTTTTTTTATTCTTCTATGGAAACTTCATTCTTTGCTTTTCTGTTGGCTCCCTTTCATCATTATAAAACTTTGTAGGATTTTGTATGAGTGAGAAGGTGTCACTGTCATCATTAATCATAACACTATACTAAATTACCTCTACTGCAATCACCCTGGCCCGATCGTGCTCATTTCTTATTTGTATTACTTCAAATTTCTGAGGTCTTTCTGATTCCAACCTCATTGCCTTATAGTCTACAGTCACTGGCCAAAGCAAACAAAGTTGTCTTTCAAAAATGTAAGTCAGGGCCAGGGATTTAGCTCAGTGGTTCCGGCGCCTGCTTCTCTAGCACAAGGTCCCAAGTTCGATCCCCATTACCAAAAAAAAAAAAAAAAGAAAGAAAGAAAGAAAGAAAGAAACAAAGAAAGAAACAAAGAAAGAAATGTAAGTCAGGTCATGTCGTCTTCCACTCAAACCCCTCTGTGGTTTCCTATCTCAGGCAGAATAGAAGCCATAGTCCTTGCCAAGACTATGATCTATCCACCCCACACCTTCACAGTCCTGCTTTCAGATATGCCTTCTACTTCCTTCCCATTCCTCCATGTTCCTAAGACCAAACCCATGTCTACCTCAGGTGTTTTGTTCCTTCTCTTCCTCTTCTACAGATTTCCCCAAAGCTGATGATCTGTCCCTTCATCCAGGAACTTTCTCAGATATTGCTTGATCATTCTGTCTTCTTGACCCCTCCTCTTTCTCTCCTCCCTTCCCCACACTCTCAGTTCCCTTTGTCCTGCTTTATATTTCCTCTTTATTCTTATCAAATATTTAAATATTTATTCTCCATCTCCTTCTCTATGTTAAAGTCCATGAGAGCAATGACTTTGTCTGTATTTTTCACTGTTCTATCCCCAGTACTGGAATAGTGCCTGACATATAATAGACATACATTATTTTTTTTTGAAGCAAAACATTTATTGGTACATTTTAGATATACACATTAAATATTTATTGAGTGAATAAATGAAATTATTCTTGCTAAAGGATTCCACATTAGCTCTGCTGCAATCTCAAAGAGAATTATTAGGTCTGGTTACAAGCTGTTCTGTAAACTCAGGGCAGCTTAGCAGCATAATTTAGAATCTTCAAAGTTGGGAAAGATTTTAGAAATAATAAAGTCCAGCAACCTTATATCACTTAAGAAAATGCTCCCTTAAGGAAGAACTTTTTATTGGAATTCATTCTTTTAAAAAATGTTAATGCCGAGTTCAATCCTGGGTACCAAACAAAATGTTAATGAACAGAAAAGTAAAACAGATGAATTTTCTTTCTCTGTTCTTTCTAGTTTGGTATTTTAGGCCCACAATGGTCTCTGGTAACCTAGCAGGTGGTCCTCAGGAAGTCTTATGATTTTTTTTTTTTTGTACCGGGGATCAAACTCAAGACCTTGCACTTGCGAGGCAGGCAGCGGAACCACTGAGCTAAATCCCTGGCTCCTGGAAATCTTATGATTTTAAAGTGAAAAACCATGAAACTATTTTTTCACCTATAATTCACATTTTTAAAAGAATTTTGTCATGTTAATCACTGAACAAAATAAAAAAACATACTGTTGAATTAACAGAATATAATTATCTCTGTTGTCAGTGTTTTTATGGAATTTGCATATTATTATTTACATTTGTTAAATTTACACTTTGTTACTATTATGCTGCTTTATCCCTATTTCACAGAAATAAATTCATTTCTCAGAAGTCGTAATTAAACTATAAAATGCTTGAGATGAAATAATATAGCAACTCAAAACAACATCATAACAAATAGTAAATAAGAGTCAAATGGGAATATAGAATATGAATCTGTATGTACTAAGTGAATAACTGATGTTATGAGAGTCTCATATTAATACCCAAAAAAGAAAAGTCCAAATAAAATAGAACAATGAATATTTGGAAATAGAATTTTATTAAACTAGTTATCTGTTCTCCCCAGTGTCTTTTCTTTTATGAAACTTGATCAAATAATGTCATGAACTCATTGAAATTTTGCATTATTTTAGAGTACAATGAGTTTTTCTAGAAGAAATGCAAAATAAGGCCCTTCAGTATGAAGTTAACTAATTTTGTAATTAGGCATAAAATTAACCAAACTAAAACATCATTTTCTACCCTGTTTGTGGGAAAACAGATAAGATCATACTATTCTAAGAAACTTAGAATTAATGACAAATATCTCAGAAAAGCAAAATCATTCTTTCATATGATCTCTAATTGAATGTTATATAATCTCAGTGGCTTGAACATTCCCTAATCCAAAAATGTGAAATCCAAAATATTACAAAATCCAAAACATCAACACTAAAAAAGTTTCAGATTTTGGAGCATTTCATATTAAGGATACTCATCCAGTAAAGTCTATAGAGATGTTCCAAAATCTAAAGCAGTCTAAAATCTGAAACATTTCTGGTATTACATCTTGAATAAAGGATACTTAATGTGTATTACATTTGCATACAGGAATACTTCAGTTACTTTAAAGTTAGAAGAAACCACTAACATGAAGTATGACTCAAATATGTGGTACATACATGATGAGGAAAAGTTGGACAACTTTTATTTTCTAATTATGGTTGAAAACCTGTGCCATAAGTCACAGGTGGTGGTTCATGCCTGTAATCCTAGCAACTTAGAAAGCAGAGGCAGGAGGCTCACAAGTTAAAGGTTAGCTTAGGCAACTTAGTGAGACCTTGTCTCACAATAAAAATTAACAAGACTGGGGATATGGCTCAGTGATAGAGCACTTGCCTAGCATGGATTTAATCCCCAGTACTGTAAAAACAAAAAACAACCTGTGCTACAGGAAAAGACTTTTTGTGTGAGTAATATTTTATCAGTTGTTTTTAGACTGGAAAGACAGAGCATGACCTAAATAATAGATTGTATCAAAAGTCCATATTCTTCTCCTTTATTTTTGGAAAGAGTTAACAAATCAGAATAAGCCTCTTGATAATGAAAATGAAATAGCAGAAAAATACCAATGTGCTTTGCTTGTCCAAATTCTTATATGCCAACTTTTAAGGGGAAAGATGTAAGTTTTTAAAATAAGCAGTGAGGTTTAAAATTTCTTTCTGGCACTAGTGCTAGAAGTAAAGATTTTTGTGGCTTATTCAGATGATGTATTCAATATGTTGATTGGCTTTAATCATTTTAGAGTGAATCGCTAGGATTTTAATTGTTGGGGATCACAAGGTTCTATACTCATATTTTCTAAGATGATAAACCCATTTGGTAGAGACTGCTCATCCCTAAAAGCTTAATTATTAACTTTTTCCTTGAAATGTTTTCCTCTTAGCAGAGAAAGATATCACCTTTATTAGACACATTTTTAGTTTTCCATATTCCACAGAAGACCACAAAGAAGTACTTTTGAGAGCCATATTAACCAAAGAATGAGTTAGTAATCTAGTTACCACTGCTTGCCAAGTGGAAGAGTGAGGCTTCTAGCATTTGAGTGTGTTCATCTGCACTCAGGTCATCTACAGTGAGGACTTCTGAGCCTGAATTTTTCATTTCAAAAACTATATGACAGGGGCCAGGGATTTAGCTCAGTGGTTCCACCACCTGCCTTGCACAAGGACCCGAGTTCGATCCCCGGTACCAAAAAAAAGAACTATATGACAGAGGGCCAGGGAATTAGCTCAGTGGCACCACGCCTGCCTCACAAGCACAAGGTCCTGAATTTGATCCCCGGTACTGGAGGGGGGAAAAAACTATATGACAGAGCCACTGAATACTTCCATTCCTGGCTGTCAGTATTTGTGAATTAGAGGTTTCCAGGTGAATGAATGTGTAGAAGAAAGAAAAGTGACTTCTGTCAAGTCAACTAGCAATCCGTTAGTGAAAGACTATGTTTTATTCCTCTCACTGGTAGTAAATAATTATCCTGATTATTATTTAAGGTTTTCTTGTATTTTAAAAATTGTGATTTTTATTTGCCTAAAAATGGTAAGACTAAATTAGAAAAAAATAACTGAACCAGCAGCTACATGCTTTTACCACTAGATGGTATCCCTACCTAAAAAATCTAAAATGCTGAATCAGTAATATGGAAACCAGAAAATATGCTGATGGAGCCACTGAATAAGGAGATGTAGGCTATGGGAAAATGGAATATAGATACATCATTTTATAGTATTAAGTAAATAGTTTAGCAGAGGCTAAAAATAAGCAACACCTAACTGCTCACAAATGTTTAAAGTTCTGTCAGAACAAAAACAGGAGAATAGTAAAATAAGCAAAAATGAATACAGGTTAAAGGTTTATAATTTTAAGTGTAAAACAGTATTTCTACAAATAACATAAATATATAAATATAAAACTTAGGAAGCAGAGTAAGTTAAATTTATATTCAAAATCAAGAAAAAGGACAAAGTTTGGTATGTATATTGAAATTGACTAACTTGAGGGAGCATGAAATTATAATAAATGAGATTCTTTATGTATACAATTTCTGTGCTAAAAATCTTCCTCTTTTATATGAACTCCCAAGCCATTGCTGAGAATACTGTGTTGAGTAAGACACATTCTCTGGCCACAGAAACCTTAGAGTCTGAGTGGGTAAGGCCAGTAGAGATATTAGGCACCAGCTAGTCCTGGCTTCCACCTGATGCAAGAATCCTGTCAACTTCTGCCTCAGTACTTGTGAAAAGTAAACTCATGACTTCATACAAATCCAGTGCCTTGTAGGCTTCCTTATATCAAAGCATTTGAGTATAAGGGCACTTCCATTCCATGGTTCTAATTATCCACTGGTCCCAAACAGGACAAGTCAGCTGCTTCTACATGATCACATCTGCATTCCACTCTTATTTTTTTTCCTCGGGATTAAACATTGCTACATTAGAAGTATCTTTCACAGTCATTTTTAATATAATTACCCTTCCCCATTTTATGTTTTTATACATTTTATATGCCCTTTATCTGTAAATCATAGACAAATACCAATTTATATGAAATATTACAGGCCTCTCTCAGAGTTGATATCCATCTGCTATTCAAAACTCTGAATAGAGTTGTTCAGCTATGAAACCTATCCATATTTTTCTATCACAAAGATAACACAAAGTCTTTGTTACATAGTGTCCAAACCTTCTGTTTTGTTTGTTTGTTTTTGTTTTTGTGCCAGGTATGGACCAAACCGTCTTATTTTATCAAGCCATTATTGGCCTGATTATATGCAAAGTATCAGATTAGACAATGACTGAAGCAAGTCAAGAAAGACAACTATTGGCCAGGCATAGTGTTGTATGCATCTAGTCCCAGCACTGTACAAGACTAAGGCAAGAGGATCCCATATTCCAGACCAACCTAGGCAATTTAGCAATTTAGCAAGACCTGTCTCAAAATAAAGGACTGAGAATGTAGCTTAGTGCAAAGGCACTGGGTTCAATCCCCAGTACTGGGGGAAAATAAAAGACCAGGTCTCTAGAGTTTGGAGTTGATCACAATCAGGTACTCCAGGGTTTCAAACATAACATAAGCATGGGGATGCCTGAGGGATGCTCAGAGGCAGTGGGAGCACAGAAGACAGAGTTCTTTCTGTTTTGAGGCTTCCTCTGAATTGGGGTATTTGAGCTCCATTCTGAAAGGTCAGGAGTTAGCACAGACACCAAGCATGTGGTGGTGAATGCTGGGCAACAGAAATTGGACCTGCATCCTGCTGATAGCTTCCCTCTGTTTCCTTGAGAATTACTTATTTGCTGAAGAATCCAGAAGCAGAGTAGTGGTTTAGTCCCTCATTAAGACCTATTTTTTTGGAAAGATGTACAGATGTCTTCGCTTCTTTGTTCTTCTTGCATCAAGACAGGTTGAAAAGATTCTGACCTCTTCCAAAATAAAATCACCAAGATTTCTATATTATAAGTCTATCAAAATAAAAACCAGAGTACCAAAAATTCTATTTAAGGGCCCAGGGATTTAGCTCAGTGGTTCCACCACCTGCCTCGCAAGCACAAGGTCCCGAGCTCGATCTCCGGTGCCAAAAAAAATCTATTTAAATTGTACTTGTCACTACTATTTCCTGTTGGAGGAAGAAATAAGTGGGTAGGAATAACCACAGGTAAAATTGTTAAGAATGCGTTATGAGTTCCTACCTCCAGGATTACACCCTCTGTCCTCATCCAGTTCTCCCCTGCACTGCAGCACACACATCCCCAATCTAGACACATGTTTCCTGTCTCCTTTCCATATTCTCTCTGGTCTTTTCCAGAGTTTCACTTCTGCTAAATTCATTAAAACACTAGCCACCTCAGACATAGAACTACTATCTAGAATATATAAAGAACTCAAAAAAATCAGATCCCGCAAATTTAAAGACCCAGTCCAAAAATGGGCATCTGAAATGAATAGACACTTCTCAAATGAAGAAGTAGAAATGGCAAGTAAATATATGAAAAAATATTCAGCATCACTGGTCATTCGAGAGATGCAAATTAAAACAACACTGAGATTCCATCTCACTCAGGAAGACTAGCTATTAAGAAATTAACCAATAACAAATGCTGGGTTCGGGGGGAGAGAAGGAACCCTTCTCCACTGTTGGTGGGAGTATAGACTGGTGCAACCACTGTGGAAATCATTGTGAAGATCCCTCAAAAAACTAAAACTAGAAGTTCCATTTGACCCAGCTATTTCCCTTCTTGGTATCTTCCCGAAAGAATTAAAACCATCATACCACAGCAATATACACACACCCATGTTTATAGTGGCACAGTTTGTAATGGCTAAATCTTGGAAACACACCAAATGCACATCAACCAATCAATGGATAAAGAAGATGTAGAGGTTTACTTTATCCAGTGGAGTACTACTCTGGCATAAACAAGGATAAGTTTCAGACATTTATGGCTAAATGGATGCACCTTGAGACCATACCCTTAAATGAGATAATTCGGACACATATGTTTAAATACCACATTATTTCTCTGGTGTGAGAAACTGAAAGTGGAAATAAGAACCAAAATGTACAATAGATATTGGGAAATGGGAAGAAAATTTTCAGATGCTAAGGGGAACAAGGGAGGGAGGAGGAGGAAAGGAAAAAAGGGACGAGAAAAAAGAATAGAAGGAAAAATGGAAACAAAGCTTTTATAAATGAGGCGGGGCCAAAGAGAGGGGAGGGGAATGGGGAAAAAAAAGAAGATATATCATGTACAGGTACAAATTCCCTATGATGAATGTTATCATTATGTATATCTAAAATTTACTAATAAATATTTTGCTTCAAAAAAAAAACAAACACTAGCCAATGACAGAGATGTTCATGCCCAAATAAAGGTGAGAGTATAAATTACCTCAAATGAATATGAGCTTCCATACAGTCTGGAAAACCAAAAGTCTTCAAAACTACAATGAATAAAGCTTTAATAACCAGAATAATGCCTTCTTGAACCATGATAGCCACCCTTCTGACTCATCAGTCACTAAGCCAACTCAGCAGATGTTTCTCCCCTTATTTGCCCTCCCAAAACATCCAGCCCAATAAAGACTACTTGAATCAAGCATCACTGTATAAGTGAGAAGGAAGCAAGAAATATTGTATAAGCAACTGAGAAATGAAGACTTGAAAGTAGAGATTTTTTTTTCTTTCTCAAAAGTACAGTAGTAGATTCATAATATAAAAATGCAAGTTTAAAATATTTTTTAGTATTTCACGTACTACATTTGACATTAAAAAGTCAAAACTGTTGGTTCCAAATATATTTATAAGGTGACCTTTGATAAAGTAATAGAGATCATTAAAGTTTTTATTTGGTTTTGTTTTCTTTTTGAAACTAGGTTATTCAGAGAATATTCTACACAGTCAACAGATCTTGGAGTGGAAAAATTACTTCAACAGAGATAAGAAAAAGCAACTTTTTGCAAGTATGCCTCATATAAAGATATAAAAAGCAATTTAAAGTCTTTCACTTCACTTATCAAATATTTGAGTGCTTACCCTATGCAAAGCATTGTCACTACTTTGTCATTATGCGCGTATCAAATACCCCTAATGAGACCCCAGATACTGGCTGGAGAGGGAGGGATAACAGGGAATCTCTGCCTGAGGGCATACACTGTGAACAAAAGAGGGAAATGAACTGACAGCCACACCAGACTTGATGAATTCTGCATACATGTATAAAAGCTGCAGAGGAATCCTCAAAAGAAGGCATAAACTTGACTTTGGAGGATATGAGGAGTTTACCAAGACTTTTTAAAAAACTAATAGAAAGAGGATTCCAGATAGAAGAAGCAGCATAAGCAACAGCCAGAAGCATGAAAGTCTCATGCTGAAGAACTGCCAAATGGTATTAAGTAGCCAAAAGCCCTAAAAGAGTGACCAGAAATAGGTCAAAAGGTTGGGCTGAGACCAGGTTGGGAATGGCCTTACAAAATAAATGGAAGAATATGGGTTTTCCTCTCATCAATGACTCTATCCAGCTACTGCTAGAGAAGAGTACTAAAAATTTCTTTTAAGAAAGAATACAGAGAAAAAAAAAAAAAAAGAATACAGAGAAAGTACTGACCACTAGTGGGAGCTTTTCACCAAGGTAATCTTCATGTCTGATTGTTTAAGCATCTGTAAGCCAGAAGTGGAATTACTCATACTTGAAAGGAAAAGAAATGTTTTATTTTAAATGAATCTTACTAAATGAAGCTTAGGCTAATAAAACAACCTTATTACTCTTTATTTTTTCCTATCTTCATTGGAGACAGGCAAGGTAATGAAGATTTGGCAAAATTAGCAGTCCATGGTGGAGATACAAACATTTTGTTATTCTAAAATGAACAGTCATCACCACAGTCATTATTGATATTTATTGAACACCTGATGCCTGCCTAGGCTCTCAGTAGGTATTATGGGCTGGGTTAAGATGGCAGTAATTCCATAACAGCTCAATAATGATAATAATCTCTCACATTCCTGAAGCACATTTTCATTTGTAGTTTTTGATTCATTATTGTAATTGGTTTGTTTTTACTGATGATAAAATTTTAGGCTCTAATTGAATGACTTATATAAGAGCATATACCAAGAAAGTAGCTGAACTCAAGGTAGTTCTCTAATGTTCTCTTTGGAGAGAATGATTTATTTTCTCTTTCCCTTTTCTTCCCTGCCCCTCTCCTTAGTATTTCTCTTAGTGCATGAACAAATACTCATAAAACATTCAAATAAGGTGATGTATGTAAGGTAATAAATAAGCAGGACTTGCTGTTTATCTCTTCACCCTACTATTTTACTCCCTTTTGCAGAGGGAACCAATATTAGCTGTAGATTTATTCCCTGATAAATGCATACGTGTAATATATAGTTTGTTGTGAGGCTGACATTTTGAAGGTATTTTTTTAATACATGGGCTCATACTTACTATTTTGTTAATTTGGTTTTTTCACTTAACATTGTGTTGGGTTCTTTTCATTCCCATTCACATAAATCTATTTCATTTTTCTAACTCCTGTATAAATGATTACATGACTTACTGTAATTACATATTCCTCTATTGATATTCAGGTCATTTTCAGATTTTTTTCTATTACAGTCATAGTGAATGTCTTTATACCTTCCTCGTATATGTACATGCATAAGACTTCTTTAAAATAGACCACTGGGAAAAAAATAATAAAATAGAACACTGGAGGAAATATCCTGGACCAAATGATAAGTGCAGTTTTAGTTAGATAGATCCTGCCTAGTTCATACTTTACCTACATGCTCACCAACACTATAAATTCTCTCTCTTGTTCATTTTATGACAGTGGGTGAAAATGATGGTTCCTTTCTTCTAAAGATACATTTTATTAAAGGTATTCTGTGTTATATACATTAAATGGTATTTTAGAAGAAAAGCTGTATTTTATTACCCTAATAGTACAGGTGTCATTTTTTTATTTATTGTTCTAGTCTAAGCTCTTTCATATGCATATATGAGTTTTAGAATTCTACGTAGTTCTTGGTGTATTTAATTGTGTATCCTATATTTTGAAATTACTGCATCATGGTTTACATCATGGTTTTCCTTTGTGTGTATGTGAACTATAATTTTCACTCACAGCATAATCTTCCAGTAAGCAGACTTATCATAATTAATAATTTATACTATTTTCAATTTGCCAGCAAACTTTGTTTCCCCAATGTCTCCATTTTTTTTTAAGTTTTTTAATTAGAGTAATATACTTACATTACAAAATACTCCTCTTTGTCTTTTATCTTTTCATCTGGAAATCCTTTATTTTCTGTTCATAATGATACATGTTTTCCTTCTTGTTAACATTTCACTAGTATATATTTGCCTACCTTTTTATTACCCTTTTTATTTTAGGCATATCTCTTATAGACAGCACATACCTACATCTGTTTTAGGGCCTTGGCTTTTGGGGGTTTTTTTGTTTGTTTGTTTTGGTTTTTTGAGACAGGATCTCGCTATGCAGTTCAGGCTGGCCTTTCACTCACTATGTAGCCCAGGCTGGCCTCAAACTCACAATGATCCTCCTGCCTCAACCTCTCAAGTGCTGGGATTACCGGCATGTGCCACCATGCCCAGCCTGGGGCCTTGATTTATACTTAATCCAAAATCTTTTAGTAAGGAAATTTAGCTCATTTATCTTTATTGTTATTATTGATATATCTTACCTTATTTCTGCCATCTCATTTCTTTCTGTTTCCTAAGTTTTCTTAAAATTTCTTTTATATTGCTCTCTGAATTGTTCATTTCTAAAAATGCCTTCATTTACCCATTTATATGATAATTTGATTGACTGTAGGGTTGTGGGTTCAAAACCATTGGTTCTGGTATTTTCCCTAGAAATGCATGGTAAGTGAGGGGAGACTTCGTTTACTCAGTTCAGGGCCCTTCAGTGCCACCCACCAGGCCTTTTACCCCAGGCACCCTTATAGATAATCCTTATGATAAACTTGATTTCATTACAAAACTTAACCATTATATGTGGATGCCCAGTCTTAATATTGCTCACCTAACTGAAAAGTTAAGAGCAAGATTAGTTTATGGCCATGTAATTGAGCCTGTCATTTAATTGTTGTATGCTTGCTAGTAGGGACTTCTGACAGCTGCAGCCCTCTTGGTGAGGGTCTTCCCCATGCTACCCTTTCTCTGCTCTTATGTCCTCTACAACACTAAGGGACCAGTCTCATCCTCTTCATCAGAGCTGAAGTCCCCACAAGTCCTTCTTCAAGTTGAAGTCCTTTCCCTGTTTTCTGTTCTGCCTATTGCCTCACCAAAAAAAAAAAAAAAAAAAAAAGCTTTAGATGAATCAGTTAAAGATAGTAGGTGGTTATATACGAATAACAACATTTTAAATTCAGTTTAAAACAAAAATTTGCTAGACTCTACAGTAGCCAAAGCTAGTTGCTGGTTGTTCATAATTTTAAAATTAATTAATTCCTCTGTTCATACTATTTCAGACTCTAGCCCTTTTGGAAGAAGAAGAAGATATAAATCAAATCACAGATTACTTCTCCTATGAACATTTTTATGTTATTTATTGTAAATTCTGGGAACTAGATAGTGATCATGACCTGTACATCAGCCAAGCAGATCTCTCTCGATACAATGACCAGGGTGAGTGATTCTATAGATGCTAAGACTTAAACATTTTAAAGAATGACATAAATTATCTCCACTCATTATGAAAAATTCTCGTTTCTTAAGTTATATATCTAATCATATCTTACTACAAAGCCAAGAATTTTTAAGTGGGAATTAGCAAACATAATTTGATTAATTTATTTAGAGGCCAGATGTAGAAGGGATTTGGAGGTAGGTAAGCAATCACAGTATTAGTTTTGAGAAAGCAGCAAGTCTTTGTAGTGATTTTTATGGTGATGAATAAGATGTGCACCTGTGTAAATCTATATGAGTGAAAATATGCACCTTTTATAGACTTTCTCATTTAACAGTATTTTCATAAAAAGCCATGGGTTAAAATGTCTGTTTTGCCAAGGTTTATTTTGAAGGACTCATAAATACTTACTTTTTAAATTTAATTCCAAAAAGATCTTTTCTCTAGAGATGAATTTCATATGCTTTCTTTTCTAAGAAAACAAAAATTTACATATCACATGGTATTATGCTTTTTGCTTCACTTTTGCCTATAGTAAAGATAGAACTTATTGTGAACTGATTTAATATTCTTAACCAAGCACCACGATACATTGATTCATTCTACTGCCATAAGATTGTTCCTGTTCTATCCTTAAATCACTTCTCAGCATTAAATTAGACTTTATCTTTGAAACTACAAATCTTAAATGAATACAAGGAATTTTGTTTCTGTTACTTTGTGTACCTGTGACTAATACATGTCTTAAAAGGCTCCTTGTATATGATGTCAGGTTTCTTAGAGCTTTGCATATTTAAGAAACAGTTCTCTCAAATTCACAAGTGCCACACAGACACTAAGGAGAAATATTCGTATGTACTTATTTGATAAATACATTAGTACTGTTGCCTCCTTTCAAATATTCATAACCTTCTCATCACCAGAATAGCATAAAGATGTATATATTCGTCAGAATATCAGATCAGCCTTATTAGTTATGTACCTTCCCACTGCCCATGAACAGATCATTTGTGCATGAGCCAGTCTCCAAGTCCCCAAACATTGTATATACTCACATAGCCCGCTTACTAGACCCGTGTTAAAGGATGAAGTCCAGAGAAGCAGATGTCCAGGCTTGCATAAATAAAAAGGTTACTAAACTCTATATAATTATTCACTCACTAAACTGTGCTTAATGACACAAAATGTAATAACATGATCTTCAGTTTTAAGAGGCTAAAAGCTTCCAAAGCTTTAAAAAGCCTTTTTTAAAAAGATGTTAGGTTTGTGATTAAATATTCTTGCCTTTCCTATATCAAGCCCTCTTTTTTTCTGGGCAGTACAAAATTAACCCCATAAACCCGTACCCAAAAAAGTATGGAAGATCTTTATGTAATGAATGTATGTATGAATGGCTTTCCTGACACACATATTCCTAATTTTCTTCAGCCAAACTGATTATCCTTTCTGTTGATTGTGTATAACTCCATGTAGAAGAATTAGATGCTGACAGCTGCTAACTCCATAGGAAATTGTAATGTGCATGCCATTGCCTGGGGTACTTTTTGAAGAACAGATCTTTTATCTGTAGGCATCTCTCTTTTTTTTAACTAATGCCTTTGGCTATTTTGAATCCACACTGAGGTACACTGTGACATGTTCTGTAGGATTTATAAAAAAGAAACATAATGTCTTAAGATGTAATTGTCTCTGTAAATAAAATTTACTGATGAATTTCTAAAAATTTTATGTTATATTCTGGAGTCATAAAACGAGAATAAGGAAAAGTAAGTTTATGGTATGTTTTGGTATCTTTTCTAAAACTGCTTGAAAGTATTCTTTTTTATTTTGTTTTATTTTACATTGTTTTAAGAGCTGCACAGTCAGTTCCCCCTTGAATTTAATATTAGGATAAAATTTGTTTTGTTTTACAGGAAAATTTGTCTTGTCTTACTGAGTAATAAGATCAGTACAAAGTATATACATTTTTTGTCTTATCAGGATCTTCAAAATAAACTTAGAGCTCAACTGTTTAAGTACAAAAATAGGAGCGCATTCATTTGCTTGTTCTTTTTTAAAATTATTAATTGAGGGCTGGGGATTTAGCTGAGTGGTGCCGCCTCCTGCCTTCCAAGCAGAAGGTCCTGAATTTGATCTCCAGTACCCTCCCCCCAAATTACTAATTGATAGGAAGCTACTTTAATCTTCTAAAAAGTATAAATACTATATAATTAAGACCCACTCATTTTTATCAAAGAAGATTGTTATGGTTTAGCTTGTAGCAAATGAAAGTAAATCTGCCAGAAATAGTAAGGAATGTTTGTAACTAGTTTTGTAATTTCTTATTTGCATTTAGCTTCATCAAATAGAATAATTGAAAGAATATTCTCTGGGGCAGTAACAAGGTAAGAAAAAGTTTAAAACCTGGTTTAAAAATGAACTACAGTGATACGTAGGTTGTTGAACATCTCCAAACTTGAACTTTGCACCACTCAAACAGAAAAGTTTGAAAAAAATCTGCTCGATGTTTGTAACTTTGGTCCATATTCAAACCAAAAACCCAACTTGAAAAAACCTGTACAGCCGAAAGTGATTCACGCATAGCATCTCGCAACAGATGCAAATGGTAACAGTCTAAGTGCTGCTCTCACCTAAACAACATATAGTCCTTACATTAGTGCATTTAAACATTTGTCACTGTGTGGTTTTTGGCACTTTGTGTAAAATATCATAACCATGGCTCCAAAGAAAATGATACTAACAGTAAGCTAAGAGGAAAACTGTGAGAACCACAATAGAGTTAAAGAAATCATTGCAAAATTTGTTATAAAGTCCTGGAAAAACTAATTTATATGTGCAATTATTGGCCCTCAGAACCAGTTATTTGATTTTCCATTATGGGAAAAATATGTGTAGTTATTGAACTTTTTGGTGGTCAAACAAATTTGGAACAAATTGAATTTGCCAACCGAGATATCACTGTATAAGTGATTCCATAACACTTCCATTTTAGCAAGGCTTTCCGCATAATTTGGCATTGCTACTGGGTCAAATGATACCTTACAAAATGTACAATTATGGTTGATACAAGACAGTAATTCTTTAATATGAGTATTTTACATATAAATACAGGAAACAATGTTTGATCTCATTCATTTGCAGATTTCTTTTCTCCATATTTACACATTTTCTCATTTTACTCTGTAGGCCTTTAAAAATAAGATAGGTCCAGAAGGGTTGTGCTTTATGAGATAATCCTGCATTCTGATTTTTAAACTACATTTCTAAAACCCAATGTTACTTTGTTAATTGCTTAGGAAATATTATAACCATGTATTTTCTTCAGAGGAAAAACTGTGCAGAAAGAGGGAAGAATGAGCTATGCAGATTTTGTTTGGTTTTTGATCTCTGAGGAAGACAAAAGGAACCCCACCAGGTAGGACTTGTACATTTTCTTTGTCGAGATGTTAAACACCTGACATGATACATACCTAGTAAAACCAGTTCAGTGGAGGGATACTAGGATAGGTTAGACCTAAGTATAGTTTCTGCCTTCTTAAAGCTAGCTGTCAGTGTAAGAAAGGAAATGGGCATGGAATCCAGTCATGGCATATCAGGAGAAGTGCTCTTCCCCACAGAAACCCAGGTGAAGTGGCACGTAAGCTGGCCTGAAGGAAAAGTGGGATTAATAAACATTTATTTAGAATATGGAAATAGATACAGTGCATTTCAGTTCTTTTATGATCTTAATGGTTCAGTAGTATATTGGAGAAGGAGAAAAAAGTAAATTGTGTGTGACTAGTGATCAAAATCATGTCTTTATTCTCCTAATTGAAATCATCTGTCCCTTTCTTCAGCACTTTCAAACATACCTTGGTTTTTAGTTGTGAATTTACATGTCTGTTTCTCTCAACTATTCTGTCTCTTATTTAAGCCAAATCTCTAAGTCTTTTACATCTTTTTATCCCTGGCTTGTATAACACAAAGTTCTGTATATAGAGTTTATGATGGGTACCAAAGGAAGGCAGGGCATGCAGTCCCTGAGGCTGCTGGCAAGTGTAACTGATTCAGCTGGTTCCATATTGTTATCTAAATGTTGCAAAAAGTCATCTAAATGTTGGATTATTGTTTATAAATCATTGGGGAAGAAAGAAAAATAGCTATGATTTCTTAGAGCAGCTTGTTACATTTTTAAGTGACTTTTCCATTTCAAAGTAGTAATTTATTATCCATTGTAGTTAACTTAGAAAATATGGATGAGCAGGGGAATGGGGAAAAAATAAGAAATGAGAAATTATATAAAGGTGCAAATTTCCAATGATGAATATCATTGTATTGTATACCTAAAATGTACCAATAAAATTAATTTTAAAAAGAAAATATGGATGAGAAGAAAATAATTTTAGTACTAGTAATTCTAACACCCAGAGAAGTTAAAAAACAAAAACACCTGTTTTGAGGGAGGGGCAATACTAGCAATTGTGCTCAGAGCCATTGTACCACTAAGCTACATCCCAGCCCCTTTCCGTTTTTGAGACAAACTCTCACTAATTTGCACTGCTGGCCACAAACTTGCCATTGTCCAACCTCAGCCTTCTGAATAGCTGGGATTACAGGCATGCATCACTGCCCCCAGCTCGTATTAAATCTTAATTAACATACACTAAAATTTTCACAGAATGTTCTCCTAAATATCCTCTAATATTCAATATCTAATTGAATAGTTGGAACATCCACTATTTTTTCTACAGAATAAATTTCCAGAAAAGAGGAATTGATAGGTTAAAGGGGATAGATTTTTTTTTCTTGGTATCACTGAGAATTGAACCCAGGGCACACGAGACAAGCACTCTGTCATTGAACTACATCCCCAGATCTTTTTTTTTTTTTGGTACTGGGAATCTAACTCAGGACCTTGCACTTGTGAGGCAGGTGGCAGAACCACTGAGCTAAATCGCTGGCCATCCAGATCTTTTTTAAATTTTATTTTTGACGTAATCTTGCTAAGTTGCCCAGGCTCAGCTCAAAATTGTGATCCTCCTGCATTAGCCTCCCAAGTGGCTGGAATTATAGGCATTTTCACCAAACCTAGCAACATTATTGAATGTGGAAAACATTATGTGAAAGAAAAGATGCCAAATAGAAGCATCACATATTTAATGAGTTCATTTATAATTATGTGCTCCATAAGGACATTTCAGTCACCAACAGGCCATGTACATGACAGTGGCCCCATAAGATTATGTTACCTAGTGACATGATAACCTTCTTAGTTTAAGTATATACTACGATGTTCACACAACAGTGAAATTGCCTAGTAACACATTTTCCAGAATGGGCCCTTGTTAAGCAATGCATGACTATATATGTATTGTCCAAAATAGGCAGATTTACAGAAAGTAGAGTAGTCCATGTGGGTCCCATGGAGCAATGAGAAATGAGTGCTAATGAAGCATTTTTTGGAGATGATGAAATTAACTGTAGTGACAGTTACACAGTTATGTGAGTATGCTCAAAAACATTGTATGTTTTAAATGGAAGAATCATATGTGAAATATATTTCAAAAGAGTTGTTTTAAAAAACAAAAAATTGAAATAATGAAAAGTATGTTCTCTGATCAAAATGGAATTAATATAGAAATCAGTAAGAGAAAAGTAATTGGCAAATCTCCACATACTTGGAAACTAATAAAACACACACCTCTAAATAATCCAAGAAATCAAAAAAGATTATTCATGGGAATTAGATACTCAAAAGATAATAAAAGAATAATATAGATAACATACATACACACACACACACACACACACACACACACACACATAAATATGTTGTCTTAACTGAAATAGAACAGTTTCCTCTAAGAATCACAATAAAACTTGCCCAAGAAGAAATAGCCTGAATATTCTTTTTTTTTTTTCTTAAATTCTTTTATTGGTACATTTTAGGTATACAACACAATTACATTTCTCATTGGGAACTTGTACCTTTATATGAGGCATCTTGGTTCTTATTTTTTCCCCATTCCTGGCCCTCCCTTCATGCCCTCCACTCTTCTCTATTTACAAAGACTTTATTTCCATTTTTTCAATTTCTCATCATTTTTCCTTTCCCTTCTTTCCTCTCCCCTGCCCCTACCCTTACCCCTACCTCTTTGGACCTTTTCTTCCTATTTTGCATTATTGATTATTCATTCTAATCATTGGTACATTTTAGGTATACAATATAATGACATTCATCATTGGAAATTTGCACCTTTACATAATCTCTCTTGGTTCTTATTTTTCACCCTTGCCCAGCCCTCCCTTCAACCCCTCCATTCCTCCCTATTTACAAAGACTTTGTTCCTATTTTTCCATTTTCTCATATTATTTCCATTCTTATATCAACTAAAAAAATTAAATTCATAATTTAAACCCTTCTGAAAAAGAAATATTGCAGCCCAGATGATTTCATTTTGTTCTTCCAATCATTTCAAGAAATACCAAATAAAACTTATATTTAAGAAAATTTAATAGGCAGCACTTTACAGAAATCAAGTTTCTGGCTTATGAAAGACATTTGAAAAAAGGAGTTTCATGAAAAAATATACTCACTAAATTGTGATAGGTGCTATGTAAAATACTGTATACAGTTAAGATCTTGTCTTCCCTGTGCCTGATCCTACCCAGCAGGAATAGATACAGAAATTGTTTTGGGGTAGGTTGTTTTTTGTGGACAGACTCTTAGCAAACCTTATTATTTCTGTTCTCCTTTCTGCCACATCCTATTTCTTGGTCTAAGTGTCATCTCCAGCAATTATTTCATTCACCTCTGTTATGCCAGAGGGCAAGCCAGTGCGTAGAAGGTAGTATTGCTAAAAGTTGTATACTTAATATACAAAAGAATAGCCATTTAGTTACTCCCTAAGCAATAATGGAGTTTCCTATACCTGTCTTCTTGAATAGCCTATAGAAGTGTACATCAAGGATTAAAAAAAGATATCACTAGCAGCAACACAAAGCCTGACTTTACAGCCTTACTGAGAAAGTGGAATGTGTTTTGTGGACAGTGCCTTCCCGGACAGCCCAGCAGAGCCCTGCTCCATGGCAGGCAGCCTTCAATGCGATGTTCCGCTGGAGCTTGAATCGCTTTTGTGCTGGAGAGGAGAAGCGAGTTGGTACATGCACAGTGTTTGTTGGCAATCATCCAATTTCAGAAACAGAAACTTATATTGCATAGAGATTTTGTGATAACAGAATAGTCTCATCTAAGTATACACTTTGGAATTTCCTCCCAAAGAATTTATTTGAACAGTTTAGAAGAATTGCAAATTTTTATTTTCTCATCATTTTCATTGTACAGGTCACAGTAGACACACCAGCTAGCCCAGTTACTAGTGGACTTCCACTTTTCTTTGTTATGACTGTTACAGCCAGTAAACAGGGGTATGAAGATTGGCTGAGACACAGACCTGACAATGAAGTCAACAAGAGCACTGTTTACATTATTGAAAATGCAAAACGAGTGAGAAAAGAAAGTGAAAAAATCAAGGTTGGTGATGTAGTAGAAGTACAGGCAGATGAAACCTTTCCCTGTGATCTTATTCTTCTATCATCCTGCACCACTGATGGAACCTGTTATGTCACTACAGACAGTCTAGATGGAGAATCCAATTGCAAGACACATTATGCAGTGCGGGACACTATTGCACTCTGTACAGCTGAATCCATTGATAGGCTCCAAGCTGCAATTGAATGTGAACAGCCTCAACCTGACCTCTACAAGTTTGTTGGGCAAATCAATATCTATAGTAATAGTCTTGAAGCTGTTGCCAGGTCTCTGGGACCTGAAAATCTCTTGCTGAAAGGAACTATGCTAAAAAATACCAAGAAGATATATGGAGTTGCTGTTTACACTGGGATGGAAACAAAAATGGCTTTGAACTACCAAGGAAAATCTCAGAAACATTCTGCTGTCGAAAAATCCATTAATGCCTTCTTGATTGTATATTTTATTTATCTTACTGACCAAAGCAGCAGTATGCACTACTCTAAAGTATATTTGGCAGAGTACTCCACACAATGACGAACCTTGGTATAACCAAAAGACCCAGAAAGAATGGGAGACTTTGAAGGTTTTGAAAATGTTCACCGACTTCCTATCATTTATGGTTCTATTCAACTTTGTCATTCCTGTCTCCATGTATTTCACAGTGGAAATGCAAAAATTCTTAGGCTCCTTCTTCATCTCTTGGGATAAGGACTTTTATGATGAAGAACTTAATGAAGGTGCCTTGGTTAATACATTAGACCTTAATTAAGAACTTGGACAGGTGGATTATGTATTTACAGATAAGACTGGAACACTCACTGAAAATAGTATGGAATTCATTGAATACTGCATAGATGGGCACAAATATAAAGGTGAAACTCAGGAAGTTGATGGATTGTCACAGACCGATGGACCTTTAACATATTTTGACAAAGCAGATAAGAATCGAGAGGAGCTCTTTCTGCGTGTCTTGTGTTTATGTCATACTGTGGAAAATAAAACAAATGATGCTGTTGATGGAGCTACAGAGTCAGCTGAACTAACCTATGTCTCCTTCTCACCACATGAAATAGCTTTGGTAAAAGGAGCAAAGAAGTATGGGTTCACATTTTTAGGAAATCAGAATGGACTTATGAGAGTAGAGGACCAAAGAAAAGAAGTTGAAGAGTACGAACTTCTTCACACTTTAAACTTTGATGCTGTTTGCCGACAAATTAGTGTAATTGTGAAGACTCAAGGAGACATACTTCTCTTTTGTAAAGGAGCAGATTCAGCATTTTTTCCCAGGGTACAAAACCATGAAATTAAGTTAACAAAGGCCCATGTGTGGAACGTAATGCAATGGATGGGTATCAGACATTGTGTGTAGCCTTCAAAGAAATTGTTCCAGATGATTATGAAAGAATTAACAGACAGCTCATAGAGGCAAAAACGGCCTTACAAGACAGAGAAGAAAAAATGGAAAAAATGATGATATTGAGACCAACATGAATTTAATTGGAGCCACTGCAGTGGAAGACAAGCTACAAGATCAAGCTGCAGAGACCACTGAAGCTCTGCATACAGCCAGCCTAAAAGTCTGGGTGCTTACTGGGGACAAGATGAAGACAGTAAAATCTACTTGCTATGCCTTCTGCCTTTTCCAAACCAGCACTGAACTCTTGGAACTCACCACAAAAACTACTGAAGAAAGAAAGGAAGATTGAATGGAAAGAAGATCGATTACATGAATTGTTGATAGAATATCGTTAAGAAGTTGCTTCATGAATTTCCTAAAAGTGCTAGAAGCCTTAAAAAAGCATGGACAGAACATTGGGAATATGGATTAATCATTGATGTTTCTACACTGTCACTCATACTAAATTCTAGTGAAGACTCCAGTTCAAACAATTACAAAAACATTTTCCTACAGATCTGTATGAAATGTACCGCAGTGCTCTGCTGCCAGATGGCACCACTACAGAAAGCCCAGATTGTCAGAATGGTGAAGAATTTAAAAGGCAGGTGATGTCGATAGGTGATGGTGCCAATGATGTTAGTATGATCTTGGAATCCCATGTGGGAATAGGTATTAAAGGCAAAGAAGGTCACCAAGCGGCCAGAAATAATGATTATTCTGTTCCAAAGTTTAAACATTTAAAGAAACTACTGTTGGCTCATGGACATCTATACTATGTGAGAATAGCACATCTTGTACAGTATTTCTTCTATAAAAACCTTTGTTTCATTTTGCCACAGTTTTTGTATCAGTTCTTTGGATTCTCACAACAGTCACTGTATGATGCTGCTTATCTTACAATGTATAATATCTGCTTCATATCCCTGCCCATCTTGGCCTACAGTCTACTGGAATACCACATTCACATTGACACACTGACCTCAGACCCTCGATTGTATATGAAAATTTCTGGCAATGCCATGCTACAGTTGGGCCCCTTCTTATATTGGACATTTCTGTCTGCCTTTGAAGGGACAGTGTTCTTCTTTGAGACTTATTTTCTTTTTCAGACTGCATCTCTAGAAGAAAATGGAAAGTTTCCATAGGGAAACTTGACTTTCGGAACCATTGTTTTCATGGTCTTAGTATTCACTGTAACTCTGAAGCCCACCTTGGATACTCAGTTCTGGACATGGATAAATCACTTTGTGATTTGGGGTTCTAAGCCTTGTATATGTTTTTCTCATTCTTCTGGGGAGGAATTATTTGGCCTTTTCTTAAACAACAGAGAATGTATTTCATATTTGCTCAGATGCTGTCTTCTATATCCACATGATTGGCCATAATTCTTCTAATATTTATTAGGCTTTTCCCTGAAATTCTCCTGATAGTATTAAAGAATGCAAGAAGTGCCAGCAATCTGAATCTTGAACTGCCTATGTTATTGTCCTGCAAGCATATTGACAGTGCTTACAGCTTAAACAGCATGAAGAAACAACTACAAAAACTTATCATCACTCTCTTATGTCTAGGGTTCACAGTAAATGCCAATTGAAATACTAAAAAGACATCACTGGTCCACAATTTAATTTTATCTAGCCCAAGGACAAGAGGAAGAGGTAATCTTGTTTGTGTCTACAATTGTACAAATACAATTTACCACTGATAAAACTATCCTTTGAAAATTGATGATAAATACAGCAAAAATTAAACATTGATTCTCTCTGGATAATCATTCCTTCTACCATACACTGTTTTCTAATTTTCCTCTACTGAATACTCACTACTTTTAGACTCTGAGAAGATAAGTTATCTTTGCCAAGGAAAAAAACAGAAAACTTGCATTGGAAGAAACTTTAGAGAGTATCCATCACATACAATAAGAAAATTCCATCCAGGTGTAGTGGTGCACACTTGTAATCCCAGCTTTGAGGAGGCTGAGGCAGGAGGATCACCATGAGTTCAAGGCCTGCCTGGGATACATAGTGATTTTAAGCCCAGCCTAAATACCAAAACCCTATCTCAAACCACCCCCCAAAAAATACATCTAAATATGTCCTACAGGTGTTTAATTCTCCAAACAGCCCATGCTTCTAAATTGTCAGGGACTAGTAGCTACCCACTGAAGGAGCCTGTTTCATTTTCCTAGATCTACACCTAGAAACACCTCTCTTTTATACACTGATCTTTATGTTCTCTCAGTCTCACAAAATTGTATGTGATTCATCTACCACATTCTTCATATATTTAAAGGCTGTTATCATGTGCCTTTGGCAAACATTAGGGCAGTGTGTCTGTCTCTTTGAATTCTAACTTTCTTTCTCCCTTATGGGCTATTCGAAGAACTGAAGTGTATGCTTTAGTTTGACTTATTGATAGACTTGCTTATCTTCATTCTTAATTGAAAATACAAGTAGCTAAAGTACTTCAGTTTCTATTTCTTACTAAAATGAGTTGCCTTACACTTCAGTTCTGTTAGGTCCTTGCAAAATCAAGATTTGCTTTGTTTCTTTTGGTTTTGTTAAGGAATTTGAAGATGCCAGGAGACTCACTAGATACTAACACATTTATTTAATCAGCTTATAAGATCTGTCTTTTCAAATTTTTTCACATAGTCAGGACTTGTTTCAAAATGAGGCAACATTCTGCCGCCCCCACCTTTTTTTCCAGTACCAGGGATCGAACTCGGGACCTTGCGCTTACGAGGCAGGTGGCAGAACCACTGAGCTAAATCCCCAGCCCCATTCTGCCCCTTTTATAACTCTGGGAATAGATATAATATGACTGGAACTCACTGTGACCCAACTATTACCTCATATTGATTAAATCCAATAAATGTTGTTTCTGTTCTTTAATGATAACCCTAAACATCAACTTGGTACAGTGTATACAACATATTCCTCAAAGGAATTTTTCCAGTTATTACATGTTATAAGTTATAATAATGTAAAATTTATCTTTCTCAGAAAAAGTACACAAAGATCTTAGTGTGACTTACTTGCAGACAATTAACAGTCATATGATTTAGTTCTCTTCTTTCCCCAAAAAGATTTTTCAAAACTATAAAATGTATGCTAGTTCTTACTATGGTTTCAGACCTTTTATGGTTCTAAATATGGTTTTAGACCTACAAATGTGAAATGAGCCAAGGATATCCTTGATCCTTCTCTTGAACTGCACTGTACCATGAAATAGTGACTTTTTAAAAAAAAAAAAAAGTATTCCCTGTTACCAGTTAGTACTCTTGGTTTCATATTCTGTGGTTGATTATATAACTATAGATGATGCTCTAACAGTACTATAATGACAGAGTAGCTATAAAAAGGAGTGATTATATTTCCGAGTGAAGATAACAATTTAACCATACATAGTACTTTTCTTCCTTTGAAACCCCACTAAAATGCCAGTAAAATTGTTACTATAGAATAAACCCATAGTAGTGAAGTAGGTGAAGAGATAAGGTTTGGAACCTGGAAAGCAGATAAATTTAGCAGAACGCCTGAATTCTAAGCCAGCCAGACAGAAAAATCACAAGTAACCAGATATACTCAACAAAACCTCTAAACATTCAGGACTTGGGGAACCTCATGAACCTTAGAAATGGGGAAAGGGTAAAGATAGTGCCAAAAAAAAGAGTTTATAGAAATTTTGTTTGAAGAAACAATTGATCTCCAGATCATGTCCTCTCCCTGACGTAAAAGTGGTGCTTTATTCCCTGGAGAGTACAGAGTAGAGTGCCTCTAGACTGGGGAGCACTGGTATAGCTGAAGATGTGGATACTATAGCAATCCCTTGTATGTTGAATCTAAACTTGAGGGTGGGAAATTTATAAAGAAAAGAGGTTAATTTAGCTCACAGTTTTGGAGGTTGAAGGCATGATGCTACTGTAGCTCACCTCTGGTGAAGACCTCATGATAAATGGATCACAGCAGTAGGCTCCCATTCCAAATGAGAAGATCTGCCAAACACCAGGACTCAAGGAAGTTGTGACAGGAAGATCACAATTTTGAGTCCAGCCTGAGAAATTTAGTGACTTCACAAGACCCTGTCTAAAATAAAAAACAAACTGGCGATGTAGCTCAGTGCAAAGGCCCTAGGTCCAATCCCCAGTACTGCAAGAGGGGGGTGGGGAGCAACAACATGGTTAGACACAAAGACAGAGCAGGCAGGGAGGGTTGTTCTGTAACAACCAAATTCCCATGAGAAATACCTTATTCTTTCTGAGAACAGAGCCCCCAGTGACATAGCAACCTCCCACTAAGCCTTACCTCTTAACATCACCACATTGGGGACCATGCCTTTAACACATAAAACTTGGTGGGAGTCAGGGACATGGACAACACACTCAAACCATAACAGATGCCATGTTAAAAATAGGTTAGATTAGTACATATGAAATGCTGAGATGTCTAGTCTTCATTCCTCACTGAAGTTACAGAATCCTGCTCTGTCCTGAACCTCTCAGCAAGGACTATAAAAAGATAAAAGAGAAATCCAACTAGCTCAAGAATGAAGACCTGAAAGTTTGACATTGAGTCATTCCCAAGGAAGGAACCCAGCTAGGTCATTTCACAATAAATCCCAAAGTCACCAAACTCATGATCAAAACTTCAAAGCAGCTTTTTTAGTACCAACTCTTAAATATTAGCAGAGAACAAAGGCTCACTAAATACCTGAGTAGAGCCTCATATAGAAAAAAGATCAAAAGGGGGCGGGGGCAACAAAGATAACTAAGATGGAACAGATTTTCAGAGAAAACTTTAGCAACAATAAACATGCTGTTAATTACCTCTGAGCCCTAACAGGAAACTACATGCATAGAACATGAACAGAAAGGTGTTTTTTAATAAAAGAAACATTCAGGGAACCAATAAAAGAACTCTGCAAAATCAAAACTATAATAGAAGAAAGGAAGACTGTGTTTCAGTGCCTTTAAATATATGAAGGAAAAGCACCACCCACCTTTCAGGCACTTTTAAGTATCCAGGACCCGAACCAAGTACAGCATCACACACCTATAGTCTCAGCTTTTGGGAGGCTGGGGCAGGAAGATCACTTGAGCCAGCTAAGCAACATAATGAGACCCTGTGTCAAAAAACCCAGATCAAAAAATTTACCCACCACGCTCCCCTTTTCAGGAAGCAGAATGTGTAGAGTATGCCACATCAACAAAGAATATGGAAAATGTGATTTACAAGAAATAGGAGAAAGATGAAAGGGATCCCTAGGATGGAATTGTTTACCAGACATACAGAGCCTGAGCAGATCATAGTAGAGCAGGTCAGAGGAAACCAAGGAGGAGTTCATCAGGAAAATGCAGTCACTAGAATACCTGATGGAACTGTGTGGACTTAACCAACTGCAGATATTTGGTGGTTGAATTAATAGTGAGTACAAGAGGTATATGAAAAACTAAGCAAAGAAGAGTTAAAAGAAAAAATGTAAAGTCATAAAATTTAAACATTGAGCAGTTTGTATTAAGATGGGAAGAGCATCCATAAAGTGGATGGAATAGTAAAAGACTTAAAACCTATTCTTTCATAGGGTGAAATCAGTACAGAGTTCTTAGAAATTAAAAAAAAAAGAATAAATAAGGGGTGTTACCTGAAAATATTTAGAGAAAAAGCAGAATAATCAGATGTTGAAAGTGGTTGGTTCTAGGATGGGAAAATAAAGGAAGAAGAGTGAAACTGTGTCTAAGCCCAAAGTATACATATATGTAAATTAATTTTAAAAGAAAAATGGGCAGTGACAGATCTGGATGAATAAAGGATCTTTACCAGCACCCTTATCTTCTAGCATTGAGTACTGGTTCCGCTGCATGGATGTGGATGGAGATGGAGTGCTCTCCATGTATGAGCTGGAATACTTCTATGAGGAGCAATGTGAACGGATGGAAGCCATGGGCATTGAGCCCTTGCCGTTTCATGATCTGCTTTGCCAGATGCTTGACCTGGTGAAGCCAGCCTGTGATGGTGAGAACAAGTGAACAGCAATTTGCAGTTTTCACCTTTGAAATAGAGTAGGGCACATAATCCTAGATTGCCCAGTATTATTTAATTTCTGGAGTTTTCCTTATTGGCTTTCCAAGTACAGAAGTGTTTCTTCTCTACTATTGGTTTAAAACCAGCAGTGGTGGAAAATCTACTGTTGAAGGAACTGGGTTTTTCCTTAGAGACAGAAAACAGATTACTGAGTGCCAGGAGCTGTTGAGGGGAGGTGGGGTGAACTGGTTGGTGGATATAGAGCTTCCTTTGGGGGTAATAATGTTTGGAATTAGATCATAGTAATGTTTGTATGACATCAACAAGCATACTAAAAAACCACTGAATTGTAGCTTGAAATGGTGAATTTTATATTATGTGAATTTTATCTTGATTTTTACTGTGGGTCCCTTATTAATAAAGATACTCATGTATTTTTAGACACCAGTGAAAGTATTTTTCTCTTGCCAAAACAGCTCTAAATAAAATTTATCAGGTGTATTTATTTTTATATAGGCAAAATAACTCTACGAGATCTGAAGAGGTGCCGAATGGCTCACATCTTCTATGACACTTTCTTTAATCTGGAAAAATACTTGGACCATGAACAGAGAGATCCCTTTGCAGTCCAGAAGGTACCAGAATAAGTTTAACTTTAAGAACTGTAACATTGGGCTGGGTGACACATATTAAAATGCTCTCTGGGAATCTTGGTATGTAAAGAGATAACATTTAAAATACTTCATCACATACTGAAAAGAGGATAAAGTAGGAAAGCCCTAGGTTTGATTCAGAGAGAAAGAGACCAACAGACTATGAATGAAATGCGAGTAACAGATTGAGAGCTTGTCTGTCCCCACAGCTAATCTTCAAATAATCTGTATAATCCTGAGAACTTTGTGTTGAGTGAACTATGTAGACTGTGTCCTTACATACACATCAGAAACTGATTTCAAAAAGTTTGTCTTTCACTATGCGTGGTGGCCCACACCTGTTATCCCCAGCACTTGGGAGGCTGAGGCAGGAGGATCCCATGAGTTTAAGGCCAACCTGTGCTATACATCATCTCAAAAATTTATCTTTTTAAAAATATATCAGTAGGCACATCTGTATTAGAAACCATATTGGTCTTGACTCAATTGTACCATGCATTTTCAGGATTCTGTAGTAAATAGCTTTCTGTAATAAAAACCAAAAGCTCTTTTGTGATAGAGACCTTCGGTAATAGAACACTTTTTCAGAAGTTAATGATTGCCATGCAGGGGTCTTGGTTTTACATATTGTTCTACTTCTGAATAGAGATAAGTGCCCTTCCCCATGCAAAAAATACCTGTTGACCCTCAGTAAACCCTGGAAATATAATCCATGTCCAGCTGTGTATGGTGGTGCACTGGAGGCTGAGGCAGAAGGATCACCATGAGTTCAAGGCCAGCCTGAATTACATAGAAAGACCTTGTCTCAAAAAAACAAAAATGGGGCTGGATGGGCCGGGGATTTAGCTCAGTGGTTCTGCTGCCTGCTTTGCAAGCAGAAGGTCCCAAGTTTGATCCCTGGTACCAAAAAAATTTTTTAAAAATGGGGCCAGAGATGTAGCACAGCGGCACCACACCTGCCTATAAGTGCAAGGTCTTGAGTTTAATCTGTGGTACCGAGGAAAAAAAATTTTTTTTAATCCATGTCCAAACCAAAAACAGTATTTCTGCTTGCTCCTTCCATTCTTGTTTAAAAAGTAAAAATTATGTTGTTAGGATAGAACTGTTTTGCTTGAGTGACAGTACAACTTCAAGAAGCTTTTGCAGTTTTGTCTTTTTCCTCCATGTGTTGCATCATAGTTTGACCTAAATAACAGTAAGAATATGAAGATAACTTCGTAAGAACAAGTGCTCTGCAGCTGACCTCAGAGAATTTCAAGGTGCCTTATTGCCAGCTAAAGTCAACATTATATTTCATTGAAAAAATTTTTGATTTTTTTATATAGTTTCTCCATGTAGTTCAGACTGGCCTTGAACTAAATATGTAGCCCAGACTGCTCTCAAACTCATAATGATCTTCCTTCCTCAGCCTCCTGAGTGCTGGGATTACAGGCATGCACCCACCTAAATTTCCTTGAATGCAACAAGCTCCATTATTTTATATATCTCTAAAGCCAAAAAGAAGATAGAAGGGCCAGGGATTTAGCTCAGTGGTGCTGGCTCCTGCCTCAAGAGCTAGGTCCTGAGTTTGATCCCCGGTCCAAAAAAAAAAAGATGGATAGATAGATATGCATCCCTGCCAATTGTAAGTCTGAAATACATGGCAATTTCAGGCATATTTAAAGGGGAGGTGGAGAGGGTCTTAAAATTGATTAAATATAGTAAGAAACCATTGTGTGGCCAATGATTTGGTACTTCTGTTCTTCTAGGCATAACTGGTCCTAAGCCCTAGGGGAATACTTACTCATTCTCAACTTGGAAAGACATTTTGCCTAGAACATTTAATCCAAGACACTGCCCATATGTTGAAAGGAATGAAATATATAGCCTTTATACCCTTCATTTATTTATTTATTTATTTTGGTACCGGGGATATTTTTGTGTTATATTTTGTTTTAACTTTTACTTTATATGAGGTAGCAATTATCTATATTTGCTCAGATATGCAAAAAATATTTATTAGTCAGAAAGTGCTCAATAAATTCTCAGCACTATGTTGAAGAGATACTGAGTATATGGAAATGACAAAGACAGAAGAGCTAAAGGTAACAACCAAAGCATATAGAGAGAAAGAAGTGATTTGAGGAGAGAAAGAAGTGATTTGAGGAGAAAAAGGCTGTTTCCAGGAAGATATGACAGGTGATATGGTATCTGAGGTGGCTTTTAAAGAAAAGGTTCAAATTTGCTAGAGAAAAAGATGGGACATTTTGAGTGGGCATTTACAGACCACAGTCACTCCAGATAGAGGCTTTACAAAGTGCTGGGGAGAAGGAACTGGGATAGTCTCTGGTTACAAGGCTAAAGAATCTAGATATAGGCTGGGCATGGTGGTGCACACCCATAATCCCAGCTGTCTAGGAGGAAGATTACAAATTCAAGACAAACAAGGCAATTCAGCAAGTTAGTGAGACCCTTTCCCGGAATTTAAAAGGGAGCTGGTGATGTAGCTCAGTGAGAAGACCATAAATAAATTGAATCCTCAGGTCCAAAAGAAAAAAAAAACCCTCTAGACATAAAGCCAAGTGCAGTGGTGCACAATCCCAGCATTTTAGGAAGCTGAGGCAGGAGGATCACAAGTTGAAGTCTGGCCTGGACAACTTAGCAAGCCCTTGTCTCACAATTTAAAAATAAAAATTAAAAAGGGGGCTAGGACTATAGCTCATTGGTAAAGAACCTCGGGATTTGATCCCCAATACAAAAAAAAGACTCCGGACATACAAAAAAATCTAGCTACAAAACACTTTTAAGCTTATATGAACTGTAGGAAGTCACCCATAGGAGTGTACCTTAGCAGCTCTTTTAATATGTTGAAACACTTTTCAGTAGGTTTTATCAGGAATGTATGTTTGTGATGACCTACTCCAGTTTTTTGTCTTTGCTGATTTGTTTCCTGTGGCTTTCCTCTTTCTAATCAGGATGTTGAGAACGATGGGCCTGAGCCTTCAGACTGGGACAGGTTTGCTTCGGAGGAGTACGAGACTCTTGTTGCAGAGGAATCTGCCCAAGCACAGCTCCAGGAAGGGTGAGTGAATGTCCTATGTCTTGTAGAACTTTTTAACAGGTGTGCCCATGTCAGGAGTATGAAAACCAGCTTTAAAAAAATGCCTTTCTATGTTTTCCACTTTTGAATAGCATAAAAATGACTGATTTAACTGTTCATTAAATGAGTGTTTCTAGCGGTTTTCTCCCACCTTCTTCACAGATTTCCTGACAGTCTTCTCATGTCCCATTTTCTTTAATAAGTCACGTCTTTATGGAAACCAAAATCAGGGGCAGTCATACTGCTACTTTAGTGATATCAGTAAACCCTCTAGATGAAGGAACTGAAGCACCTCTCAGTAATAAAGTGATCATGTTTAAAATAAATTTTTATCATGTAAGGTTTTGTGTATGCAATCCTGAATAAGAAGTAACTGTGTAATTTATACTAGTAGGAAAAAACTCCATAAACAGATCATGTTAAGAAATTAAAATATGCAAGAATTTCACTAGTTGGCACTTTTCTGCAGTTTTAATATTTGCTGGCTTTTTCCATCATTTTCTAGTGATTCCTTTAGTGATTCCACTAATTCTTCCTTAGTCCTTGTTTCTCTAAGATTGTCAGTTAACCCTGTACCATGGATGTAATACATTGATGTAACCCAGAAAAATAAAAGAGTAAATAATAGAAAGTGTACTACTACTTAGTTTTCCCCAGGAGCAGCCTATATTATTTTCTTGTGTGCCTTTCCAAAGACTCCCTCTCTCTGTGTATGCAAATGCATATACATTTATTTTTTTTCACTCAAATGGAGCACACAGTATTTCATCGTTTGGTACCTTGCTTTTTCTGCTTAATAATATACTTGCGATTATCCCATAGATGTATCTAATGATTCATTTTTTATAGCTGTGTAATATTCTACTATATAGTCATACTGTTATTTTACAGCCCCCTGTTGACATTATATTTCCAACATTTCATATATATTAGAAATTATACTGTTACAACAAATCATCCTGTATACATGTCATTATATACATATGTAGGACAAATCCCTGGAACTGTAGCAAACAGGTAAGCAACCTCAAACTAGGTATCTATAAAGAGTTTGCAAAGACTTGAAGAAAGTTTCAGAGAAACAAAACAATGACACAGGGCCGGGGATTTAGCTCAGTGGTTTCGCCGCCTGCTGCGCAAGCGCAAGGACCCAAGTTCGATCCCCAGTTCCAAAAAAAAACAATGACACAGACACCCAAAACAACAACAGTGGGGTGTTATTTCCATGCCTAGGCCTAGTAGGACAAGAAGATGAAACCATCAGCAGAACCCAAAGACAGTAGCTGTGTAGAAAGGGGTACCTGGTAGAACCTGTGATGTTCACTGACAATGTGATTTTGCTAATCTGGAGCAACCCACCCGAGGGAGTTGCTAGTGAAAATGCCACACTTCATTCTCTTCATATCTTTTAGTAGCCATCTGATGGCTCCTGTTGGCCTCCATCCAGAAACTAGAAATCAAGGAAAACCCCTGATGTATCCATTCAGATCACCTCCCAAGGGCACAGGACAAAAAGGGGAAGAGTAGATCTAGAGGGATAAATAGAAGATATCAAGCCTAATGGGTAATGTGCAGTAGTCTTGCACAAAGATTGTACACGTCTGAATTTTTTTTTTTTGAGATAGGGTCTTACTATTTATTCTAGGCTGCCTTTGAACTCACCTTGTACCCTAGGCTGGCCCCAAACTCAGGAGCTCCTCCTTCCTCAGCCTCCCAAGTACTTAGAATCACAGGTGTGGGCCACCATGCCTAGCTTCAATGCCTTTTTGAGGACACTATACTAGCACTTTTTGTAATCTGAAGAGTAACTTAATTTAGCTACAAAACTGGAGTTTCATCTTTATAAAAACCCTTAAATCATTCATCAGGTATTAAATATCTTAAGTGTGACCTTATCACAAGAGAAGACAGGAAAGTGGATTCATAGCATGATTTAAGATTTTTTGTTAAGACATGAAAGACTTTTTGAAAGTTAGTTTATTAATTTTATAAAACATTGCCAGAACATGTATAGACATTTATAATAGCAAAAAATTGGAGAGAATCCAAGTATCAGTTGAAAGAATAAAACTACTACAGAGCTACCTGGGAACCTGAAACAGGAAGATTTCAAGTTCAAGCCTACCCTGGGCAACTCAGTAAGACCCTATCTCATAATAAAATTTTAAAAAGGGATGGGATATAGCTCAGTGGTAGAGCACCTCTGCATTTGATTCCCAGTATTGCAAAAGAATTTTTGTTTGTGTGTGTGTATGTGTGTGTGTGTTTGTAGAGAGAGAGAGAGAGAGGTCATGAAAGTATTAAAATCATTTTAATATTTAAATCATTTTAGATGCATATTTCTTCCATTCACCCTCCCAAAAAAATAGGGGCAAAGAAAATGGCTTTGAAACATCAACTAAAAGCCGGTTGTGGTGGAACATGCCTGTTATCCCAGCATTCAAGAGGAGGATCATGAGCTTGAGGTTATGGGCAGTGTGGAGAGACTGAGGCCATCCTGAACTAGATAGTGAAACTGTCTTAAAATGGCAAAGGGAGGGGACAAACAGATGGCCAGACCGATTGAAGGAAGTAAAAAGGGAAGAAAAGAGATCAAGTATAATATAATCAGAGAAAAAGAAGTAGACAAAATTAGTATATGTGAGGAAAATATAAGAGATCTAACGTGTATGTGTTAGTCACTGAGCAAATGGAATATATAGAGATATAGATATTATACTCAAAGATAGTAGAAAAGCTTCTTTTGAAATAAAAGAAGACCTAAATATCAAAGGTTAGAAGTCACATATATCCAGAAAATACTGATAATAATTGACCCCAGGTATGTATTGTGCATTTCCTGGAATTCAAAGGTGAATAAAGGTTTATTTTGATTTTATTATGTCCCAGTTTTTATATTTTTTTGTTTATTGGTTTTTTGGGGTTTTTTTGGTACCGGGGTTTGAACTCGGGACCTTGTACTTTCGAAACAGGCGGCGGAACCACTGAGCTAAATCCCTGGCCCTGTGTCCCAGTTTTTAAAAACTAAGTCACAAGACAGAAAAATAAATCAGCCTTGCCTCAGATACCTCTATATAAAATTAAATACTGAAAGACCATGAAATAATGATTACAATTTTCTCAAAGAAATTCTTTTTTAATTTTTTTATTATTTTATTTTATTAGTATGGCACGTGTGTAGTGCATGTTTACATTCCTTCTGGAAAGTTGGTACATGTATATAACACATGTTAATTCCTTTTTTTCATCCTCTTTCCATTTTCCCCTCCCCATTGCCCCAACCCTTGATCCCTGTTTTGGTTTTTTTTGGGGGGGGTATGTTTACAGTATATGATGTTGCCGGGGATTTAGCTCAGTGGTTTCGCTGCCTGCTGTACAGTACATGATGTTTACATTCCTTGTGTGCAGTTGGTACATGTATTTAACACATCTCAATTCCTTTTTTTCATCCCTTACCCCTTCCCTCCTTCCATCCCTTGATTCTCTTCCCTGCTGAGAACAATACTTCCTATTGTTCCCTACTTCCTATATCTATGTTTCATTTTGCTATTTTTGCTCTGGGTTTCCATATAAAAGAAACAATGTAATATTTAAGCTTGTGTGTCTGATTTATTTCACTTAACATTATGGTCTCAAGGTTCATCCATTTTCCTACAAATGATTCAAGTCTATCCTTTATGGCAGAGTAATACTCCATCTTATGTAAACACCACATTTTCTTTATCCATTCATCTGTTGATGGATATATGGGCTGCATCCAAGATGTAGCTATTATGAATTGTGCTGCTATAAACATGGATATACATATATCTCTAAAATATGATGTCTTTTAACTCTTTTAGAAGATACCTGGAAGAAGAATAACTGGGTCAAATGGAATTTCTGGTTTTAGTTTTTTTTGAGGATTCTCCATACTGATTTCCACAGTGGTTGTACTAGTTTACATTCCCACCAACAATGTAGGTGGGTTCCTTTTTCCCACAGCCTCTCCACCATTTGTTATTATTTGATTTCTTGATGATAGCCATTCTTTGTGGGGTAAGATGGGATCTCAGTGTTGTTTTAATTTGCATTTCTCTAATGGCCAGCAGTGTTGAGCATTTCTTCATGTATTTATTGGCCATTTGTACTTCCTGTGTGAAATGTCTGTTCATTTCACTTCCCCTTTTTTTGTTGTTTTTCTGTACTGGGGATCAAACTTGGGACCTTGCACTTGCAAGGCAGGCGCCGGAACCACTGAGCTAAATCCCCGGCCCCACTTGCATCTTTTGATTGGGTCTTTTATTTTGAGGGGCCCTAATATTTCTGAGTTTTTTATATATTCTAGATATAAGTCCTCTGTCTGAGGAATTACTAGCAAAAAAATTTTTTTGCACATTTTGTACATTGTTGTTTCCTGTCCGTTGTTTCTTTTGCTGAGGAAAAGCTTTTTAGTTTGATATGATCCTATTTGTTGATTCTTGGTACTATTTCCTGTGCAACTGGGTTCTCTTCCGAAAATCCTTGCCTTGACTACACCTATGACTTCAAGAGTTTTACCTATCTTGTCTTCCAGCAGATTGTTTCTGGTTTAACATACATCTTTTTTATCAATTTTGATTTTAATTTAGTACATGGTGAGAAATACAGGCCTAGATTCATCCCTCTGCATGTGGATGGCTAGTTTTCCCAACACCATTTATTAAAGAGACTATCTTTCCTCCACTGTGTGTTTTTGGCTGTTCTGTCAAAGATTAAATAGTTCAGTGTACTTAGGGTTGTTTCCTCATCCTTGATTCTATTCCTTGATTCATCCTCTTGACTATCTTTGTGCCAGTACCATGCTGTATTTATCACAGTAGCTTTAATATAACTTCAAGTGTGGGATTGTGATGCCTCCTGCTTGCTCTTTTATACCCAAGATTGCTTTTGTTATTCTGGGTCTTTTCTGATTCCATATTTATTTTAGGATTGCTTTCTCCAGTTCGGTGAAGAATGTATTGGAATTTTGATTGGGATTGTGTTAAATCTGTATCTAAATTTGAAAGTATGGCCATTTTAACTATATTCCTTCTGCTTATCAAAGAATAGGGGATAGCTTTCTGTTGTCTGATGTCCTTTTCAATTTCCTTTTTCAGAGTACTATAGTTTCTTTTGTAGAGGTCTTTTACTTCCTTAGTTAGATTAATTCCTAAGTATTTAATTTTTCTTAGAGCTATTGTGAATGGTATTTTTTCCCTAATTTCTTTCTCAGTGAGTTCATTATTAGTGTACAGGAATGCTATTGATTTTTGTGTGTTGATTTTACATACTGCTACATTACTGAATTTGGTTATTCTAAGAGTTTTTAAGTGGGTTGGTTGAGATCTTCTATGTAGAGACTCATGTCATCTGGAAATATGATGACTTTTTCCTTTCCTGTCATATCCCTTTTATTTGACTTTCTTGCCTAATTGCTCTTGGTAATGTTTCAGGTATATACTGTATTAAATAGGAGTAGTGATAGAAGACATCCTTATATTGTTCCTGATTTTAGAGGGAAATGTGTCGATTTTTCCCCATTTAATATGATGTTGGGAGTAGGTTTTGTCATAAATGGCTTTTATTAGATTGAAATAAAGTCCTTTTCTTCAGTGTCTTTATCATTTTTCTGTGTCTATTGAGATGATAATGTAATTTTTGTCCTTGTTTCTATTTATGCGATGTATTACATTTATTGATTTGCATATGTTGAACCATCCTTGTATCCTTGGAATGAAATCTGTTTGGTTATGATGTATGATCTTTTTGATAATTCATTACATTCTGTTTGCCAGTATCTTGTTGAAGATTTTTGCATCTATTTTCATTAAAGAGATTTGTCTATAATTCTTTTTTTGGTTGGATCCTTGCCCCTACGAAGCCGGGGAGAGCAGTCGGAGATGAAAAGATGACGAAGAGACCAAGATTATTCTTGAAGTTTGGGAACCATGCTTGTGGGACCATATGATGGAACCATAGATTGTGGGGAGCTAATGGCCACCTGGAACACCATATAGTGGAAGGCAAACAGGAAGAGAAGGCGGGGCAAATAGTGCTTCGTGGCCTAGGCGGAAGGTAGCATGATTGTTTCGTGATGGGGCATGCGCGGGAAGGGAACAGGGAAGGATACACAGTGTAACTCTTCTGAGGCTGTGCCATCCAGGGTCTACAGTATGAGTCAAACAGATTGTGTATCTAATCTATGGAAGAGAAAGGGAGCAGGGAGGAGACGAAGGCCCATCTTCCGGCTCAGCCCGGGCCCGTGGCAGAAATCAGGGTAATGGTAACTCCCTGGAATGACTTTGGGAGTACTCTCAATTTCATTAAAAAGCTTGAGGAGAATTGGTGTTAGGATTTCTCTTAAGTTTTTGTAAAATTCAGCAGTGAACCGATCTGGACATGGGCTTTCTTAGTTGGTAGGTTATTTATTACTGCTTCAATTTCATTGACTGTTATTGGGTTATTCAGGATTTTTTAATATTTTTGGCTCATTTTTGGTAATTCATATGTATCTAGGAATCTGTCCATTTCTTCTGAATGCTCCAGTGTGTTGGCATACAGGTTTATGAAGTAATTGTTAATAATGTTTTTCATTTTGGTAATGTGTTTTTTATTTTGGTAATTGTGATTTCACCTTTTTTTTCTATTTACATTGATTTGAGTCTCTTCTCTCTCTTTTTTTTTTTTGGTTGTTGTATTGGCTAAGAGTTTGTCTGTTTTGTTTATTCTTTCAAAGAACCAACTCTTAGATTCATTAATTCTTTGTAATTCTTTTTGGTCTCAATTTCCTTGATTTCTGGTCCAATCTTTATAATTCCCTTCCTTGTACTAGCTTTGGGTTTGGATTGTTCTTGTTTTTCTAGGACCTTGCATCATTAGTTTATTTATTTGGGCTTGCTCTTTTTTTGTGGGAAGTGGGCATTCACAGCTATAAACTACTCTCTTAAGACTGTTTTCATTGTGTCCCATAAGTTCTGGCTTATTGTACTGACATCATTTCATTTTAGAAACTCTTATTTCTTCCTTGATTTCTTCTGTAACCCATTGCTTAGTTGCTGTGCAAACAACCCACTGCATAATTTCTGGGTTCTGGTTTGTTGTCAGTTTCTAACCTCATTGTGCTATGGTCTGATAATATACATGATATAATTTCAGTTCTTTTACATTTACTTAAGGGTGATTCACTGGCTAGTATGTGGTCATTTTGGAGAAAGTTCCATGTGCTGTAGAAAAGAATGTGTATTCTGTTGTTGGGTAGAGCACTGTAGATATCTATTAAAACCATTTGTTCAAAGGTTTTGTTCAACTCTGATATCTCTGTTGATTTTTCGTCTGGTTGCTTTGTCTCTGTGATAGTGGGGTATTAAGATCCCCCACTATAATTGTCTATTTGATTTTTATGTCCAGTAGAACTTGTTTTATGAAGTTGGGTGCACCACTGTTTGGTGCATATGTGTTAATAATGGTTACCTCTTCCTGTTGGATTGTTTAGTGACCTTCTTTGCCTCTTTTGATCAGTTCTGGCTTGAAGTCCGCTTTGTCTGAATATAAGATAACTGCTATATTCAGGTTGCTATTTCATAGAACTTTGCTTTCCGTACTTTGATGTTTAGTCTGTGAGTTTGTTTTGGGGGTAAAAGTGTTGTTTTCACAGCATACTGTTGGATTTTGTTTCTTGATCCATTCTGCCAGCCTGTGTCTTTTAACTGGGGGATTGAGACCATTCACACAAAGTTATTACTGATATTGTCTTGTTTCCTTGTATTGATTCTCTGACTTTCTTTTCTACCTGGTACATTCACTCTATTAAACTTTTTGTCATTGTTAGCTTCCTTGTCTCTTTTAGGTTATCTTTGAGAATTTTTTTTTTCTTTTTGGTACCAAAGATCGAACTCAGGACCTTGCACTTGCGAGGCAGGCGGCAAAACCACTGAGCATCTCTGGCCCTTTGAGAATTTTTTTGTAATGGTCATGAATTTCTTTAGGTGCTCTTTATCATGAAAGTATCTTATTTCTCTGTAAATTTTCAAACATAGTTTTACAGGATATGTCAGCCTGAGATGGAAATTATTTTCTTTTAGGGCTTGAAACATTTCACTCCAAGCACTCCTGGTCTTTAAGGTTTGGGTTGAGAAATCTGCTGCAATTCTAATGGGTTTTCCTTTAAAAATGATTTGTTGCTTTTCTCTAACTGCTTTTAAGATTCTGTTCTTGTATTGGACTTTCAGTATTTTGACTATGATGTGTCTTTTCTGATCATGGTTATTTGGGGTTCTGTATACCTCATTTTTCCATATGTTACATTCTTTCACCTTAGTTGGAAAGTTTTCAGGGTTTTTTTTGTTGGTTGGTTGGTCGGTTGGTTGGTTTGTTGGTTGGCTGGTTGGTTGGTCAGTTGGTTTTGGAGACACAGTCTCACTATGTAGTTCAAGCTGGCCTTGAATATAGCCCAGGCTGGTCTGGAACTCACAGTGATCCTCCTGCTCAGCCTCCTGAGTGTTGGGATTACAAGTGCACACTACCACACATAGCTAAGTTTTCAGCTATTATTATAGTAAACTAGGTTTTTATGTCATCTATGCTGTCTCCTATTTTTTTCACTAATTCTAAATAATCTTAGATTAGTCTTCTATCATCTAGGAGCTGTTGTATCCAGTTTTCATGTTCTTTTGTTGTTTTTAAGGTGTTTCTCATTAATTGGTCACTGACAACAACCCTGTCTTCTAGTTCTGAGACTTTGTTCTCACACTGGTCACTTCTGTTCCCCATACATTAAACAGAATTTTTAATCTCCTTAATTTCTATTTGGAGCCCTTTTATGGACTCTAATCCTTTTCAGTGCTGGTCATGCATGTTTTACATTCTTTTGTTTAGCTCTACTAGCTTTTTATTAGTGTTTTTAAACTCACTTAGTGATTTTGTTAAATTGACCCAATATCTTGTTACTTATTTCTTCTGTAATTTGCCAGTTGCCTATTGAATTGTTCTGTTATCTTCCCTTACACTATTTCAGGTAATTCAGGTGTGAGGCTTTGGTTTTGTCCCCTCCAATGTCCAGTGGATCATCTTTGGGGGAATTGGCAGTTTTTAGAGCCATTTTGTTGGCCTACCTTCTCATGTTTCTTTTTTGGTTTTTTGTTTGTTTGCTGGTTGGTGGGTCCATTGAGTGGTTGGGTTTTTTGAGACAGGGTCTTGCTGTGTAGTTCAGGCTGGCTTTCAACTCATTATGTAGCCCAGGCTGGCCTCGAACTTGCAGCAGTCATCTTCCCTTAGCCTCCTGAGTGCTAGGATTAAAAACATGTCCACCATGCCTGGCTTCATGTTTCTATTCTTGTTTTTTGGTTTGGGGGGGGGGGGGCGGTGGTATGGGGATCAAACTCAGGACCTTGCGCTTGTGAGGCAGGCAGTTGGAACCATGGAGCTAAATCCCCAGCTCTGTTTGTTTTGTGTTAAGGCTTGTAGGTTTATTATAGTGGAAAGTTTTGTTTCTAGTATGGAGCCCTCTTTAGTTATGTCTACTTTTCAGTGGTTTTCTCGTGCATGGCTAATGATTGGCCTTTGCTTCTGTCCCAGAATCCAGCCACCTCCATTTACTTTATTTATTTTTGTTTTCCATTTACTTTAGAGGGGAGGTTGCAGCAGGTTTGGCCTGATAACCAATTCTCCCAGAATGGGCCACAGTATTGTTAATGACCCCTAGGCAATCTAGATATTGTTATCTCAAGAAAACTAATTAATGGCAACAGCTGTGACACCTTGACTGTAGTAATAAAATCAGCATCAGTTATAACATTAAATACAAACTGAATATTGACAAACCCTAAAGACCAATAAAGTACCACCCTTGTCCACAGAAAAGAGATCTATAATTATAGTATGAACACTAAGACTACATATATTAAACAACTAAATGGAACAACTTTACCTCTACTAACAATGGCATGGTATTCAGCAGCATTAGTGTAAAGTTAATATTCATCTAGAAATTTATAAAGTTAAATAGCTATACTAGTAAAGATGGAGGGGGTGGGGAAATAGAGAATGAAAAAATGAAAAATTAAAAAGTTAATGGATGGACTATGAGAAGAGGAGATTAAGATGGGGGGGTCAATATTCCACTGCTGGGGATCTTCCCCAAAGAATTAAAAGAATCATACCACAGTGATAATATGTGCGCCCATGTTCATAGCAGCACAGTTTGTAATAGCTAAAACTTGGAAAC
>NW_004624730.1:12544541-12580401 GCF_000247695.1 Heterocephalus glaber
GGGAAGGGTAGCACAGGAAATGGGGAAAAAATAAGAACCAAGATACATCATGTACAGGTACAAGCACCCAATGATAAATGTAAACATATTGTATAACTAAAATGTACCAATAAAAGAATTTAAGCAAAAAAAAAAAAAAGATTTCTATACACATAAAAGAATATATATAATATATTGGTATATTATTTTTTTAAATTAAACATAAAAATATGGTCATTGGGCTGAACAGCATGGACACAGCTGAATTTTTTAAAATAGAGATAAATCCTTTTAGAAATAACGGCCAAATAATTCCTAGATTTTAAGTTGTATAAGCAAGTTGAAAAATTTTGTCTTTGTTACTTTGCTCATTGCTAAGACAAAATACCTGACACCCAAAGGTATAAAGGAGGAAAGGTTTACTCTAGCTCAGTTTGTAGAGGTTTTAGTTCATAGTTGGCTGGCTCCAAGGCAGGGGGTGGCATGAAAGAGGGGCATTGCAGAGGACCGATAGTCCATAGTGGGCAGAAAGCAGGAAGGCAGCAAAGCAGTGAAGTAGCAAGCAGCAAGCAACCACAGCAACTCTCTGTCCCTTATATTTTATCTAGACTACCCACCCTTAGAGCACTCACTCAGGGTGGGCTTTCTCATTATCCACTCCCTCATCTATACCTAACCAATCAGTGGACTAATTTAGTTATCACGCACCCTTGATCCCAGTATCACACACTTAATCCCAGCATCACACACTCTAGATCCAGCTACCTCTGAAAACCCCACTTATAACCACATGAGACTTCGGGGGACATCTAGACACAAGCCATAACAGATAAACAGGGTCAGGAATGAGCAATTTCTTAACCAGGTTATAAATATAAGGGCTGATCAAAAATTATGTGTGTGGCACACTGTCATTAATTTTCCTCAAAATATTACCCCTCTCTTCAAACACACTTATTCCATTGTTCCACTTTTCTAAAGCACTTCTAGACACCCTCTTTTGTGTCTTTCCAGGATGTGATCAAAACTACAGTGAATGCTGCTGCTCATAAAAACATTACAGTGTGGGCTGGGGATTTAGCTCAGTGGTTCCACTGCCTGCCTCGCAAGCGCAAGGTCCTATGTTCAATTCCCGGTACCAAAAATAAATACATACATACATACATACATACATACATACATACACACACACACACAGATAAATTACAGTTTGTCCTCAATCCCCTTATTCACCAGATCTGGTGCTGTGTGACTTCTGGCTTATCTCCAAAGTCAAAACGGTCATGAAAGGTAAATGTTTTGAATCTATTCAGGAAATCAAGGTAGCTGTGACAGTGCAATTAAATATACTCACGATATTGAGATGCTAATTTCATACCATTTTTCACATCACAGAATATTCTTTTTTTTTTTTTTGGACAGAGGATCAAACTCGGGACCTTGTGCTTGTGAGGCAGGTGGCAGACAAAATATTCTTTTGATATTTTTTCAAATGTTTTTTGTCATGGGATTTTGGTTTGATTTGGGGGTGGGGGGTTGGGACAGGGTCTCACTGTGTAGCCCAGGCTGCCCTTGAACTCACAGCAGTCCCCATGGCTCAGCTTCCCTCCTGAGTGCTAGGATTACAGGCCTGCACCACTACACCTGGCCTTTTTTTTCAAATTTAAAAAGAAGAAAGTATTCTTAGAACATAGGTTGTACCAAAACAAGTGACAAGACAATTTTGACCCAGAGGCTATAATTTATTGATCCCAGTATTTAGAGTGAAAATGCAGAACACAGAAAACACAGAACTGAAAACCTACCAGAACAAAAATAGATAATCAACAGAAAGGAATGAAATATTTAAGTATTGCAGAGAGAATAACTTTGAACTTAGAATTCTCCACCTACTGAAATGTGAAGGCCAAATAAAGACATTTTTGGAGTTTCAGATAGGCAGAAAGTTCATTTACCTCCCACAGACCATATCTGAAAGAAATATTAGATGGTATTCTTCATCAAGAACGTAAATAGCCGACAGGGCAGCACATGCCTATAATCCTAACTCAAGGAAGGGTGAGGTAGGAGGATCACTGCAAGTTTGAAGCCAGCCTGGGTTACATAGTGAGTTCAAGGCCAGCCTGAACTACATAGCTTGAACTGTATGGCAAGACTCTGACTGAAAAAAAAACAATGATTTTTAAAATAAATAAAAACTAAGCAAAGAGGGTAAATAGATCCTAGAGGAAACAGTGGTATACCAGAACAGTCGGGGGCTAGGAGTGTAGCTCAGTAGTAGAGTGCATGCTTAATGTGTGCAAGGCCTTGGATTCAATAGCCAGTACAAAACAGAAGCAATTGGGAGCAATGAAAGTAGTAAAATTTATTTTTAGGACAAGAAAAGTATTGAATACAGATACTGTTAACATATGAGAGAGAAAAGGATTGGAGCAGTATGCTGTGGTTCTTTATGAAATAGAGACTATAGAGACTAATAAATTTATATTTCCCTAACAGTGGCTGTCTTAAAATTTTTAAGGTCAGTTACTAGAAGAATAAAAATAAAATGAAAAACTTTCAAATCAAGGTCTCACCCTATTGCTCTAGTTGGTCTTGAACTCCTAAGTTCAAATGATCCTCCTGCCTTAGCCTCCCAAGTAGCTGGGATCACCTGTACATACTCCTGGGCCCAGCTTGAAAAACTTATTCTTTTTTTTTGGCACTTTATTAAATTCTTTTATTGGTACATTTTTGTAGGTATACAACATAATTACATTTCTCATTGGGAATTGTACCTTTACATAATGCATCTTGGTTCTTATTTTTTCCCCTTTCCTAGCCCTCCCTTCACCCCCTCCACCCTTCCCTATTTACAAAGACTTTGTTTCCATTTTTTCCATTTCTCATCATTTTTCCTTTCCCTTCTTTCCTTTGCACCTTTACATAGTCTCTCTTGGTTCTTATTTTTCACCCTTGCCTAGCCCTCCCTTCAACCCCTCCATGAAAAACTTACTCTTAAAATTAAGCAGACTAGAGTATTTCCCTTTTGGGTACTCCCTACTTGTCCGGAGTAGCTATCTGCCATGTATCTCTCTCTTCTCTCATTCCTCCACCACCAAATAAATTTTTTCCTTTATTTAAAAAAAAAAAAACTAAGCAAACTATGACTACTACCTCCTTAATAAAGGATATTAATTCCATCTTAACCAGTTAAAAGTGTTAGAGCGAAAAAATCCTTTTCACAGTAGCAAGAAAGAAAGTGACTTGAAAAAATATATATGAAGAAAGCTGTAAAATTTGACTAAAGCATATAAAGACTTGTTGCCATGTTAAAATTAGTTTAATATAATCCCCCCAAATGCACTGTAGAACTTGATAAGCTGATTCTAAAATCCACATACAACAATAAAGACACAAAAATAGCAGCAAATTTGGAAAAGGAGCAAAGATATGGACAGAGAACATGGTAAATCCATAGTATTAAACCCAGTGTAGCATTCATGACAAAAAAAATTTAGGCATAGCAAGTTAGTGACCTGTATCCATGGGTTCTGCATCTGTGGATTCAACTAATCATGTATAAAAATTTGGAGAAAAATGTATACTGAACATGTATAGATTTTTTGTTGTCATTCCCTAAAGTATTGATATAGCATTTATTTTGTATTATAAGCAATCTAGAGATGATTTAAAGTATTTCGGCAATTCTGTATGATAAATATGACATCTTAAATGTATCAGGAAAATACTAGTCAGTGAAATGTTACTTTTACATGGTGATTAAAAAACAGTGAGTATTAAACTAGTGTGTGAATGGTAGTAGACAGACTTTAGAAGCAGAGAAATAATGGGAGAGATTTATAAGGAAATTAATGTATTTGAATACATTTTTTAAATGGCAAATTCTGTATCACAAACTGGGTTGCATGATATGACCAGTATTATTTGTTTATAAATAGGATTCTTCAAATTCAACAATAAAAAGATAAACATTGCCCAATTCCCTTTTTGAATTTGTTTTTGGGAGGGGGCTAGGATTACAGGCCTGCACCACCATCCCCAATTCTAAAACAACCAACAGACAGAAATTTCACCCATGAAACAAACATGAAAATTACTATTTCACAAACATGAAAATGCAGTAGCCATATCTGACAGTTTTAAATATAGAACCACAAAATATTTCTGAAAGAAATTTTAAAAATCTAAGGTTACAGTTGGACATTTCAACATTCTTCATTTAGTAGTTGATAGAACAACTATAGATAGGATACAGAAGACTTGAACAACACAGTGTATTTTATTTAATGCCAGAGAACACTTCACAAAAACCATAAAAATATTTACTTTTTACAAGTTCACATGTTACTTCTCTAGAGCAGACCATATGTTAAGCCAGTAAAACAAGACAGATAAATTCAACATATTGCAGTAATATAAAACATGTTGTCTGACCAAAATGCAATTAAAGTAGAAATCAATAACAGAAATCTGGGAATCCCAAAGTATTTGGTAATTAACAGACCCTCAAGACTCATGGGTCAAATTAAAAACCACAGGAAAGCCAGGCATGGTGGTGCATACCTATGTAATCCCACCACTTGAGAGGCTAAAGCAGGAGGATGGCTAGACTATGCTGCATAGTGAGTTCAAGGCCAGCCTGGACTATACAGTGAGACTCTGTCTTAACCCCACACACAAAAACCCACAGAGAAATTAAAAATTATCTTGAAATTAATGAAAATAAAAGAACATGAAAATATATGAGATACAGTAAAAAGCAGCTCTTTTCTTTCTTCCTTTCTTTCTGTTTGTTTTGATTTTTTTGAGACAGGGTCTTGCTGTGTAATTCTGGCTGGCCTTGAACTCACTAGGTGGTCCAGCCTGACCTCAAACTTGAAGTGATCCTCCTGCCTCAGCCTCCTGAGTGCTGGGATTACAGGCATGCGCTGCCACACTTGGCTAAAAGCAGTTCTTAAAGGGATATTTACAGATTTAAAAGGTCTTAACATCAATAACTAAGCTTCTACCTTAAGCTAGAAAAAGAAGAGTAAATAAGACCCAAATAAGTAAGAAGGAAATAATAAATTACAGTAGAAATTGATAAAATAGAAAACTATGTGAAAGAATAAAAGAAACCAAAAGTTAGTTCTTTGGAAAGATTAAAAAAGAAAGAGAAAAATCTTCAACCATATCTGGAGAGAGAGAAAATAAAAGTCAAAAGATGGGAAGCGGCATCACAATAGACACTGCAGAAGTTTAAAGAATTATAAGGAAGTATTATGGAAAGCATTACTTCATTACATTTCACACCTAAGATGAAATGGGACAGAATCCTAGAAAAATTCAAATTACCAAAACTGACTCAAGATGAAATGGAAAATCAGAGTGGACCTATGTCAAGTAAAGATTCTAAATTAGTTATTAAAAGTCTTCGCCACAAGAAAAGTCCAGGACTAGATGACTTTACTGGTGAATTCTGTATATTTAAGGGGGGAAAATAGTACCAATCTTTTACAAATACTTTCAAAAAATAATAAAGGGACTACTTCTGTACTCATTTATAGAGCCAATATTACCCTGATACCAAAGAAAGGCAGACATCCCAAGAAATGAAAACTACAAACTAGTATCGTGTTGCATTGTGCAACCCTGGCAGCATAGAGAATGAATGATTACTTGAAGATGAGACTTGGTTCAGTCATCAAGAGCCCAGAGTGGCAATTTCAACTGAGAGCAGCCAGAGTTAGGGACACTCCCAGAAGTAGCACCAAAGCTTCAAACTCTCAGGCTTTTATTTAGAATATCAGTATAAGAGAGAAAAAAAGCAGTTTGACCAAGAAGCTGTCTCCAGGCTAGGCAGTTTACTTGAGGAAGAGGAAGGACTGCAGCCAGACACAACATGCCTAAAAGTCTAAACTTGTTTAACCATTCACTTCTCACAGAGTCTGCCTGCTTTTGCCCCCAGTTTAACCATTAACTCTTCGCAGAGCCTATGTATTTTTGCCTCGCAGTTTAACCAGTCACTCCTAGGCCAGGTTTCCCACAATATTGCTCATAAGCATCAGTACAAACTGCCTGAAAAATATTAGCACATCAAGCTCATCAACATATAAAAAGACTATACACTATGACTAAGTCAGATTTATCCCAGGAGTGGAAGGCTGGCTAAAGATCTGAAACCAGTTAATGTAATGCCACATATTAGTCAAATAAACAATCAAAAAGTATGATTAGGCTGGGTGTAGTGGTGGACGCCTGTAATCCCAACACTCAGGAGGCTAAGGCAGGAGGATCACCATGAGTTCAAGGCCAGCCTGGGCTAAATAGTAAGTTCAAGCTAGCCTGAACTACATAGTGAGACACTGACTCAAAAATCCAAAAAAAAAAAAAAAAAGAAATGATCATTAACAAAATCCAATATCCATTCACAATAATTCTCACCCAAGTAAGGATAGAAGCAATTGTCTTCAGTCTGATAGAGGGTACCTCCAGTTAACATATTCATGCTGAAAAACTGAATGCCTTCTCTCTAAGATCAGGGACCAGGCAAAGATGTTTCTGTACCTCTATTTCTAATCAGCATTATAATTGAAGGTCTTATCAAGTGCAGTAAGACAAGAAAAAGACAATCTGAGCCAGGCATGGTGGTGTACACCTGTAATCCCAGTTACTCAGGCTGAGATAAGGTTGAAGGCCAGCCTGGGCACTCACTGGGACCTTGTCTCAAAATAAAATTTTTTACCGGGAATTGAACTCAGAACCTTGGGCTTGCAAGGCAGGCAGTGGCACCACTGAGCTAAATCCCCAGCCCTCAAAATAAAATTATTGAAAAGAGTTGGGTCGATCCCCAGTACCAAAAAAAAAAAAGAGTTGGGGACATACCTCAGTGGTAGAGTGTTTGCCTGGCAGGTGGAAGGCCCTATATTCAGTCCCCAGTACTGGGGGAAAAAATCCAGTTGGAAAGGAAGAAGTAAAACTGCCTTATGTATAGATGATATGACCTGTATAGAAACAATACAAGGAATTACATGAAAGATGTCAGAACTATTGAGTTAGCATAGTCTCAGAATACACGCTCAGTATATAGAAATTAGTATTTCCATATCCTAGGAATGAATAGTCGAATAATGAAACTGAAGTGAAATAATTATATTCAGGAATCACATCAAGAAGAATACTGAGGAATATAGTAAAAGGACTATCATACCTACAACTGAGAGCTTCAAAATAGTGCTGAGAGAAATTAAAGATGACCTTAAATAAACAGAATGCTCATTATTGCTAAAATGTCAGTTGACTGTGCACAGAAACAGGACACATGGATTATTGGATTCTAGTTGGAGGCTTTGAAAGAACAAATTGAAAAAGGATGTTAGTGTAATAGTAACAATGATTAAAATGGAAGATTATAGTATCAGTCAAAAGCATAATGTTTTAGAAGAAAATGAAGAGGTTAAAAAAAAAAAAATGAGTTTAATGGTGCTGAATGTTTTAAGTGATTGAAGAACAGTTGGAGTAGGGACTTGAGCAGATAAATGGGAATTCTCATAAGAGAGCAGAATATTGTGATTTTGGAAATGAAATTTTTCAGTGATAAATTATAAAGGATTGGTTAGAGATGCTATGAGAAAGTCCTTTAGTCAAAAGAACCATTAAGGACCGGGGATTTAGCTCAGTGGTTCCAGCGCCTGCCTCGCCAGCGCAAGGTTGATCCCCAGTACCAAAAAAAAAAACCAAAAAACTATTAAAACATAATGATGTACACACTGTCTATGTAGAAAACATTTATTTTCCTGAGCTAACAGCAAGAACAGAGGAGGAGAGGAATATTCTGAGGTATCAATATCTTTAATTGTCCTTGAACTCACTGTGTAGCCCAGGCTAGCCTCAGACTCACAGTGATCCTCCTGCATCAGCCTCCTGAGTGCTGAGATTACAGGCATGCAGTACCACAGCTAGTACAGAGGTTGGTTTTTTAAGATACTGGAAGTACTTTTGTAGAGCACAGCAGTAGAGAACTCCAGCCCCACATAGCATAATCTATGTGTTACCTAAGATGAGAATATTGCCTAGATTCCATTGCTGGCTTCATCTCTCTGTGTCCTTAAGAAATTTACTTAATGTCACTGTCTCAGTTTCACTTCTATAAGATGCGAACAATGCCCGGTACCAAACAAACAAAAAGATGTGAACAAAATTACCTAATTCAAAAAAATTTTACCTAACTCATGAGATTGTTGTAGTGTTTAGATGACTTCATGAAATAAACTGCTGTACAGTATTATAGTACTTGTACATCAAAGTACACAATAAATATTATTGGCTATTAATATTTTTTATCATATTAAGAATAAAGACCCTCTACTTGAGAAAGCTGTCATCCATTTGTTTAGTTAAAGGAGTGTTTGAGGAAGCTAGTAGGATTGTAGGAATTTCTGGTTTTATAGAAGAGTTCCAGAGTCCCAGTAGAATAGTTTTGGAGGGACAGGATGAATGAATGGGATGGCATTTCAGGAAGCAGGCATATTGAGAATAACAGGGATGAGACTAGAGCTACAGATAGCTTAAAAAACTTGTATCCTCACTGTGTAATTGCCACAATGGCACACTATTCACATAGGTACTACACAGAAGCTGCAGTAAAAATCAGGGACTTAGGACATATACGATGTTTAATTCCAGCCATTTGAGGGAGGGAAGATGCTCTGGCTTTATAGAATTATATACAATATATTTAAACAATCTGAAAAGGAGGTCCTGTGGGTATGAGAGGTAATAGAATACTTCTTTTCCTTCCAGTGTCAACAGCTATTGTGAGAACATTTGTGACTAGCAACTGTGAGCAAGTGAGAACAAGCCACATGTATGGTCTCTAATGGAAGTAGGAGGGAAGCACATTTGCCATAGTTCCCATGAGTACCCAGTTGGTATACCTAACCTTCACCCTAATCGCTATTTCTCTATTTCCATCAAAATCATTATCTTAAATTACCATAAATGTGTTTACTTACTGTTTCATTTACTTAAATATGAAGTCAATAAGACCAGTGATTCTCTGTGTTGTTTAATATAGTATTTCCAATGTCTAGACAACTACTATTATTTGTTAAAGATCCTTATTCCTTTCGATCTAGGGCACTTTGAAGATGATGTACATCACTATAATACTTGGATTATTTTGCCTTATAAAAACAGAATGTTGTTAAATGCGTGCTATTTTGTGTAAATTTGCCATTCTGAATTTGTCTTGTGTTATAAAAAGTGAAACCATGATGAGTCATGGACTCGGTTCTCCCCAAATCCCTAATCAGAATCCCACCAGTCTTTTGTTGGATAAATTAATAAGCTGATCCTAAAATTTATACAGAAATGAAAAGCACATAGAATAGCCAAAAAACATTTTTAAAAGAACAAAGTTGAAGGACTGAGGCTTCTTAATTTCAAAATTTACTATATTGGGCTGGAGATGGGGCTTATTACGTAGCACATGCACAGCCCTGGGTTTGATTCCAACCCGGGATCACAAAAAAACAACACTTACTATAAAGCAAACAATAATCAAGACATGTTAGCATGGTAAATATACACACATAAAAAAGAAATACTCCAAAATCATATATAATCATATATATGAAGAACTAATTTTCAACCAAAGGAAAAAGGATAGTGTCTTCAGAAATGATCCTGAGGGGGCCAGGGATTTAGCTCAATGGTTTCACCGCCTGCTGTGCAAGCGCAAGGACCCAAGTTCAATCCCCAGTACCAAAAAAAAAAAAAAATGATCCTGACCCTGATGGCCAGGGATGTAGCTCAGTGGAGCCGCACCTGTCTGGCAAGTGCAAAGTCCAGAGTTCAATCCCCAGTATCACCAAAAATGATCCTGAAATAAATGGAATTAATGGATATTAATGTAAACTCAAAATTACAGACCCAACTGTAAGAACTGAAGGTAAAAAACATCTAGAATATGATGTAGGAAAAATCTTCATGAGCCTTCTGGCAAAAACAATAAAAAATGACAAATTGGACTTCCTTCAAAGTTAAAAACTATTGCTCTTCAAGACACTTTTAAGAAAATGAAAAGATTGAGAGAAAAGATTTCTAAAACATTTTGATAAAAGATTCATAATCCAGAATATATAAAGAACTCTTGCAACTCAATAATAAAGACTAATAACCCAATTTTAAATAGGTGATATGACTAAATGCTACATAAGAGGTACAAATAGCAAATAGGCATATAAGATACTCTATCACTAGGCATTAGGATAATACACATTAAAAGCACAGTGATATATATTACACAGCCACCAGAACAACTGAAATCACTAGTCAGCAGTGATGTAGAGAAACTGGAACCTTTATGCACCAGGCTGATGGGGTTGTAAAATTATACAACCTCTTAAATGTTGGGCAGTTTCTTAAGAAGCTAAATGTCTAGTTACCATTTGAATCAGTAATTCTATCCTAGAAATCTCCCATGAAAAGCACTTCCCACTTTTACAGGAATGTTCATTGCAGCATTATTCTTAGTAGTCTCAAACTAGAATAATACATATGTCCATCAAACTGGGAATCTGATAAAACAGCACATGTCCAGACAGTGGAATTCTCTTCAGCAATAAAATAATGAACTGTTGATAAACACAATATGGATTGAACTGGGATAAACTGAATGAAAGAAGCTAGACCAGGAAAAAATATGTAGTGTATAATTCCATTTATATAAAATTCTAAAAAAGTGCATACTAATCTATAGTGACAGTACATATCAGTGGTTGCCTGGGAAGGAGAATAATGATCACAAATGACATTAAACTGTGGTAGAGGAGAAGGTATTTTCATTTTCTTGATCATAATGATAACTTCACAGATGTACACAAGGGTTAAAACTTAACACATTAGGTGGACATGGTGGCACACACCTGTAATCCCAACACTTGGGAGGCTGAGGCTGGAGGATTGCCACAAGTTTAAGGCCAGCCTAGGCTACATAGTTCAAGGCTAGTTTGAACTACATAGTGAGACTCTGTCTCAAACACACAAAACAAAGAAAAACTTATATACATTCAGTTAACAGTTTGATGTGTATCAGTTATACCTCAGAAATAAAAGGAATTAACTACTAATAGTTGCAACATGAATGAATCTCTCAGAAACATCATTTCCTTGTGAAAGCCAAATAATGAAGACTTCATATTAAATGATTCCATATATATGAAATTCCTAGATAAAGCAAATTTATAGCACCAGTAAGCAGATCCGAGTTCAGGAGTGAGAATAGAGCCTGCATTCAAACAGTACAAGAAAGAAGAGGGGTAGACAGGGAGACAACAGCATTCTAAAAGTGGTGACAGTCGCACAATTGCAAATGTTCATTAAGATGCACTAAACAACTGAAAAAAATTTTAAAGCAAGAGCCAAAAATTTTTTTTTAATTTGGCAGCAATTTTTAAAAAGATGATTTTTTAAAAGATCATTCAGCAACTGTTTGCATTCCTATTACATACTGAGCATTATTGGATGTGATGAACCCAGGATCCCTGCCCCAGGGGGAAAGACAGATGCAATTAAAAATACATACCCATGTCTCATAAAGGGGTCACACCTCAGAAACACCGCACACTATGGTCACTTGGCAGGAAGACAAGCACTTTCGGACATTTGCTCGTAGAAACATATTGGGCCAGTGTCCCTGGAAATTAATTTGACAGTATGTAGGAACCACCTGAATTTATACCCTTTGACTCCCTAATTATAGATATCTATCACAAATAATCGGAAATTTATGTAGGATTGTTCTGTTCATTTAATAGGCATTGACCACTGGTAATTCTAAAATAAAAATTGTGGAGCAGCACAAATGTTTTAATAATGGAATCATTAAAGAAGTCATGGTATCTGTGTGTCACAACACTGTACAGCCATTTAAATGTTCTGCTTGAAAAGTTTTAATTTTATAGAAATAGGACTACAAAACGTGACAGTCTCAGTATTGGAAAGTGTGTGTGTGTGGCCAGGCACCATGGTACATGCCTATGATCCCAGATACTCAGGAGGACTACACGTTTGAAGCCAGCCTGGGCAACTTCTCAAGATCCTTTGTCAAAATGAAAAAGGGGCTAGAGATGTAGCTCAGAATCAGTCCTTGCAGAGCATGGATTCAGTTCCCAGTGGCACACAAAAAAATGTGTATGTATGCACACAAACTAAAAGATGATATCCCAAAACATTAACAGTGACTAACTCTGGGCAGTAAGGTTCCAAGTAATTTGGGGTTTTTATACTGTTCTATAACTTATAAGATTCATATAATGAATGTATATCACTTTAAAAAACAGGAAAAGCTTTTTTTTCCTCCTTCATCTGTTTACATAGGTGATAAACATTCCCTGTAGAACAGTTAGAATATAAAAGTCTTCACCTAAAATCTACTACCCACACCACCTGTAATCCCAGCACTTGGGAGACTGAGGCAGGAGGATCACTGCAAGTTCAAGGCCAGCCTGAACTATATAGTGAGACCCTGTCTAAAAACAAGTCCACCACCCAGAGACAGCCTGATTTATCACTTTGGAAAGTGCTACTTATATACAAATAATCTGTTTTACAAAAATCATATTTATTCATATTACCTTGTGACCTGCTTCAAAAGAAGGAGAAAATGGATAGTAGGTCTAAACACTTATAGAAATATGTTTGAATAAAAACAAGAGAATTTAATGACAGATAACAATGAATGGTTCAAGCAAAAAAAATTTTTCTAATTGAAATAGCTCTATAAGAGGATGTGAGTGTGCATAGAAAGGTGCATAGAGGCAAGGGGTACAGATAGAAGTACAGGTGAAAGGTCATTAGAGAGGACGCAGAGACCAGCTGGAGTGAAATTCGACCAGTGTATATGAGACGCTCTTGCTGGACACCCCTGTTTTCATGTGGTGGGAGATAAGGCCTGTATAGAACACTTGTGGGTGAGGTCTCAAGAGGGAGAGAGAGAGACTTGCAGCAGGCACAGCCTGGGGAACAAGTACTAGAATATCAATAAGGGAAGGAAAGGCCCATTTACAGGCATACAGCTGAATGGTTACAAAGCAAGGCTAGGCCCCACAGCCCAAGGCCACACCACCTAGGGCTTCATCTCATGAGGGTATTACACTTAAGTCAAGGTGAGTATAAATGGCAAATAGAAAATTTCCAGACTCAAATATTGGAAAAGGAGAAAGAATATTGGCACTATAAAAAGAACAGTCTTAGGAGGCAGACAGATCTGGTCTATTCACCAGCTGGGCAGTTACCTGACTCCTGAGGCTCAGTTTCAGAAGATAGCAGCAGCAACTACCTTCCAAGATGGTGTGAGGATCTGGGATAATATATGTAAGACACCTGGCACACAGCTACTCCCTATGTAAGAAGAGATGGATTATATAACATCGTGGGTAACAGCATGAAATTTGGTTTTAGGCAAACCTAAATTCACATCCTTGCTCTGCCACTTAGAAACTATGTCATCTCAGGCCTCTGAACGTCAGAATCCCCTATACAGTGAAGATAACACCTCACCTGTAATCCCAGAACTCAGTAAGACAGAGGCAGGAGGATCACAAGTTTGAGCCTAGCCTGCGAAAACTGAAGAGGTTTAGTGAGAGCCTGTCTCAAAATTTAGAATGTTTTAAAGGGGGTGGGGGTTAGGGGTGTAGCTTAGTGTAGAGGCCCTGAGTTCAAGCCCCGGTACCCATGGTTGAGGGCAGTACCACCTGTCACACAAAGCTGTTTTAAGGATTTAATAAGAATGTACATAATATTAAGCCCTTTGGCATATGTTTTAATGAATAAACAATGGCTGCTTTTTTTTTTTGGTACCTAGGATCAAACTGGACCTTGCACTTGTGAGGCAGGCAGTGGAACCACTGAGCTAAATCCCCAACCCAAAAGTTTGTTTACTCTTGTTTTATGTGGTGGTTTATATCCAGTCATGGTGGGTAATGTTAAGTAACTTTAGACAAGTCATTTCTTTTTCTTTTTTTTTTTTTTTTTGTACCGGAGATCAAACTCAAGACCCTGTGCTTGCCAGGCAGGTGTGGTGCAGTTGAGCTAAATCCCTAGCCAATGGCTGCTTTTTATTACCACTTCTGTGATCTTCACCACAATTACTTAACCTGTCCAAAATAGTTTAACCAGCCATAATAGCATTCCACACCTGTCTTGTTACCTTTATTCCCAGGGCACCATACATGGCACATAGTCCATACATGTAAATATTTGTTGTGTGACCAGCAGGAATTTTACTGAGAATTAGAGATGATGTATAAAATGTGTCCAATGGTAGCTAGCATATTAAGTGCCTCCCTTAAATGGAGCTGTTTATTGTACTAGGTCATGGGCTTCTCAGGGGCAAAGAACTTTTTCTTAGTCTTGTAATCCCATCACCTGGCAGATTATTAGGGAGTAGGAGGTCTTCAGTGTTTACAGACCGGCACAGAAAACAGCAATACTCCAGCAGCCACCCCTGCTACAAAGATACCTGCAGAAGCCCAGATGATGTAGCCTTCCAAAGTCAAACTTAAAATTCACCATCTGCTTTACCTGTCTAGCCACAATCTCAGGTAGCCTTTGTGCTTCCTGTACCTCCTGATTAAAAGCTGGTACTTGTGTGGTGCCTTCAATAAATAACCTAAAAATGATGTCAGATCTCAGTGAGGTACAGGAGGAGCAAGGGACTCCATAGGTGCAAGGCTGCAAACACTGAATTAGCACATCCAACTCAGAGTGATCACAGCAGATAATAGCATTTGTATCAATTCAACCTAAGGAATGAATGGCCATAGGGAAAGCCCAAAAGACAAAGCTGCCGGGGATTAACTCAGTGGTTCCACTGAGTTTGCCCGCCAGGAAAGCGCAAGGTCCCGAGTTTGATCCTGGTACCAAAAAAAAAAAAACAAAGGCTACCAGTTTCTTAAACCCATTCAACTAATATGTCGTATATACAAAGGTAATAATTGATGATACCATTATTTATAATTAACATGCTTATACTGTAGTTTCTAAAATAAGGTTAAAAACTCCATGAAATTAATAAAAGCATGCCAAAGGGTCTTCCATGTTACTGTCTCAAACAGACCAGCAATAATTAGAAACAAGCTGGGCTGGAGATTTAGCTCAGTGGTTCCACTGCCTGCCTCGAAAGCACAAGATCCTGAGTTCGATCCCCGGTGCCAAAAAAAAAAAAAATTAGAAACAAGCTTTTCTGACAGTACTTAATGGCTTCAGATTTTTAGTTGAGATTTTATATTAAACTTTTCTGGCAATTTGACTAATTATTGATCCCTTCAGATCTTTAGTTGAGACTTATTCTGGTATTTCACTAACAGTTTCACATTTGAGTAACCCAGATTAAACACAATTTTCTTTTTTTGGGAATCTATGATTAGTAGAAAAACTTAAGCTTGCTAAAACAAAAACAGAAAATGGAAAGATTAAAAATCACCCTTAGTTCAGTAATGCAGACAGAACCATTCATGCCTTGTTATGTTTGTTTTTGACACTTAATGTTACTAGTGTGTTCAAAAATATGAGTTTTAATGCTTTAGCATGTTCTCTCAAGTAGTAACATCAATTTCCCTATTTTTTGACATTTAGTTTGTAAGAACTGTTTTAATGGCAGCTTTTTCCTTTATTCTAAATATAAACTTACACAAATTACTCGCTGTAAGATTACATTTTCAGCCAGGGATTTAGTTCAGTGGTGCCGCCACCTGCCTTGCAAGCGCAAGGTCCCAAGTTCAATCCCCGGTACAAAAAAAAAAAAAAAGATTACATTTTCATCAGCACTGGAAAATAAGGTACTATAGACAAAGTTGGCTAGCTAGAAACCCACCCAAGCAGTCTTCTAAGGAATAAACAGTAGTCCAAAGCCCTGACTACCATCCGTGAGGTAGGAGAATTCAGCAGAGGAACAGAGACATGGGGGTTTAATGTTTGTGTACTGAAGTATAGGGAGAGAGAAGACAGAACTATTCCAAAGCTGAGTAATAATCTTAAAGAATATTGAGTCATTAATATACAGTGCTCAAAATAGAGCCTTTATATGGACTTGAAGCTGATGATAAGCTTTCTTTTCTTCCAGACTCAAATCAGCCCAATTATATTTCAAAAGATTACTGGTACCTATTCTGTGCCAGGCTTAGCGCTTGGCAATATAAAAAATTGTGGGGGTGAGGCTTTTGAGACAGGGTCTCACTTGGTAGTTCAGGCTGCCCCTGAACTATGTAGGCCAGGCTGGCCTCGAACTCGCAGCGATCCACCTGTCTCAGCCTCCCAAGTCCTGGGATTATAGGCATGCACTACCACATCCGGCTCAGGTAATAAAAAAATTTAGGAAACTCTGTCTCTCCTTCAAGTTCAAAATTAGGATATATTTAGCCCAACATTTTATGCTATCTACATCACCAATAATATCAGCTGATCATTTGTAACCCTGGGAAGCTTCAGGAGATCCTTAGCCATCAAAAGTGAAGTGCAAAAGGGCATGGTGTCCCACACCAATAACCTCAGCACTCAAGGAGGCTGAGGCAGGAGGATTGTGAGTTTGAGGCCAGCCTGGCCTAGATAGCAAGACCCATCTCAGAAAATAAATTTTTTTTCAAAGTGAAGTCAACTTTCTGAGGCAGGAAAGTGAGGGTGGAATATATTAAGAAACTTAGAGTTGGAACAAAAGATATTCTAGACACTGGATGGGATAAGGAAATTCAGTGAACCAAATGTGCAAATTCTAGAAGATTTCATTTAATTCATTTTATGTAAATGGCCAGAATATGTCTTTAAATATATGAAAGTAAAATTCACACACTTCTATTTCTGAGGTATTATAAAAATTTTAAAACTACAAATTAAAGAGCCATTTAACATTTTATTCTGAGCATGTAGCCACCATGTCTTACCTTTCCCAAGACAAGCCCTGAATCAAATATTTATCCCTTTGTCTCTGTAAAAAGTGAGAGACCCAGAAATTGGAATCCAACCAAACTCCCAGACAGCACCTGAAACTGTATACAGTCCTTCATCACACCACATATGTGCCAGTCATTGCTCATTCTAGTTACTATTTCCATTTCAGGAAACCTGCAGAATCACCTTTAATACTTTTGCCAGAAATTGCTCATTTGCTTACTTAGGGAAGCAGGTTTCCAGGTACAATTATATTGCTGACAGAATCACACGACCCACTACTTCCCTTCATGCTTATAATAACTGTGTTAAGGAATGAAACTTGTTTTAGTTTGCTATCCATGATTTCTAGTAGACTGTGAACCCTGTAATTCTGCCTTAATCTTGACCCTTCTGCTTATTCAAAAATGGTTAAACAGAGAACACTTCATAAAAAGTCTTCATTTGAACCCTGAAGTATCGCAGTGACCTATACCCAAACTCAGAAGTGGTCACATAGGAGTCAGATAACATACTTCATGTTCTCCAGAGTTTCTGGAGACAGGATGATTAAGACTCTTGCAGATCTGACTCAAGTGACTTCAAGATGAGTTCACTTAAAGATGAGTTCTGCACCTTCTCCATTTTACTGGACTCTGCTTTTCCCCAACAGCTTGTTTCACTAGAGTGTTAGGACATGTGTGAGTTACTCTAACCCAAGGAAATTAGTGAGTTACAAAATGGACACTTTACAGTCCATTGGGAAAAGACATTTATTGGCTCCTTCATAATTATATAATTAATAAAGGGGGGAAGCTACAACTCAAGAGTGCAGAGGGAAGAATTCCATAAGGATATGGTAAGACTTAAAAGGTTGAAAAGTGATGCAAATATCAAAGAACAAAAATGTCCTAAAGGAAACAAGAAATATGTGCACTCGTTCTAAAGCAAATAAACAGCATCCTGGGAAAAAAAATTTAAAGCTCTTATATCCAGAGTATTTAATAGAGGGAAATATGGTTGGAAAAATTAGCAGGGGAAGAGATCATACAGAGCTTGAGAAGGCTGCTAAAGCAAGAAAGTCATATAATCTCACAGTTTTTCAAAGTTATTCTGCTAGATTAGTGGAGGTTTAACAGTAGAGAAATAAGGAAACCATTACAGACATTTAAATAAAAGAGGGTAACTGAGAAGCAAGAAATCAGGAAAAAAATTTTTTTGGTACTGAGGATCAAATTCAGGACTTTGCGCTTGGTGAGGCAGGCAGCGGAACCACTGAGCTAAATCCCTGGCCCATCAGGAAATATTTTTAAAGTGATATCTCAGATAAAAAGATGAACATGGGGCTGGGGATTTAACTCAGTGGTTCCACTGCCTGCCTCGCAAGCGCAAGGACCCGAGTTCGATCCCCAGTACTAAAAAAAACAAACAAAAAGATGAACATGAGTTACCCAGAAGGAAGAGTAACAAGCCATTGAAAAACACAGTAGCATTAAATCCCAAGACTATAACCCATTCTGTCATGATAAACAGCCTAGTATGGCAATAGCAGAGGGTATGTGGCAAGAGTAAAGGCAAGAAGAGTAGTTGTTAGAAACTACTGTAGTAATCCAAGCAAAAAAGTATGGTGCCCAAACTAAGTGGCAGTAGTAAGGAGGAAGAAGCAGAGCTGTGTCTGTGTGGATATGAGATCAGCTAAATTTGAAGGGCTGGGGGAGGGAAGAGGAGAAGGAGAATAATTTGGGATAACAGGGTTTCTACCTTTGAGGTGTAGATGATGGTGCTTTTGACTGAAATAGGGAGAACCAAGACAGTGTGAAAGGTGAGTTCATGTTAATACATGCTGCCATCAGTGAAGAACACCTAGTAGAAAGCTGGATATATGAGGGGTCCATGTATCAAGTTTAGAAAGATACGATTACAAGTTTAGAAGCCACAGAACAGCAAATGGAAGGTAAAGCTTGGGAAAGACTATAGATTGGCAGGGAAGTACAAAATGACAAGACCATAGTTCATAACCTGGCTCACACTGCTCAATGGCAATTATGTTTCAGGCTGGATACTTCTTTGTAAGTTGCTCAGCAACACCCCTGGACTGTACCTACTAAATGCCAGTAGGACCCTCCAGTTATATCAGTCAAATATGTCACCAGACATTGCCAAATACCTCCTAGGGACAAGATCACCCCCAGTTGAGAAACCACTGAAGAGAAGAGTCTCAAGGGCACTGAAAAAAGGATGGTTACTGGACTCCTTTAAATTCACAAGCACAAAATTGTAATCCTGCCCCCAAAATAGTGTTAGGTGTCACCATCATGCTCCTGTAAGCCCCACTACTTATCCCCCATGAAAAGAGTAGTTAATATATGCCAAGTTTGTGGTAAGGTCGTATCTGCACCTCACTCTGAAGGGCAGGAACTCATTAATTGAAGAAATTGATGTAGTGGGGTGAAGAAACATGCCTAAAATCACATTAAGTGATCAATCCAGATTGGAACCGGACTTCACAGTCTGATTCCAAAGCTTACGCACTTAACCACTATTCCAGGTGGCCCCCATTAGTCTACAAGTGGTTTGAGGAAGGGCTGCTTCATTCTTCTTCACCATTTGTATTGCTAACATCTAGCTCATGCTTAGCAACAGGCATTCAAATATTTACTGAATGAATCTCATTTTAGACTTAACTCTTTAGACCTGCACTAAAGTACTTGCAAACAAAGTCAGACCATATAATGGGTGATGTCTCCCATTCTGACAGTAAATAAGGAATCTCAGGGTCTGAACGGATTGTTAACATTTGTGAATATTGTTTCCCAAAATGAAGACGCTGCCATTTGCAGCCTTATTCTGAGTTACCTTCCTGCTGCCTCTTTATCCATCTCCTTTGAGGCCTCTTGAGATTGGGGAAGGTATGGCAACAAACTACAAATGGAATGGAATATTTTTGCAAAATGACCAAGTTGTAAATAATTTTTTATAATATAAACTGGTATTCTTAAGGCACAATTTTCCAAACATCAGGTAGGCTTTTTTAAAGGTCTGATCTTCTCAGAAATGTTTTAAGAACTGGGTACAGGGCCGGGAATTTAGCTCAGTAGTGCAGCTGCCTGCCTTGAAAGCACAAGGTCCTGAGTTCAAACCCTAGTACCAAAAAAAAAAAAAAAAAAAGACCTGGGTGCAGTGCAAGCCTGTAGTGCTAGCTATAGAGGAGGCTGAGGCAGGAGGATCACTTCAGCCCAGAAATTGAAAACCAACATGGGCAACATAGTCTAAAAAAAAGAGGGAGCCAGGTCTAGCTCAGTAGTAAGAGCTTTTGCCTAGTGTATGCAAGGCCCTGAGCTTGATCCCTAGTATTGCCAAAAAGAAAAAAAGTTTAAACCAGGCATGTTAATGCACACCTGTAATCCTAGCACCCAGAAGGCTGAGACAGAAGACCACGAGTTTGAGGCCAGAGTAGGCCAGCCTGAACTACGTGAGACCCTATCTAGAAATGTGAACAGGTAACTCCGACTGGGTTACCCTCTTCAGCATATTTTCTCTCCCACTAGTTGGCCTTGTTAGTTTTAAGAGATTATATGTCTAGAAATTTCTGCTCAACTATTGTGGAAGGTCTCTGCAAAGGGTGATAACAAATTAACTATAATGCTTTAGTAAATGACTGTGTATTTTTTCTGGGCTCAGATACAGCCTCAAAATATTTTATCAGCTCAAGCCATGCATTGGTAGCATGTGGATGGCGATAATCCTACTGCTCTGGAAAGCTGGGCAGAGGATCATAAACTCAGGCCCAGCCTGGACAATATAGCACTGTTTCAGAAAAGCGACAGAGTGGGCATTGCTGGGGATGTGGGTCAATGTAATGGCCCTGGGTTCAATTCCTTGTACCATTAGGGGGTGAAAAAATCCATTCCATTAGGTAGCCATCATTCAAAAGAGATCAAGTATTTTTTCATCTGTCTAAAGCATATTCAAGTGTAGCCTGTAAGACATACAGAGTTCAGGGCTATCAGTAACCTCTACAGGAGTGAACAGAGGGAATTCTTCCCAGAATGAACATCTAGATATGTTGTGGAGTTCTGCAAAGAATGAAGGGAAACCCATGAACTGGCTTTAGTTTGCTCTCCATAAACACTTGCACATCTAAATGTGCTTATTGAAAGCCAGGGAGGAAAGCTATACAGCATTTTGAGAGCTGAGAAAGTTCCCCACTCTGCATGGAAAATCACATCAATGAAAACATTCAAGTAAAACTCATTAATGCTCCTTAACCTAACACCATCCACAATGCTCTCTGCCACTAAGGCCCCTATGAAAGGCTCAATAGTTTATTTTCAACAAATGCTAACATGAACTTGAGCTTTAAGGAACAGGGAAAATGTTTTCTGGTCTAAAGTGTTAGCTCAATTGTTTAATAGTTGCCATTCAAGCAACTAAGGCTTTCACAGGCTACTCTTGTTTCTGGTTTGCCATACTGACTTCTACTCAAATGTTCAAACTTTTAAAAATCACTTACTCTTGTTTCCTTTCAGCTCCTTTGAAGATTATGAGACAGACGAACCTGCTTCTCCCTCTGAATTTGGAAACAAAGGCAATAAAGCAGTAACTTCAAGCCTTTCCGAACAATGTGGAAAGCTTCAGTCAGTGGATGAAGAGTAGCTGCCAAGGTCAACACGAAAGGAAGACATGTATTTTAAATATTTTTTCTTGTGAAGAGATGCTCTAGTTTGCATACTGCTTTTTAAAGGCTTTGATTTCTCCAAGTGTGTATCTGCGATAGGAACTTTTAAATGTTTTTAAGCAGTGGGTCTGGATGAACACTCAACTTGGGAGACTTCAGTTTGCCTCAAATTTTTGCAGACCTTTTCCTTCAAAGTGTCTATAACAATGTACTTTACAGAAGTCTGCACGTCAGCACTCAAGGCCCCTGAATGTACCAAGGATCCCTTGGGGACAATGCCAAGCAGTTCATCCTCTGCACAGAAGCAGAAGTTGCCTCAGTGCTGGCCAGCATCCCTGAGGTCCTCGGGGCTCCTATGGAGCCTGGAAGAAACGTTCACTTGCAGAAAACTTGAGTCAGAAAATTCTGGAACTTGAAAATATAGTCAAGGCCACCAGAATTGACTTATCCCTAGTATTAAAAGCACTGCCAAAACATCTCAGAGACTTTCTTTAATTATGTGTACTGGAGTTCAAAGATCTTGAACTTAACCTGGTTTAATATAACTTCACAATGACCTGCCAAACTGCTAGTCACTTTACAACCTCAGGTATTATAACCACTGGGCCTTCCAATTTCACTGACAAGCTCTAGCAACTTCCCTATTCTTACTGTGGATCTTACATAAACTCACAAGAAAAACTTCTTAAATGAAGACAAGTACAGAAATTTGACTCATACTTGAAAAAAGTCTTATCTAACACTCATAGAAAACTAATGAATCATTTAATACTCTCCAAATTATGACTCCCTATCTTTATAGAAGGCCTAATGACATAAAAATAGTAATATACTATTAAGAAAAAAATCTTCCTACAGTCTTTTCTTCATTATCAATCTAAACATTATTCCTTACTTCATATTCAAAAACTATTACTGCAGATATTTCATCCACCTCAATGTTTGTCAGAGAAATGGAAAAAAATCGTGATGGCACCCATAAAAGCTGTTACTTACTACAGCACTATATATGTTCATTTCAGAATTCTTTCAAGAGTCCAGTGTGCACTGTGGGGGGTGGAGTAGAGGTGAGAGAAACTACTAAAAAGGATGGACATTTCTGATACAAGTAAAAGAAACCCCTCAAAGCAATTTTCTAGTGTGTATCAGAGTCATCAACTTTTCCCCTAGGTTTCTTTGTTAATTGACAAGTCTTGAAAGTGTCAGAATAGCTTCACTTTCCACTCCACCTTGGTTCCCTTGCTGGTGTATAGGCCAGCACCTAAATAACCAAATACTGGTCAATAGTAGGCAAAAAGTGAAAAGAATTAAGGAAATATACAAAAGAGCTAGCAATCCCAGCCATCCTGCCAGATTCCTGTTACTGTACCTTCATGATTAAGCACACTTATAAATTTATATGATACATGAAATTTAGCACCAATCCCATTGGGCCTTTACCAGGGAAAGTAACTTTAAAACTTTTCAGATAAAAATACAAATGGTTACACTTTAAGAAACCTGATATAGTTTAAAAGTTTTATTATCCATAATTTTCTGAGGCTCACCAGAGTAAAAATAAAATGGTTTTACAATGTATTTTTATTACTATTTGGCTTTTCCTTGTTTTTTCTTTAACAAGGTCCTCTTTGACTTTGATTGGTATGTGGCTTTAAAATTATAAAAATGAAGCTATCAATACCATCCCATTTGGCTATTTTAGGCTACCCAAATTATCTTATTTTTAACAAATGTAAGCATGTGGTTTACTGTTCTTTTTTCTTAGAGCTGAATACAAGGAATGTGAATTATGAGGAACTAGGATAGTATGTTTGACTTTTTGATAAGATAATGCTCAATAATGCTAAATATAAGAGTTACTGCCAAACTGGAAATTTCAAATTAATGTAACATCCCAGATTCCTTGATAAAGGATAAGAGTTATCATGATCTTAATGTTATTCAATGAAAAACGAGTCTCACAGATTGCGAAGGTAAATGAACTAATAAAACTCTGTATTTGCCCTGAATCTTACCTGTCACTGTGTATTGTTGACATTGTTTACATAGAACTTTTAAGGGTCAACAAGTAAGTCATTGCTCAGCTTCTGGAAATGTTATCTGTTTGAGTGGGAAAGGCTACATGACTTAAAACTTCATTTTCCTTTTTTAAGTAACTAAACAGAAGTTGTCAAATATGAATCACGTTCACTAAGACAATCACACCACATATCTGAAGGAATAACAGTGAAGAAACTTGAGTTTCAAAGAAAGTAACTTTTTGAATCCCTGGAAACTCTATGACAGGGAGGAGGACAAGGGTTGGTGAGGGGCTCACAGGGACCAAAGTGGACACTGACCTTACCTATGTTTCATTTTAAAAGAATGTTATCTTTGCATGTTAATTGGGTTGATAAGATTTAGGGTTTTTTTAAGGAGCAAAAGTATAAATTACCAAAGTATTAGATCCAGACAACAGACTATGAACTTAGTATTTCCTAAATTATGTAATGTGCTATCTATGATACAGGAAAAAATTTTATTTGTCTGTTATAAAACTTGTCAACAAGATTGCCATGGAATTGTTTCAAGAAAACAACACAATGAAATAAAAAAGCACTCTTAAATGTATACTCCATGAGGCTAACAAAAAAGATAATTGTCAGCACTGAAACTATAACCTAAAGGAAAAGATGACTTGATTGTTTATATTAGTAACAGTCAAGACACTGAAGATGTTGATATTAAATGGTGTTCTTGTTTCAGCAGTTTCATATACCGATGAAGTAAATCTAGTTACTTCAGTAATTCCCTAAGTCAGCATTCCTAAATAATTCATGGTGTTTAAAATAAATACATACATACATACAAACAAAGGCACTGAAATTACTTTTCCCCAAATCAATACAGACCATTCAAAGCATGCTATCCCAAACTCCTCAGTATTCTACAACATAGAATTAGAAAACTATCATTTATTGATAGATTTTAAGGTGTAATACAGGTTTTCAAAAATGTGGCAGTGAGAATACCAGCATAAAAAAGAGAAATTTGTGCTAAAAACAACCTGAATTCATCATTGGCAATATTACATAACAATCAAGGTCCTCACATACTAATAATGATTTTCACTTTGTCTATATTGCCAACCTCCCATGCATCAAAAAACACAAAACCAAGATTATCAAACTTGGGAAGCAATAAAGTATTCCATGAATTTTAAGATCATATTAGGAAAGTTTGGGAGATTTGCAAAATATATCGTAATCATCCATGTGTACAATCTCATTTCTACTCATCTTTGCAGTAATCATTAGTGAATAATGAAAACAGATTTACAAGTTTATATAGCAGGGCATCTGGGTTCAACACAACTGTTACAAGTTTTAGGTAAATACATGTTTATAAGACACTGCTAACACTAAAGGAATTAAATAAAATTCCATAACTTGGAAAGCAAATAAAGACAAGACAACTAAGAAGCATTTTCCACCATTTACTCTTATTATCAAAAATAGTTCAACTCTTCTTGCAAAACAAAAACAAAATAGTACATACTGGACACATACATCACATTTTTCTTCCTATGGCTTTAGCCCACCCCCACCCCACCAAAAGAGACCAAAAAAAAAAAAAAAAAAAAAAAGGCCCAACAACAACAACAAAAACAACTCTACCTGACCACATTCACAGAAAATGACACCAGGGTACACTACAAAACAGGAGGTGTCATCTGCTCTGTGTCCAAAAGTTTCTTCTCCGTGTCTTGTACTAAGTGAGTAACCATCATTGAACATGCTGTGTGCCAAATCAAAACATTTCTTCAATACATCAGATCTCACTAGAGATGGTGAACGTAGTAGAAATTGGAACTTTCCCAGCAGTATTTTTCTTTAAGCACTGTCAAAGCCGCAAATTCTTTTAAATCATAAGTTTATTTCTTTACACCTAGTCAGTCCTTGTTTTACTTGGGCTGTGTTCTTTCAAGCAACTGACTAGATTTCCCTTGAACAGAATGTTTGTCTTCCCCATAAAAACTAAAGGGAAGAAGTACATTGAAACTGAAACAGTTTGTGCTTTACATGCAAAAGAGCATTCTAAAGAAAATCCCCCTAACTTCAAACCCACCTAAATGCACAAGCTTCATAAAAGGCATTTTTATTAGGCCTCAATAAAGAACTCTTCATAATGAATAGCACCCTAAAAAACTAGGAGCATATTCAAAATAAAGTACGTGGCAAATAAACAGAGGAAACCAAAATCAAAGGCCAAAGACAATAAATATGCATAAATCTGGATAAGTTGCGGGGCATTATTCTGAAATTATTTTAAATCCAATTTCTAAATAAAATCTAATTTTAAAAACTGTGTCACATACTAATCTAAATTCAGTTTCTGCCAGATTAAAACTGTTCATTTATCAAATTAGAACATTGTTCAAAGTGAAGGAAGGATTTAGAATTTTTTCCCAGAAATGTGTCAGACTTAAAAAGGGGTCTCAACTCAAAGAGTTTTGTTGCACAGACAACTAAACTTTGCAGTCTGACAGAATTTCAGCTTGTTTTTTAAAGGGCAGATTTCTTAAACATTCTAATGAGGGGCAAATTTTCTTTCATAATACTGCTGATTTAAGAACTGCTACATACACCAGTAGCCAATTTTCATGATCAGAAATGGTACTATGTCAGCACAAAGGATGAGATGGGCACACCAGCTTTTCAAGAGAATGTCAATGTTGCATCTAAAGGCAAAACTGAATCTCCTGAATAAACTAATGGGTACTCTTCCACAAAAAAAATAGCACAATCTTTATGGACTGACTAGATACCATTTCCTTACATTTAATCATAAACTTTGATTATGCACAAAGCATGACCATAAATAATGAGGTTAATGTTTTATTTTCCTTGCCAAAGTTCATTTTGTATAAATCAGTTGCATCAGCATTTGTTCTCAAACTATGAGGTTCTGTAAGAACTAAGGACATACAGTTGTAGGGTTACTCCTCCATTATCTGCAAACTATTTCCCCGACACTAACACATATAACTTAGCAATGAAAACACTTGATACAAGTGATCTATATGCAGGAGCTCCGGCAAGTTAAACCAACAGAACCATAGCTGCCGTAAAACTAGCTATTTCCCTACCAGAGGTAGGCTTAAAGACCCACTGATTTAACAGTCGAATCTCATGTCTATAGCTTCATCCAAACTTTTATCATCATGAGTACTGGCAGCTAAAAACGTCGTTACTGGGGACCCTGTGACATTAATTACACTGGTGCTGGTACTAGCATTACGCACAGCAATGCTAGTCACATTAATGCCCAAAGTGAGCCTGGTCTGCTCCAAGGCCTTTTCCGGCACGGCAAATGCCTCCAGCTTCTTCTCCCCATTGGCCATATAGGAGTTTTGGCAGCCACGACATATACAATCTAAGCAGGCTTTGCGGTTAGAGTAGCAAGGGCAGCGTTGGCCACGGCATGTAAGAACACTTGGATTTTGAGTAGCACGCCCACATTTACACCCTTTCTTTTCCTGGGGCTTTTTGTACACAGTCTTGGTAGGACTTCCTGGCATAAAATGATGACTAGGAATCTTTTCCTTTACTGCTTTGTCTTTTTTTAGAATACCTGGCTTGGTTTTAGAGTGAGATTTCTTGGATCCATGTTCATGAGTCTTTTTCATGCTTTTAGTAGACAAAAGTACGGTTTTGCTGATTTTGGGTGTTGTGCCTCCATTGGGAACAGTTGCTATAGGTTGAAGAGAAATTTTGCTTTCCCGTTTCACTGTCACAGGAGCAGATGCCCCTAATGTTGGGCCTCGGATAATGGTAGAAATTGGAAGTGGCTGAACTTTCTCACTGTCGCTTTCTGATCTGGACCGTTTTCTATTCAATTTTGCTGCTTTCGGAGTTGCTGCTGTACATGATAACCCATGAAGTGCAGGACTGGTGGACATAAAGACATTATGGCTAAGAGACTGGGAAGAAAGCTGCAAAAAAGGCCCATTGGATACAGTGGCTTCCAAGTTCGGCTGCAAATTAGGACAACAAACTTCTGTATTTGAAACAGTTTCTAAGCTGCGGAGTACTTCCTCAACACTCAGTAACAAAGAGTCACCAGGTTTTATATCTTCACTGAAACTGCAGATATCAATGCCCGTGGAGCATAAATCAGTGGCTACTGTGTCACAGACAGGTGGCAGGCTATCAGATAGATCCTCAGTTTTTATGTCAACAGTATTACATACATCAATCGTATTTGAATGTTCAGGTGAAGGAATATTTATACCAAATCTATCTATTGAAAGCCCATTATAAGTAGGCAAACCATTGATAACAGAACTGCCAATAGCAATGCTTAGGGTGCTTTCAGACATTGGAGATAAACTAGCTTGAGGATCAGTTGTGGGTTCGGAGGTTGAAGGTAAAGGGGAATGTGTCAAACACAAAGTAAAGGATGAATCTGAGGGTTTTTCTGTCTCCTCACAAAACAATGATCCATCATTAAGCAAAGCCAAAATATCTGAAGAACAGTCAACTGCTTCTATAATATCCCGTGCAAGTGTAGTCTGTGTTATATATTCACATAGCTTTTTGTAGCAATTCACTAGAATGCTTAACTGCTTGTTTTCCTCAAACTGCTCATAGTCTTTGCACCAGCTACATGAAGGTTTCATCATCATTTTCTTGCCTTTACAAGTTTTGCAGACATAATGTTGGCAGGTGGAGTTGGTGGGTGCAATTGGATCTTGCAGCAAATGACCTAAAGGGAAGAAGGAGGAAAGCAAAGATTTTAGTAAAATAAATTTAGAGTTCATATGCAGGAGTTAAGTAAGATGACATTAATCTATCAAAACTGAAATGGGTTAAATTCATGAGACAACAATTTTACAAGAAATGAAAAAGTACTAACAATTTACACTTCATTTCCACACCATATTCCTCAAATATGCTTTATCTCAAATCAGAATCTTCCTTGATTCTGTATCTTTCCTCCAAACTGTATGTTCTAGCCCACCTTGTCATACCATTCTCTCCAAAGGCTATTAAAGTTAGCCAAGCATGGTGGCACATGCCTATAATCTCTAATACTTTGGGAGGCTGAGGCAGGAGGATCACAAGTTCAAGCCCAGCTTGGGCAACTTAGCAAGACCTTATCTCCAAATCAAAAAAAAAAAAAAAAGGAAGGGGCTAGGAATATAGCTTAGTGCAAAGGCCCTAGGTTCAATCACCCAGTGACACCCCCCAAAAAGCCTATAAAGTTAGAAGTGAGGATCAATTATTGCACCAAAAGCATCAACTAAACTTAAAACCCTTGGGACCTCAATCTACTTCAACACTGTAATCCTACAACATATCAAATAAAACTATCTGATTATTTTATGCTGGACACTGGGGTAAAGATATGAGCAAAAAAATTTTGATTTTTACCCTCATAAAATATAGTTGAGGGCATTAATCAGTAGGAAGCCATCTTCATATCAGAAAACACACAATTTCAACCAGTTTTTATTATATATAGCTAATTTTAAATTTTTTAAAAATCAAAATGTTACAATGGTTTAAAAATTATGAAAAGGAAAAAAGTACTAGTCAACTCAAAATCTACAAAAACGCAAAACACAAAATGGAGAAAGAATTAATAGGAAAGGAAAACAACATAATTTTGGACTTCAATTCTTATGACAATTTAAAATGATCAGTGTCATAAACCACAAGTATACTAAGTGTGGCAATATAGTATAAAAGTGAGTTCTGTCCACTCAACTTGAGACAACTCCCAAACTACAAATGACCTACAAAAGCTAGTAAAAGGAAAGCAACTAGACCTAATCCCCATTTCTACACTAACTGCCCAAAGAAACAACTATTCCTTAATTCCCAATTCAGACAAATGGCTCATAGTTAACCCAAAGCAATCCTTAGAGATACTGGCTACTGCGGTTAAGGTTCAACAAAGCATTCAAGGCATTTAGATTGAAAAGGAAAATACAAAACTTTGTTAGTAACAGATTATAAATCCTATACATAAAAAAATTTCAAGAAATTCACGCATAGAGCCAGGCATGGTGGCATACACCTGTAATCCCAGTACTCAGGAGGCTGAGGCAGGATTGTCAGGAGTTCAAGGCCAGCCTGGGCTACATATTAAGTTCAGGACCAGCTTAAACTGGGAGATCCCGTCTCAAAAAAATAAAACAAAAAAAAAAAAAACATACACATAAAAACTATCAGAACCAGGGCCTGGGATTTAGCTTGGTGGCGCCACACCTGCCTGGCAAGTGCAAGGTCCTGAGTTTGATCCCCAGTTCCACCAAAAAAAAAAAAAAAACTATTGGAACCAATAAACAAGTTTACCACAGTCACAGTACAAATTTAATAATTATGTTAATTGCATTTTGGATTTCTATATACTAGCAATCCACACTCAGAAATTAACTTTTAAAAAACAATTTTATTCATTATAGCATCAAGAATGTATTTTAAACACAGAAACATCCAGAATACAAGATTTCTATATTCACAACCACTAAACACTGCTGAAAGAAACTAAAGAAAATCTTAAGAGACACATTTCATGTTTCTGGATTGGAAGATTCAGTATTATCACGATGGCATTTTTCCCAAGTCAAATCTGTAAAATCAGTGAGATCCAGGTAGCTTTTTTTTTTTTTGGTACTGGGGATCGAACTTGGGTCCTTGAGCTTGCGAGGCAGGTGACAGAACCACTGAGCTAAATCCCCGGCCCAGGTGGCTTTTTTTTTTAAGACTACTGACAGATTGATTCTATAATTCACATGGACTCACACAGGATCTAGGTCACCAATTTTGGAAAATACAGGTGAAAAATTTTTAAATAAAGTCACATTAATCAAGATAGTGTAGTAACTACAAAAGTATAGGCATACAAAAGAAAAGGACAGAACTGAGAGTCCAGAAAGAAATTCCCACATTTATGGTTAACTGATTGAGAGATAAGGGTGCCCAGGGAATTTATTGGGTAAAGGAGAGTTACATTATGTGAAATAATTTGATATCCAAGTGCTTTTTAAATGTGTTTTTCAAAAATTCAGACCCTTACAACATATACAAAAATTAACTAAAAAAAAAATTAACTCAAAATTATGATCACAAGAGTAAATGTCAGAAGTAAAACTTGAAAATCTTCATGGCTTCAGACTCGGCAAAGTGTTCTTAGATGTAACACCAAATCCACAATCCACAAAAGAATTTCCTCAAAATTAAAAACCAGCACTTAAAGTCGCTATAAAGAAAATGAAAATAGGCACCTCTCTCTCTCTCTCTCTCTCTCTCTCGGGCCAGCACTCTATTTCTTTGAGTGTATACTTCTAAATTTCTGCTCAATAAACTTCTGTATTCAGAAGAAAGGGAGAGGGGGGAGGGAGAAAAGGGGAGAAGGGAGGAAGGAAGTGATAGACTGGGAAAACGTATTTATAAACCACATACCTGATAAAGGGCTATAACCATGATACTAACAAAAAAGGGGAGATGAATATGATCAAAATACATTAAAAACATTGAAACTCTGTAAAAAAAAAAAAAAAAGCAAACCTAGGAGAAACGGTGGAAAAGGGAAAGTGATGAGAGAATAAAAAATATTACATGGGTGTACAAATCTGCCAAAATGAAACCCAGTAATTTATATACCCAATATGCAATAATAAATAATACGGAAAAAGAGTAGTAATAAGCAGGGCTGGGGATTTAGCTCACTGGTGCCATGCCTGCCTTGCAAGCTACAGGTCCTGAGTTCAATCTTGAGTACCACCAAAAAAAAAAAAAAAGTAATAAGCATTGTTGCTATTCTTTATATCACATGGTCATTTAATAAATATACAGATAACATTTAAAAGAAAAACTTTACTACAAATCAACAAGACAATCCAATCTAAAAAGCAGATAAGCAATCTGAATATTTCACCAAAGAAAACATATGAATGGCTTCTAAGCACATGAAAATATGCTACACACCTATAGAATGGCTAATTCCAAATGGCAATACCAAGAGTTGGCAAAAATGTGGAGAACTTGAACACTTGTATATCACTGGTAAAATGTAAAATGGTACAATCACATTGGAAAGCAGATTGGTTACTCTTTACAAAGTTAAATATAAATTTACCATTCAACCCAGCAATTCTATTCCTAGAGATATAAAAATTTAGGCCCATACACAGAAATGTCTATAAATGTACATCAGCAGCATTGTTCACAAAAGCAAAAAACTAGACACAATCCCAAAGTCCATTAAAGGTGTAGATGGGTAAACAAAAAATATTCATACAATGGAATACTGTCCAGCAATTATAACAAACAGTATACACCACAACATAGATGCACTTCAAATACTTGCAAGTCAAAGAAGCCAGACACAAGTGATCTCATTTATACAAAATGTCCAAATATGACAGAACAACAGAAACAGTGATTACTTAGGGCTATTAGTGGGAGCAGGAATTAATTGAAAATGTGTACAATGGAACTTTTGGGATGAGGAAAATGTTCTAAAATCTGACTGTGGTGATGGTTGCATGACACTAAAATTTGGAAATACAAAACTTGAGGTGTACCAATAGTTATGGAATCCAACTTTCTGCCCAATGTCAATGCAAGGATTCCCTACAAAGAACCCTTGACTTCATCTAAGGATGCAGGCAGAGAATATCTTAAATGTATATAAAATAATACACCCCTTAAAGACAGAACACATTCTGATAAATGTTCTAAGATTAATTTTTTCACTGTACAGAGTGTATTTGCACTAACACAGATGATATATACAGTCCAGTGGTGGTGAATCTATGGCACACATGCCACTATAGCCTATAGGTTGTGTTTCCCTAGAGAATTCTCACTAATAGAGTATTCTATGTTTCATAAATATGTGGTGAACTAATTAGTAAGTAAGCATAACTAAATGGATAAAATGTCTTTTGCAGGAAAATGTTTAAGCCTTACGTGAAAGATTTTAGCCCTTATTCAATATTATGGAACAATAGGTACCATTCCCAGTGTTTCTTTGAATTCTTTGGCCCTTTTTATATTTGGCTAATTAGGTGTTTCAGGGTAAACAAAAGCAGCTCCAATGCCATTTTAAAGCTGATCCTTTCTTTGTAAATCTCCACTCTTTTTTAATGGACAATCTCACTTCCCGTCTCAGAAAGAGGTCAAAGAGTTCTTCATTGCTGATTACCTTCAGCTCTACACATCACAACCCCCTCAAATCCTTTCACTGCTTCCTTTGCCCTCAGAAGAACTGGAGATCTTCTCCAAAGCTAGCCATGTATCTGTTCATTGGTGTGCCTTACTTCCTGCCCCACTCCCAGAGCTAATCTTCTACCTATTCCCTGGCCCCATCTCTCCATACTGTCACAGGCAGCTATCGTCTGTTGATAACATGACCTATGCACAGTGAGATTATCAATCCCAATCTACTCCCAAAACATCCTTACCCATATCATTACACCTGAAATTCAAGATCCACCTGCCTCAGCCTCCCAAATGCTGGGATCATGGGCATGTACCACCATGCCAAGCTCTATACTGTACATAACTGCATACATATGTTGTTTTATGACTGACAGCATAGTAAATCTGCTTACACCAGCAAACACACAAGTAATTTTTCAGCTCCATTATAATCTTATGGGACTACCATTGTATATGAGATCTATCACTGATCTAACTATTGTTATACAGCACATGATTCTGTATGTGTAATAAAAGATAAAAACCTTAAGGTAAAAAAAAAAGTGCTTACCTATTGGAAGAGAAAGACTAAAGTAAAATGAATGGAACAAGAATAGACTACTCTGAGTTTACTGTTTTCACAGATTTAGCTTTCATATCATGTAAATATTTTACATTATTATATAACTCAGTGGAGGGGGACAGAACTGGAGGTTGAACCCACGGCATTTGCACTGAGCTACATCCCCAGCTTTTTTTTTTTTTTTTTTTTTTGAGACAGGGCCTCCTACCAGCCGTAGGTCCTGGCCAAGGCTGCATGTGAACTTACCATGGTCCTGCCTCAGCTACCACATCCAACTATAACTAAACCTTTCAAAGGAAATCTTTAAAAAGCAAAACCAGCCAGGCATGGTGGTATATTCTTGTAATCTCAGCACTCTGGGAGGCTGAAGCAAGATGGCCAAATTCAAGCCCAGCCTGAGCAACAAGACTTTGTCTCAAAATAAAAACTTTAAAAAGGGTTGAAGACATACCTCAATGTGAAAGCCCTGGGTTCAACCCCTAGTATGGAAACTAAGTAAATAAACAAGCATTTTTAAATTTGTAAAAGTGCATTTTATTCTAGAAAATAAAACAAATGGCCGGGGATTTAGCTCAGTGGTTTTGCCGCCTGCTGCGCAAGTGCAAGGACCCGAGTTCGATCCCCAGTACCAAAAAAAAAAAAAAAGAAAAGAAAAGAACGAAAACAAATTGACAATCTGAGTCAAGGGGAAATATCTCTCTGATAAGACTACTACAAAAACTGGTATTTGAAGGTTTATTTTAGCTTTTGTCACGTTTCATACAGTTTCAAAAAGAGACTTTCTCAAAATACATACTTTTAGATTTTTAAATTTAGTTTATATTAAAAAAATTCTCACTGTATTAACTGAGTCAATCTACAATATTTCACATAAGTTATCTTCCTTTACTAAGACAAGTAGCCTAACTTAAAAGAATACATATGTATCCCATTAAAACAAATGAGTGAAACTGATCCTAAAAAAGACCTTTTCTCTTTGCAGTGCTAGAGATTGAACCCAGAGCCCTGTATACGTTAAGGGCCTCTACCACTGAAATACCACACATCTGCAGCCCTTTTAAAATTTTACGAGGCATAATTAAAAAGTACAGTGAATGTTGATTTTTTAATTTATTACAGTGCAAGACATATTTCCACTAATCTACCTCAAAATACTCTCCCCTTACTTACAACACACTCAACCGGTTGTTCTTGCCACTTTCTATCTTTTCGTTTCTTTCTTTTTTTGGTACAGGGGACTGAACTCGGGACCTTGTGCTTACGAGGCAGGCGGTAGAACCACTGAGCTAAATCCCTGGCCCTGTTCTTGCCACTTTCTAAAGCAGTTCTAGAAGTAATCGTACATAAATTTCTTTACAAATTGTGATAAAATACAATGGACTGCCTGGTGTTTTCCAATGGAAAGACAGGCTCATATAAACATTCCAGTGTATCTCATCCACTTTACTCAATCTGTCATTGTGTGACTTTTGACTCTTCTCCAACATCAAAATAAACTTCAAAGATAAACGTTTTGACTCTATTCAGAACATACAGGCAGCCACAACAGTGCAACTAAAGACATTCATGAAAGAGGATTCCCAGAACTGCTTCAGAGAGTGGCAAAAACAATGGGATTAAGTGTTTGTAGCTAGAGTGATTATTCGGAGGAAGATTAATGGTAATGTGTCTTTTACTGTATAATTTTTTTTATTTAAACATACTATATTTTTCAATCATATGGAACCACTGGGCTAAATCCCCGGCCCAATCATATCTTACACATCCCCAGCCCTTTAGTTTTATATGTGACAGAATCTCACTAAAATTGTCCAGCCTGACCTCAAACCTATATACTTCCTACTTCAGCTTCTGTAGTAACAGCAATAACAGAGGTATACCACCACGCTTTGCTGCTTTACTACAAAATATACCAAAGCTAGGGCCAGGGATTTAGCTCAGTGGTTCCGTCAACTGCCTCGCAAGTCCAAGGACCTGAGTTCGATCCCCGATACCCAAAAAAAAAATATATATATATATATACCAAAGCTAGTATGTGGACTGTCTAGCATTCATCCTCGATAAGAATCACTGCCAGCCAGCATGAAAATATACATTTTTTTGAAAAAAAAAAGCATCAAAATAAAAATGTAACTAGGCCTCAAATAAGCTTTCCTATGTCTATATATAAGAAACGTACAATCCTCGGCATTAGGATGACACTTCTAACTATATCACTGATTTCAATTTTGAACAAAGGAACTGGTAATTCATTCAAAAATACCATTTGAAAAGGTTATCATACTATAAATTTTATGTTATCATACATATTACCAAGCAAGTTATGTCTTAATTACTTTTATTTTTTTTGGTACCAGGGATCAAACTTGGGACCTTGTGCTGGCGAGGTAGGCGCCAGCACCACTAAGCTAAATCCCAGGCTCTGTCTTAATTACTTTTGAAGCACATGATTTTTTGATTCCCTAACAGTGGGACACTTAATCCCACGAATATTTTGACCAGATTATGGGGGGGGGG
>NW_004624730.1:12581840-12592509 GCF_000247695.1 Heterocephalus glaber
AAAAAAAAAAAAAAAAAATGCATTTCCACATAACTCAATAAAATATGCTTTTCATCACTCCCTGAAATTGCCTGCCAACAAATGGACCCATACCAAAAATAATCAGAAAAGAAAGAGCTACTAGAGATAGGTATGGTAGCGCACAACCATTAAATTCTGGCAATCAAGAGGCTAAAGCCAGACAGATTCCAAGTTACAGCCCATTCTGTATTACAGAATGAGTTCAAAGCCAGCCTGGACTACATAGTGAGACCCTCTCTCAAAAAACAAACAGCTATCAGAGAAACACATAGGTCTAAACTAAAAATGTCAAAAACATTATGCAAAATAGAATATTCATGGTTTTAATTATTGCTAAATTTTTTTTAATTTTTGGCAGTGCTAGAGACTCAACATAGGGCCTTATCAATGCTAGAAAAGTACTCCACCACTCAGCTATATCTCCAGCCCCTCAAGTAAATAAATTTATGAAAAAGGCACTAAAATAGTGACCTTCAAATACTCGAAAAATAGAAATAGGAATTTTTCTAGATTCATTTACATTACTGATTTAAAGCCAATTTCCTAATTAGGTAACTCCTCCTTTTCATTCACCATTCCTTTCTAAACAGCAGATAACTTTATTAACCATCTTAGGTATACCTACAGACAGAAATATTTAAAAAAACACAGCAGGAGAAAAAAAGAAACACAAGCTTTAGTTAACCACAAAAACTGCTGCCAGACAAATCACACTGCTGTGATGCTGTTGGATTTCAGACATGACAAAACATTTGACTAGATAATAACAAGTGGCACATTAAATTATGGAAAGGCACTCTCAAATGCTGAAGACAGAAAATTTTCAAATAGTGTCCAGGAACACAGTCTGACATTCTGTCAGACAAACTTTTCCTATAGCATAAGGGCAAGGTTTTTTTTAAATAAAGACTCGATCTAACCATATCTGTTTCAGTATCTTTCAACTTTCTATAGTATGAACAAAAGACAACAACCTTGTTCATATTTTAAAATATCCCAAATTAAGAAAAGCTAAACAAAAGGATGTGTGCCTGATCTCAAATGCAGTGAGGGTGAGGGAGGACAGGAAGAGCTCTTTATAAAGTAATAAAAAATAAGGCAGCAGAACACTAACAATAATGAAGGGAGCAAATTATATGTTAAGATCTTTGTTTCATCCTCAAAAATGTTCTAATGATGATTGTTTTATATGTCTGGCACTACCCAAATTAGTCATTCTTCTATTACATTACATGATTATATCCCTCAACATTTACCCAGATATTTCTTATAATCATGAAAAATGGGCACACATCATATCCTTTAAAAGTTTAGCAAATTGTTGTTACAAATCAAAAGGAATTTTAAAGGTAGTGTTAGAAGCTGGGTTACTGGAAATTCAAAATCTTGGGCCATACGTTAATGCATTGAGAGTTTGTAAGGGGGCTGCTCTCAGGATTATCACTTATATAAGGAAGATGCAAAGAACAAACAAGTTAGGCTAGGTATACTTGTGACAAAGGCCTCATCTGACCCACAGGTGCTCTGAAGCTGGAACTACTCTTTAGGATTGTCCTACATTGTGTCCAGGGAGCCAGGTCTTTAATGAACTAGTCTTTGAAAGCAGACTACTCTCACAGGAAGGAGCGGCTTTGAGTGAGGTGGCTCTCTACAGCCAAGCTCAATCCCCAGTGAAGTCTGATTGCCTCAGCAGCATCCCCAATAGTTTTAAAAAAAGAAAAATGAAGTCCTTCAGTCTTAAAACAGAGATTTGGGCTGACATCATGGTATCCACACAATAATTTTTAACTATCAAAACCCAATAATTTTTTAGTGACATTAAATAATGGTGTGCCTTTAAGTGTTCTGGCTCTCCACTTCTTTTTTCTTTTTTTTTTTTTTTTGGTACCGGGGATTGAACTCTGGTCCTTGCGCTTGTGGGGCAGGCAGTGGAACCACTGAGCTAAATCCCCGGCCCTGGCTCTCCATTTCTTAAAACTATATGATGACCACCTATCTAGGTATTTTTACAGCACTAGAATTTGATGATTCTAAGACTTTATGGCTAGATTTATAAAGGATGTACTGAATGTCTTACATTTGAATTTTTTTGGTACCAGGGATCGAACTTGGGACTTTGTGCTTACAAGGCAGGTGGTGAAACCACTGAGCTAAATCCCCGGCCCTTATATGAATATTTTAAATTACTGAGGTATTAAGTGTATGAGTTGTATTATTTTGTGATGAAATTTTCTATAACAAAGTCTAATAAAAGCTTGGATATTTCCACTACAACTCAATTTTTTCATGTTTTCATATTTCCAAGCACCTTCACATATTTATATATTCTCCCTCTCCATAACCCCATCACAAGCACAAACAAAATCAATCGCCCCTTCATTTCTTCTTTCCTCCTGTTGATAAAGCCTCCTATCCTATCCCTCTAATGTTCTAGGCTCCCATTTTCCCTTCTCTAATTATCCAAGTAATTTTATTCATACTTTCTCTCCTACCTTCAACTTTTCTGTACCAGCAACCAGTTATTGATATGCTCAACTTTCTCCTCATAATCAGTCTTCTGAAAGAAAAAAATTGCTAGTCCCAAATTAAATGGGCATTTCTGGATGATCATTCTTCCTTGAAATGTTCTTTCCTTCCTAACCGTATTGTCTCCTCCATCCTCTCTACCCACCCTTCCCTATCCCTGCCTTAGTTTCAGTATTTCCCATGCTTCTCTAAAAAGTGTCCCTCTTGATCGAGTATTTCTGAATAATCTTTACTAGATCATAGGCTCCTCTCAAAATTTGATACACATAGGCACAGACACAAGTGTTGCACAGAATCTTACTGGAATCACTAACCTTTTCTTTTCTCTGTATGAGATACGTATATGGTACCATCCAAAATTTAAAAGTGCTCTATACACATTTTTTTTCTGGAGGCAGGAACCTGCTAAGTCACCAAGGCTGGGCTGAGCGATACTCCTACCTCAGCCTCCCAGAGTACTAAGATTTCAGGTGTGGGGGGGCCAGGGATTTAGCTCAGTGGTGCTGCCACCTGCCTCGCAAGCTCAAGGTCCTGAGTTCGATCTCCGGTACCAAAAAAAAAAAAAAATACAAACTCTTTGGAATGATGTATAAGACCTTCCAGAGTCCAGCTTTACTCCCATATACTCTCAAATCTCAAATTACTAAGCTTTTTTTTTTTTAACTTCCATATTCTATTCTTACCCACCATTGACCATTACAAAACAGGCAAAGCTTACTTATTCCTCTGTGATTTGGTCTTCCTAGAATGTCTTTTTCCTTCCTTGAATGAAAACTACTTATTCAAGAGTCAACTCAAAAAATTTAAATAGGGCCAGGGATTTAGCTCAGTGGTCTCGCCGCCTGCTGCGCAAGCACAAGGACCCAAGCTTGATTACTGGTATCAAAAAAAGAAAAGAAAAAATTTAGATAATAGGAAGTAGGGAGGTCTTTTACAAATGGGAAAAGGAACAACAGATGGAGAGAGGAGGAAGAGAGTGACAGGAAAAGGGATGATACAGAGAATTGAAGGAAAAAATGGAAAGAGAGCTTTTGTAAAAGGAAAGGGAAACAAGAGCTGGAGGGAGCAGGGAAGGGCTGGAGGGGAAGGGGATGAAAAAATTAAAATGTGTTACCTACATGTACAAATTCCCCCATGATAAACTGTAATCATTATGTACTGCAAACATACTAATAAAATATTTTTAAAGAATAGACTCAAGTATGACCTCCAAAACAAGCCTTCCTTAATTCCCCTCAGTTTGTTCAAAAAGCACTTTACACATTCTCTAATTATAATAGCTATCACATTATATATGGCCATTCACTGCTCACTAACTCACTCAAAGTCAAAAATTTCTTTATCTCTGTATTTTTAAAACCATTTTGGCACATAACCTGACACCTAATACATACATGATGAATCAATCATAAAACATTAGATTTGGGACATGGTTTTGGAAATCACTTGCTCTGTGGCCTCATTTTAACCAAGAAGTATCTTCAGGGATTAGATGCTAGAAATAAGAACTAGGAGCTAGGTCTACTAGATTCCCAGCCTCATATTCTTTTTATTTATCCAATATCATCCCTAATTCTGTTAAATCTACAGCATCTGCTGAGGCAATTTTAGCTTTTTGACATATCAAAAAAGGAATGACTGATTAATGAAAGTGAGCCATAGACAGAATCAATAATTAACCACAAAATATAAAGCTTTTTGAGAAAGAAGAAACAGGAAGAGGTAATCACAACAGTGAGTAGGGCAGGGAGAGTGAAAGGAAAGGGAGGGTGGATTCTTAAGTACAGGTTTGTGAGGGTCAGGAAATCCTCACTGCAGGGACTGGAGCTGCAAGGGTTCTACATAAGATTCTTTATATACTGGCCTCAAATTTTTTTTTTTTTTTTTTTTGGTACCTGGTATCGAACTTGGGTCCAGTTAATCTTAAAAGTTCCAAAAAAAAAACCAAATCCCAGTAATGGCGAACCTTTCAGAGCTTTCAGTGATACAAACAGCCCACTGCAGCCCAGATGCCACAGGTTTGCGACCACTGATATATGCCTTATAGCTATCCTCTCTCATAAAAGAGCCCAATAAATAACACAGCTCAGCCTACAGTAATAGTCCAAGAATGTATGATGCCAGAATTCTTAACTATAGACTGTATATATGTGTATATGTTACATATTCACATGTAATTATATAGCTACATACTAAACTCATAACACTGAGCTAGTTTCCATGAATGATACATTTCAGAAAACATTAAAGTATTCATATATAAAATTGATTCATTTATAAAATGTTCTAGGAGGGCAGTAAATTGATGCTGATAAATCCAACTATACCCTGATTACACCCTCCCTATTGCTCTTCTCGTGTGAGAATAACTACAGTGTACTGAATCTGAGTCATAATCCATTCAACCTAGATTTAGATTTCATATGAAAGCCATATGCAAGTATGCATTTGAGGGGAGGGTCAGGGTCTCATTATATAGTTCAGGCTGGCCTTGAACTTACTATGTAGCCCTGGCTGGCCTCAAACTCACTGTGATCCTCCTGCCTCAAACCCCCATGCCCAGTGCTGGGATTATAGGCATGCTCTACCACACCGGATGAAAGTATGTATTAAAAGTAGAAATATACACTTCTGCCAATGATATCAAGTCTGAGACAGGGTCTTAACAATAACCTTTCCATAATCCAACCCATTCTCCACCTTTTTCAAATGAAGTTAGGTATTTCGGCTATCTCCACTTGTCCTTTCTCCATTTATGGAAATACATCATTTATGTAAATAACCACTGGGAGCCTGACACTCTATCATTTAAGAAAGAATTTTCCAACCTTTTTCACATCTCTGATTTTCCATACCAAAATTATATCCCAAATAAAGATTGTAGAATATATTTACAAACAATAAGTACTGGGATATCTTCTTGATACATTATATAGAAAGAAGTAATCTCTGGGTTTAGCTAAAAGCAAAAATGACTATACCATAAAAAGATCACATGTATCACTTGCAAATGTGCACAAATTAACTGTTCTTACACAATTAAATCTGTTTTGTTTAAAAAGATTACTTTCATTCTAGCAAAACTTGAGTGTGATGTACTTTTTAGAGGCATATGTTAAAATCCAAAGCTCTTAGAAAGCTTTCATTAGGCAAAATTTATGACTATGGTTTCACTATGAAGAATAAATAGGCTTGAGGGGAGGGGACGTGGGGAAAAAAAGAGATAAAAGGGAAAAAAATAGAATAAACCTAGATTAAGGAAAAATTAATATGAGTCCAAAGAAGTCTCTTAAGATACCATTTACTCTTCTTGGTAGTGCTTCTTACACCAGGCCTGTTTTTAAATTTCTGATTAAACAGCACTTGAAATCTGTTCCTTTAAACTTACAGCCAGTACTAAACTATATACCAAGTGTATATCCCTCCAAAAATCAGCAAGCTCAAATAAACTAAGAGTTTTAAGACTTAGGGGTATTAGTTCTCTACTCAAATATTCAAGGAGCTATGCCCAGAACAGTATTAGCCCCTTAAATATCTTTAATCACCTACAATCTAGACATGAACTATTTAAACTGCCACAAGCTGGGTGTGGTGGCACATGCCTGTAATCCCAGCACTCAGAAGGCTAAAACACGGGGATTTCCAAATCCAAGGCCAACCTGGATTACAAAGGGAGACCCTGTTTCAAAAAATAAACAAGTGCTAGGGATGTACCTGAGTGATACAGCACTTGCTCAGTGAGGTCCTAGGTTCAATCCCTAGCCTAGCACTACCAAATAAATACATTTAAAAAAAAACACATAAATAACTGCAGTATGCCAGGGAAATATGAACTTTAAAACAAGTAAAATAATACGACAGATATGCATTAGTCACTAAAACTCATGATATAATGGAGTGTTTTGATCATCTGACCAAGTAATTATTTAAAATTATATCACTTTATCCGCTGCCTGCCTCGCAAGCACAAGGACCCAAGTTCAATCCCCGGTACCAAAAAAAAAAAAAATTGTATCACTTTAAATAACTAGGTATTACTACATTGAGAGACCGGTTATAGCTAAACATATATGCCAATTTTATAAGGGATTTAGGGTGAAGAAAAAGAACATTTAAACACTGCAATTTTAAAAGTAGAAATGTTACTTAAGCCAAACTGTTCCCTGAACATCTGAATGTTAAATCTCAGTTTCTTTACCTTTGTATTTCTTTGATTAACCTACAAGTAGGACAAAATACATTCTGGTAACTGGGGTAATAAATCAATTTATACAGTATAAGGCAAGTTTCACCAGTCAATTATCATTATTAGAAAACCAAACACCCACCACAGATTATTAAATGGATGATGTTTAACTACTCAGGCCCACAACATTCATAAACTTAGGTCATGCCTCATTTCATATTCTAGTAAGAATCAAAATAGAATGCCAGACATCATTTATCTTAATAACTAGGGAAGACTTTCACAAATTGTTTGTGGTTACAAAGCACTTTTGTAATATTCCACTATTTCCATTTTACCAAAGCAATGACAGTTGTCCATAATCAATAATACAGGCTGACCAATTAAGCACAATTATATTGATTTATAACTGATCAATCAACAAATCAATCTAAATATAGAACCAAATTTCCCAAAATGGTATTCCAAGGAACCACAGATTTCCTTTAGTAACTTCTTGGAAAGTCATCCAAAAGTACATTAGCTCTTTAAAACTGAACAATAGAGCCATCCATAAAAACTCCTTAAATTTACTGAAACACTTTTTATTAAGTGCACCTACCAATATCACAACAAGGAATATTCCAGCACTACTATCATTCATCACCAAGGCAGCTTATTCCACATCTGACTTATCTGGGGATGCTGCCCAGGAGTTATGTATTTTTTAATAAATAAATTTTATTTTATCCCTTTCCCCCCAAGCTCCCTCCCCTCCATATGTACAAAAGCTTTGTCTCCATTTTTTTCTATTTTCACTTTTTTTCTTGTCCCTTCCTTCCATTCTCCCTCCCTCCTCGTTTCCCTTCCCATCTGAACACTTTCTTCCCATTTCTCAACATCCATTATACATTTCAGTCCTTATTTCCACTCTTGGTTTCTCACACCAGAGAAACAATGCAGTATTGAAACATGTGTGTCCAATTTATTTCACTTAAGAGTATGGTCTCAAGGTCCATCCATGTAGCTATAAATGTCTGAAACTCATCTTTCTTTATGGTACAGTAGTCAGGAGGGTGTATTTTTTAACACTTCCCTAAACCAGATTTGGTGGCACACACCTGTAAGCCCAGCACTGGAGATGCTGAGGAAGTAGGATGGTGAATTTGAGGCCAGCCAACGACAATCTGTTTTTAACTCACGAATCGTAAAAACAGGATCAAGCCAGGCTCAGTAGTACATGCCTATAGTCCCAGCACTCTGGAAAGCTAAGCAAGAGGATCACAAGTTCAACCCAATCTGGGCAACTTAATGAGACCATGTCTTAAAATTTAAAAATAAATAAAACAGGCTGGGAGTATAACTTAGTGCAAAGACCCTGTGTACAATTCCCAGTACCCAGGGCAGGGACAGATCAGCACACAGCTCCCCTAGCCAAGCCAGAAAATTTTAAGCATCACAATGACTAACAGGCAAGGCCAGGGATTTAGCTCAGTGGTTCTGCTGCATGCCTCACAAGCACAAGGTCCCAAGTTCAAACCCCAGTACCAAAAAAAAAAAAAAGACTAACAGCCAGGCAGGGGAGTGCACTCAGGAGGCTTAGGCAAGAGAATTCAAAGTTCAGTACCACCCCAGGCAAAAATAAAATAAAATAAAAAAGCTAAAATATATTATGTAGAGACAAACATGACAAAAATCTGACCTATATTATTATTTTATTTTGCTGAAAAAAATTGTTAGCCATTTTTGTATTTTTTACCAAGTGGTAAACTAAAGGTAGCTTCAGATTGTTATCTGCAAACTCCAAATAACATACTGCAATTATACACAGTCTTTATGATCTAAAAAAGGACATATGGGTAGCACTACATTTTGTTTTTTAGATGGGTTTTAAAATATTACCAACAGCTTTCTGAGATACAAGATGTGAGTTCAAACTAACAAACACAGGGCCAGGGATTTAGCTGCATGGTTCTGGTGCCTGCAATTAACTTACAGAGAGGTAATAAACATCATGAGCCAAATATTTAGAATTTTACATTTTTATGCTCCTCATTATCTAATATTTCAATATCAACATAAATTTCTTACTGCCTTTTGTTTCTAACCAATGGTCCACTGACTGGATATGAAATAAACAGCATAACTAAAAGTTAACAAAATATATCACTAAACAATTAAAAGATCTACACATAAATAAGAACCAGGAGAGATTATGAAAAGGTGCAAATTTCCAATGATGAATGTCATTATATTGCATACCTAAAATGTACCAATAAAATTTTTTTAAAAGGGGCCGGGGATTTAGCTCAGTGGTTTTGCCACCTGCTATGCAAGCACAAGGACCCAAGTTCAATCCCCAGTACCAAAAAAAAAAAGATCTACACATCAATTAGGTTTCAGCTGAATTCACTGACACCACTACTAATTTAGGACCCCTATTTAAATAACCTCAATGCAAGAGGAGGTGAGCCAATCCCAGCGCCCAGGAGGAAGCTCCCCGCCGCCATTCCATCGCTCCTAGGGCAGAGGAGGTAAGCAGCGCAGGTGGCAGCAGAACCCCAGCCCCCCTCCCCATGGAAATCAGAAGACACACAAACAAGCCTCAAAAACAGACTTCCAGATCACCTACAGCAACCCCAAAGGGAAACGAGATGGAACAATCTGATACTCAGCCACATGGACTCCCTGAAATGGCAACAAAAGAGGATCTGGAAAAAATGAAATCAGAAATAATTTCTCAGATAACAGCAAAGATTGTGTCCACAGTGCAAGACATGATTAATAAATCTAGAGAGGACACAGATAAAAAAATAGAGGATCCGAGGAACATGACTGAATCCCAACATAGGAAACAAATGGAATCCATAAAACAGATGCAAACAGATTGCCAGGAGATTACAAACTCCACTGAAAGTCTATGCAGCAGAATGAACCAATGTGAGGACAGAATTTCAGATATAAAAGGTAAGATTGCAATTAGTGACCAGGAAAGAAAAATTGCTTTAAAATTGTAAGGGACCATGAGAAAGCAATCCAGCAGCTGCTAGACTATGCAAAGAATAACATAAGACGGACTGGAGTCAATGAAGAAACAGGAGAATGTGCAGATGACATAAAAAAACTGTTCACAGAAGTGATGGCAGAAAACTTCCCAAGCAAGGGAAAAGAACTTGACATACAGGTAAGTGAGGCATATAGGACTCCAACTAGCCTTGATTAAAAAAAAAATACACATAGGCATACAATAGTTAGGATTCCAGAAACTCAACAGAAAAACAAAGTTCCACAAGCAGTGAGAGAAAAGAAACAAATCACACACAAAGGAAAGCCCATCAGAATAACAGCAGAATTCTCAATGCAAACCCTCAAGGCAAGAAGAGCTTGGAGTGATGTATTTCAAGCCCTAAAGGCACATAGCTTCCAATCCAGACTGATGTACCCTGCAAAACTATCTTCCAAAATTGATGGAGAAATAAGATACTTTCATGATAAAGAGCACCTCAGGAACTTCATGAATACCAAACCAACACTCCAAAAACTTTTAGACAATATCCTAAGAAAAGACAATGAGGATCACAACCCAGGAAGCCCAGCAGAATGAATCCATTGGGTGTGACAATTTAAACGCAAAGGGGGACAATCCAACAAAAAGAAAAGGTCATGACAAGGCTTTTAAAACTTTTAACTTCATTTCCCTAATGAGTGTATAATTCAATCTTGTTACTGTACTGAGTAGTATTTTTCTGATTCCAGTGTTGCAGACCTTTCCTTGTGCAGTACTGGCTATTTATCATCTTGTGTCTACTTTTTAATCAGGTGGTCTATTAATGAGCTGTAAGAGTTCTTTATATATTCTGGTCATAGGTTATATCCATTGTAAACATGGTCTGTTTAAGGACTACTTTTCATTTTAATGATGTCATTTAAAGTTCTAAATTTTGATGGAATCTCATT
>NW_004624730.1:12604161-12650465 GCF_000247695.1 Heterocephalus glaber
GGCAGGAGTAGCTATCCTCTTTGCAGATCAAGTAGATTTCAAACCAACACTGATTAAGAGAGACGAGGAAGGACACCACAAAAAAAAGGGAAGAGTCAGAGATGGGAGGGGAATGGGGAAAAAAAGCAGCAGCAAGATATATCATGTACAGGTACAAATTCTCTATGATGAATGTTATCACTGTATATCTAAAATGTACCAATAAAAAAATTAAAATAAAAGACCTTGTAAAAAAATTTGTAGTTTTAGGCCAGGCCTGGTGGCACATGCCTGTGATCCCAGCCATCAGGAGATCAAGGCAGGAGGATCGTTGCAATTTTGAGGGCAGCCTAAGCTACATGGTGAGTTCAAGGGCAGCCTGAACTACGTAGTGAGACCCTAAAAATTTTTGTACAAAAAACAAAAGTAAATAAAGGTTTAGTTTTAATGTAATAAAATTTAAATCACATATGGTTAGTGCCTCTGTTTGAAACAGCATAGGTACAATGTGTGATCTTATTGTGCTTCCAGACAAAATGGAATTATCAGTTTCACTCTCTTGACAAAAACTGAACAGAGGGGCGGGGATTTAGCTCAGTGGTTCCGCCACCTGCCTCACAAGCGCAAGGGCCGGAGTTCGATCCCTGGTACCAAACCAAAAAACAAAAACTGAACAGAACAATGATTTTAAATAATGAGCACTTTAAGTAGCACAGGACAATGATTCCTGAGAGGGGGAACAAATGAGGTAAGCCCTATAATGGTCCCAGCTTACTGATGATAGTTTCAGGCCAAAGAACAGAGGAAGAGAACAAGGTCAAAGCCTGGGAGTCTCCTTGAGTATAAAAGACAGAGCTATGAATCCAGGCAGTTACATTTCACCAGGGATAGTATCAGAGATTGAGAGCTAAACAGGGAAAAGAGGTCAAGATCTGCCTAAGGGCCTCCCCTTCACAGTCTTCAGCTGATTTTGATTAGTATATGCATATGATAGAACCACTAGGAACCCCAAGAAAGGATTAGAGGGAACAATCCCTGTAACTCAAGAGGCAGCAGAACAATTCCCGTTCCCATCATTCACAGTAAGAAACTCTGATTCGCAAAGCATCAAAAAATTACCCCACTGACTTAAAGGCTGCTTTGGTCCTGATTAATACGTTTAAAAACAAGTCTCAAAGGATCAGTCTCCAAGTAACAATCTAAACCCTCTAAAAAAGTTCAAGAATATTTATAATACAAAAATATATTAACAACAGAGTAAAATTTTACAAGGCAAAATATTTGGCATCCAATCAAAATTAACCCAACATGAAAAGAAGCAAGAAAACAGCCGGGCATGGTGGTGCACACCTATGATCCCAGCTCATGGGAGGCTGAGGTTAGAGACCAGCATGAGTTCAAAGCCAGCCTGGGCTACGTGGTGAGTTCAAGGCCACCCCAAACTACATAATGACAGTCTCTCTCAGCAAAAAAAATTGCAGATTATAACCAATGATAAGCAAAAAAACAAGAGCAAACCCAGAAATAAGAAAGATGATAGAATTAGTAGACAAAAACATTAACAGTAAGTTACTGTTAACTATACTATTTCATAGGTTCAAAAAATTTTAAAAACACACCTAATAAGAGCATCAAAACATGAGGCAAAAACTGACAAAACCCCAGAAACTCAGAAACCCATACTTACAGATCTTAGTATCCCTCATTAACTGATAAAACTAAAATAAAGCAAGTAAAGACATAGAGGATCTGAATAACAAATAACCAACTTTTTTTAACTGACCAGAAACATTGTGAACAACTATTGTCTGACACAGCAATTTTTTTTTTTTTGGTACTGGGGATCAAACTCAGGATCTTGCACTTGTCAGGCAGGCACGGTGCCACTGAGCTACATCCCCAGCCAGAAATCTTGATTCTTATCCAGGTAACAAGGCTTTACAAAATAATTCAGGTTCTCAGAATTCGAATTCTATAGTTCTAAATAGTGTCCAGAGTAAAAAAGTCTTTGTAAATCCTCCATTCCTCAGGATTACAAACCCAAATAGTTACAGGGACAAGCTGGTAAAGGAAAGAAGTGTTAAAGGCTGGGTGTTATTATGGGCAAATTGAGAAGACATACCCTATCCATAAAAGGAAAAAAATTCTTTCAACTCCAGCCAATAATGCTATACCACGAGAGAATGTCAACCCATTTTTGCAAGACCTGACAATTTTCTAGAGGGCATCTAAAATCTGGATTTTTATGTGATTTAGCTCAGTGGTGCCAATACCTGCCTTGCAAGCAACAAGAAGATCCTGAGTTTGATCACCAGGACCAGCGCCCCCCCCAAAAAAAACACTGACCTTCAATTCAATAATCTTTGACCAAGCTTAAAAAAAAAAAATACAAATTCACAAACAAGTACATGGGTTTGGGGGTTTTATTTAAGAGACAAGGTCATGCTATGTTGCCCTGGCTGGCCTGAACTCCAGGGTTCTTGTGATCCCTTAGCCTCAGACTCTCAAGTATTTAAGAGTACAGGCACACACCTCAGAGCACCTGAACTAAATTTCTATTCCAACCCAACAACTTCATCTTACCAAAAAATAGAAAAAGGAGAAAATAATAATTTGTCCAAGTCACCAAAACAGATAATCTCATCTGGCCATATCTAACCCACCATGAAAATAAAAACAAAAATTGACACTTTTAGAGAAAACTGAAACTAGGTTGCTGTCAGAACAGGGAACTGAGTGTTATTTATCTTTTCAGAAATACATAAAAACTGGGGTTTTTTTAATTTTTTATTTTTATTTTTTCTTATGGTAAAACACTTATTGGTACATTTTAGATACATATAATAATACTCATCATAGGGAAAGACCGTTGAAAGACAAACTTTATCACAGGCTTTGTAAATTGTTCCCAAAGAATTCCCTCCATGAAAAATAGTCTAAACCAGGCTGGTGGCACACACCTGTAATCCCAGCACTCTGGAAGGCAGAAGCAGGAGGATCAAAATTCGAGGTCAGCCTGGGCACTTCAGGGACTTAGCAAGACCCTGTCTCAAAACAGAGTTTAAAAGGGTTGGGGGGTAGAACATAACTTCAAGCCTGAGGCAACCATAAAATCATTCAACATTATCCCATCTTTCTACTCTTTCCCCACAAGCCCACATTTCATCTACTCCAATTTATATCTTAAACGCAATCTCTGAAGCCAGGCATGGTGGCACACGTCTGTAATCCCAGCACTCAGGAGGCTGAGGCAGGAGGATCGCTGTGAGTTCAAGACCAGGCTGGGCTACATAGTGAGTTCCAGGGCAATCTGAACTACATAGTGAGACCCTGTCTCAAAAAATAAAACAAGGGCTGGGGATTTAGCTCAGTGGTTCCACTGCCTGTCTTGAAAGCACAAGGTCCTGAGTTTGATCTCCAGTACCAAAAACAAAAAAAAACAACAAAAAAGCAATCTCTCCCAAGCACCTCGCTTCTCTCAAGCTTCAATAACATTACTAAAGTCCCTGAAGGGTTTTTAAGAGATACAACCTCATTTTATGGCCCAAACTGGCCGCAAACTCCTGTGTATAAGCAATTCTCCGGCTTCAGCCTCCGCTTCCAGAATAGGTGGAATTAGACACACACACCACCACCACCACCACCACCACCACCACACAAGGAACTCTGAAAGGTATTTTAATTGGGCTGTCCTTATTTTTTTTTATTTTTTGCAGTACCAGGGATCAAACTCAGGAACTTCCATTTGTGAGGCAGGCACAGTGCCACTGAGCCAAATCCCCAGCCCTGTCCTTACATTATTATTTGTTTGTTTGTTTATTTTTGGTACCAGAGATTGAACTCAAGACCTTGCACTTGCAAGGCAGGCACTGGAACTACTGAGCTAAATCCCCAGGTCCACTTTACATTATTTTAATGTAATAATGAACCACTGGTGGTACGTGCATGACTGTCCCACCTGGCAGCTTGAACCACCACTGATGGTTAGTTATTTAACATCACAGAATAGAATTCAAGTAGGAGCTGCCCCAGCAGCAAGCCATGAATTGTGGCCCCATCATAAACGTGTTAAACCCACTTAATCTAGACTCTTCATGTTACCTCAAAATAAGTACCTTCCCTTACTTCACTTTTGGTATATCTGAGTTACCTTTTCACCTTCAATTTTTCCCATGCATATGTAGTAAACCATCAGGTTTTTCAGTTCTTCAACACAAGCTAGCACATTCTTATCAAGTATATGCTATGTGAAAGCACTGTGCTAGGTATGTTTAAATTTGAGTAGGAAATATTTAATTTATTTAATCAAAGGGAGGTAAGTCCAACCATAACAAAGTGTAACACAGCACAGAATAAAGAATTAAAACATGATGAACAGGGGCCGGGGATTTAGCTCAGTGGTTCCGCCACCTGCCTCGCAAGCGGAAGGACCCAAGTTCGATCCCTGGTACCAAAAAACCAAAACATGATAAACATATACATCAGTGGTAGCAAAGCACTGTATTAGCAAAGCGGGCTGTATTACTGAAAGCTATAAAAGGCTGGCCATCACTGATATAATGATGAAATTGTCCCTTCACATTATCTTATACTGTTTCTGTTCTTTCCACTTTCACCATTCTCTTCAGGTCTCTGATGTAGATCCATCTGTTACCCTCTCCTAAGTGGGTTTCTCCCTACTCTACGCCATATTTGACTGCCAAATTAATCTTTTCTAAAATAAAATTTCAATAGTATCAGTCTCCTACTTAAATATTTTTTCTCAAATGAGAAACAGTTATCTGTAAACCTGACTCTCCATCAAGATGGTTAAAATGCAGATTACAGGGCCCTTGCCCACAATTCGATCAGTCTGATTATCCAGAATGTGAATTTTAATGGTAATTTAGATTCAGGTAACCTACAGAGCACACTTCATTAAAAACAAAAAGTCTACAGGGTGAATGTCAAATTTCTTAGCCTAGCATCAAGGCTTGCCACATAAAAGGCCCCTAAGTAACTATTACAGGGTAAGGTCTCTCCTATAAGGAGTATTTATTCCAGATAAACTTTATTTTCTGCTCCCCAAAGAAGCCAACATGGTGGCACACACCTGTAATCCCAGCACCTGGGAGGCTGAGGTAGGAGGATCACCACAAGTTCAAGGCCAACCTGAGCTACCTAGGGAGACCCTGTCTCAAAAAAAAGTCTAAACTCGAAAGAAACCATCTATTCTCCTCCCTTAAATCTCATTGAAAATATCCACTATCTATACTACTCCTCTTGGCCCAAGCCCTGTAATTCCTACCATCTCACCAGACTGAATCAAATGTTCCTGTGTAATTCTATAATACCATACTGCCTGCCTCAAACCATTACTTAAACCTTACCATTACTCAAACCAGAATTATTATTAACTTCTCAGGTGTTTATGTCATGACAAAGGACTGTGGATCAAAACCTCTTTTGTCTTCCCATCAGCACCCAGAATCATACATTTAAAATATCCTTTCCCAAAGGCAATTTCAGCATGGATAAATATACCTAAGTAGGAATAAATTGTTTTAGAACTTTTAAAATACTAAAAAAGGAAAACTATAAAAAGGAGGGTTTTCTTAGGAAAATAAACCAGTTACATGTATCTCAAATAAGTTTATCTGTCGAGGAAATTATTAAACACTGCTCTTCCTTACTAATGTACAAAATAAAATGTTCCCTAAATTCTTCTCAAATGAGGAGCTATGGCACCGAAACTCTCAGGAGGCTGAGGTAGGAGGATCATGAGTTTGAGGCCAGTGTGGGCAACTTAGCAAGACCCTACTGCAAAATTAAAAGGGGTGGGGATGTAGCTCAGTGCTCCTCGGGTTCAATCCCCAGTAACACTTAAAAAAATTCTTTTCTCATTTTTTTTTTCCTCAGATGAGAAACAACAGGTGAACTTAAGTCTCAAGAAAAAAGCTAGTAAACCAACCTCTGCTTTAAGCCAAAGAGCTATTCAAAAAATTTCTGAAATTGTTACACATGCACAGATGTTAATTCTGTCAGGCATGGTGGTGGCACAAGACTATAAAATCTGAGGCAAGAGGGGCTGCAGGTTTAAGGTTGGGCAATTTAGTTAAGACCCTGTCTCAGAATAAAAATAAAGGCCCAGGGCCAGGGATTTATCTCAGTGGTTCCGCTGCCTGCCTCGAAAGCGCAAGGACCCAAGTTCGATCCCTGGTACCAATCAATCAATCAATCAATAACGGCCCAGAGTGGTGGCACATGCCTGTAATACCAGCACTCCGGAAGGCTGAGACAGGATTTTAAATCCAAACCCAAGCAACTTAATGACTTGGTAAGACTATCTCAAAATTTAAAAAAAAAGGGTTAGGGACATAGCTCAGTGCAAAGACCCTGGGTTTAATCCCCAGAACGGAAAAAGAGCAAAGTGAAAGGGAAAGAATAAAGGTGGTGGGTAGGAATGGGGGGAAAAGAGGGAGAAAGGGGGAAGGGCAGAGGAGGAGGAAGGGAAGAGGGAAGGGAGGGAAAATATGGCCCAGCATTCAGAAGGCTGAGGGAAGAGGATGATAAGTTCCAGGGAAGCTTGGTCTACACAGCCAATTCAAGGCCAACCTGGATACACAGCAAAATTCTGTCTCAAGAGAAAAAAAATAAAGTTCAGAGTATAGAAAAAAATGGAACCCATGTACACTATTGGGGAGATTGTAAAATGGTGCAATGATCATGGAAAAAGATGTATGAAGGATTCTCAAAAAGTTAAAAACAGGGCCAGGGATTTAGCTCAGTGGTTCTGCCGCCTGCCTCGCAAGCGCAAGGTCCTGAGTTCGATCCCCGGTACCAAAAAAAAAAGTTAAAAACAAAGGTCTCACAAGATCCAGTAAATCCACTTCTGGGGTATATAGTAACACCCTCAGGAAATACATTCCAAGATCCCCAGCAGATACCTGGAACCATAAAGTATATTGAACCCCATGTTTTTTCCTACACATACACTTCAATGACAAAATTTATAAATGCAGTAAAAGATTAACAAAAAAACCAATAAAATAAAACAATTATAATATACTGTAATAAAAATTATGTGAATGCAGTCTCTCTAAAAATACTTTCTTGGGCAGGGGATTTAGCTCAGTGGTTCCACCACCTGCCTCGCAAGCGGAAGGACCCGAGTTCAATCTCCAGTACCAAAAAAATAAAAAAAGTTTTAAAAAATAAAAAACTTTCTTATAGGGGGTATCAGTGTGACTCAGTGGTAGAAAAGCATGCTTGGCTGGCACACACAAGGCTCTAGGTTTAATCCTCAGCACAAAAAAATAAATAAAAATTTTAAAACGCCACAGCATACAATCTTTTTTCCTTATTAAGAACTGGCACCTTTTCACTTAAAGGTCACACTTACCTTTACTCTTTGGATTATTTGAACTGGCAGCATTACTCTTCTTGTACTCTGAGCATTATTAAATACGAGTGATCTAAACACAAGCACTGTGACACCAGGTATCTTGGGACAGTAGATGTGATAACAAAGAAGGCTACCAATTGTGGGTAGTATATACAGAGTAGATACACTAAACAAAAAAGGCAATTCACACCAAGGGTGGAAAGAGACAGCACAGAGATCAGAATGACATGGAATTTTGAATCATATACTTCTGGAATTTTCCATTTGATATTTTCAGACAGTAGACCACAGGTAACTGAAATTATGAAAAGCAAAACTGCAAATAAAGGGAAACTACTGTATATACAAAAGGACTGAAAGCAAGGTCTCAGAGATATTTGTGTACCCATAGTCACAGCACCGTTCAAAATAGTCAAACGTTGGGGATTTAGCTCAGTGGTTCTGCTGCCTGCCTTGAAAGTGCCAGGTCCCCAGTTTGATCCCTGGTACCAAAGGAAAAAAAAAAAAACCCAAGAGGTAGAAGCAACTCAAATGTCCATCAATGAATGAAAGGATAAACAAAAAAAATGGTATATATAAGATTATTTAAACCTTTAGCAGGCCATGGATTTAGCTCAGTGATTCTGCCTCCTGCCTCGAAAGCGCAAGGTCCCAAGTTCAATCCCCAGTACCAAAAAACAAAAAAAGATTATTAAATCTTAAAAAGGAAGGAAATCCTGTCGCATAGTATGACATAGATCAATTCTGAGAACATTAAGTTAAGTGAAGTCAGTCACCAAAAGACAAATACTATATGATTCTGTTTATATGAAGTACCTAGAATAGTCAAATTTATAGAAACAGGAGAAAGGTAATTCCAGAGGCTGGGCACAGAGGGAAATGGAGAGATGTTGTTAATGGGTACAGAGTTTCAGATCTACAAGATGAAAATACTGTGATCTGCAATAATATGAATATATAGTTAACACACTGAACTGTACACTTAAAGTGGTAAACTTTGTGTTACATGCTTACCACAAAATTTTTAATGATAGTAGCATAAGAAAATTAAAATTTAAGTATCAAATAAATTTATGTGTCTGAAAAGCATAAATATAAAACAATATAACAAATGCACAATTATTCAAATAGCCTTAAATTTGGCTTCCATCTAGAAACACAAGCCTAATATAGAGCTCACCTGTCATCCCAGGTACCTAGAAGCTAAGAAAAGAGGATCGATCACAAGTCTGAGATCAGCCTGGAAAACTTAACAAAACTCTATCTCAAAATTTTTAAAAAGTCAGGCATGGTGCACATGTCTGTAATCCCAGCACTTTGTGAAGCTGAGGCAGGAGGATCCCAAATTCAAAGCCAAACTGGACAAGTTAGTAATTTAGCAAGACTCTGTATCCAAATAAAAAAAGGGCTGTGGATGTAGCTGAGTGCAAATGCCCTGGGTTCAACCCTTAGTACTACCAGATAGATAAATACATAAATAGATAGATGGAAAGAAGGAAAAGCAAAAAGTAGAAGAAATAACAGTTTAAACCACACAAAGTTATATATTCAAATTACATATCAGAAGATTCTTGCTATTTATAAATTACTGCTTGCTCAGGCACAAAGCAAAGTTACTTCTGCTAAAAGAGAATCAGAATTCTAGAACTAAAAGAGATCCTTGTGGGCTGAGTGTGGTAGCACACACCTGTAATCCCAGCAGGCAGCAGGAGGCTGAGGCAGACTGGCACAAATTCAAGGCCAGCCTTGGCTATACAGTGAGCTCAAGTGGTTCCACTGCCTGCCTTGCAAGCACGAAGTCCAGAGTTCTATCTCCGGTACCAAAATAAATAAATAGATAATAAAATAAATTACATAGCAAGACCCTATCTCAAAAGAGAGAGATTAAGGGGCCGGGGATTTAGCTCAGTGGTTCTGGCGCCTGCCTCGCAAGCACAAGGTCCCAAATTCAATCTCTGGTACCAAAAAAAAAAAAGAGAGAGAGAAAGAGTGAGAGAGAGAAAGAGAAATAGAGGGAGACACAGAGAGTTAGCCTTGTGTGGCTCTTCTATTAAATTCAATGTGTGTCCACAATTGTTTTTACAAAGTGGCAACATGAAAAAAATACAAATAATGAAAGTAGTCTTTCACAGAACTAAATCTAATTTTAAATGATACTCTTTATTCTTGCATATCCTTACTGCTTTGACACTGAAAAGTTCTCTTTTCAATGGTACAAGTACTCATCCATTCAACAAACACTTGTTGAGCCAGACACAGACACAGACAGTACTTACTATATGATGTTGAACTTTAATCAAACAAGGCTCCCATCCTCAGGGAACCACCTTTCAGTGGAATTTAAAAGTAGCAGTCAACGACGAATGTAACTGTATTGTATACCTAAAATGTACCAATAAACTTAATGAAAAAAATAAAAGTAGCAGTAATAAGAAAAGATGATAGGCTTTGTATTTAAATCCTTAACTTGCAAAACAAAAGCTGGTCACCTTTGTCTTCATCCTATGTCAGAAGGAAACCATCTCCAGCCCCTTCCTATTTCATAAATGAGGAATTAGACATCTGAAGTGTCCACAACTATTATTCAGCACATCCACAGACAAAATCAATTTGTTTCTAGACTCTAACTAAAACACCTGGAACATATTCATATGCCTGAAGGGAAAAAGGACTGTAATTTTTGGACTGAGTATCTCCAACAGTAGTTTCCAGCTCTAACAGGATTTGACATGACCAGTCAAACTTTTATCATTTGAAGTCTTAGAAGTTTAAAACAAACCTAAAATCTCTAGGATGTAATTTATCATTTGTCAGGCCATCAAAAGAGAAATTCTACTTCCTGATATAACAAATTCAGTATTTGTAACAGCAAGAAATTGACACTCAAGAACAGTACCCACAGTTGTTCTGGTCAGTGTTTCTGTGCCCTAGAAAGAACAGTAATTCTCTGGAGCATGGCTATTTCATTCACTAAAAGCTTTAAAAGGTTTAAATATACAAAGCAATTGAAATAACAGTGATAATCACTAACATTTCAAATAACAATGATAACAGAACCTGTCATTCCAGTGAATAATCACGGCTTGACAAAAACTGACCTAACAGTAGTCTCTTTCCCTCACCACCTTTCTCTACTATGCAAAGGCAGAATATTAAACACTTGGCACATATGACAGTCACTCAGTTCATAGCTTTCTTCTTGTGGATTTGAAGTTTTTTAAAGACACTTAAAAATAAGCCTATATTCAACACAAATTTGATAAACAAACTTACAGCAGATTTAAAAAAAAAAAAAAAACAGGCAAAAAGTTAAAGCAACTTGCCTACTACACGGTAAATGCGAAGCCTTGTACCTGCTAAATGTGCAAGGCTTTTACCTTCCCTGATCTCTCATTTTCTTTCTCTGAGTCCCTCATTAAAACCTACATGTTAATTGACTGGACAGAGGGTAAAGAAAGAGAAGCACAAAAATGTACTCTATAAAGTATTTTCTCTAAAAACTTTATTATATACCAGAAGACACAGACAAATGCAAAAACTGCATTTATTACAAGTATCTTATGGCTAGAACACAGGATTAAAGAGGTTCAGAGAACAAAGAACTTTTTGCTGGAGTGAGCAAGGAAGTCAAGTTGAACCTCTGGAGAAAAGGAGTGTATTTTAGGCAAAGATAACTCCAAGAAACAAAGTAAGGAAAAGAGAAAGCAGACAAAAAAGCATGTTTGAAAAGGCAAAAAATATCTAATTGGCTGAAGCAGAAAAATTATGCCAGGCATAGTGGTACATGCCTGTAATCCCAGCACTTGGGAGGCTGAGGGAGGAGGATCACTGCAAGTTTGAGGCTAGCCTGTGCTACATAGTGAGTTCAAGGCTTGAGTCAAATTTCAAGCTCTGTTAAAATAAAACTCCCTATTTACAGCACCAAAATAGAATTAAACTATTTTTGCATATTTATTACTTTCTTAAGATTGCACACATGTGCAATAATATAAATGAGGGCCAGGGATTTAGCTCAGTGGTTCTGTCTGCCTCGAATGTGCAATATCCCGTGTTCAATCCCCAGTACCAAAAATAATAATAATAATATAAATGAGTTTATGGTTTTGAACTAAGAAAAAAAGTCTAGGACAGTACCTGGTACAAAGATAATTAAACGCTGGAGCTGAAAGCAAATAAATGCTTTTTCTCTCTCTTGATAGACTTGGGAGGAAAACCCTGAACCTACATCATTACTGCAATTTCATGCCAGCTACTCAATTACAGGGAAGTACAACCCACAAATCTTTTCCACAGGATGATGAGGGAGGGAGGCTTGAGCAAGAATGAATTACAACATTCCACTGTCAGAAAAATCCCCCTTGTGTTGCAAAGACTGGGTTTTTCTAAAAGACCACAGTAGGGCTTCAATACAATGTTTTCGGGTGTTTTTTTGTTTTTTTTGTTTTTGGTTTTTTGGTCTCATTATGTAGAGTTCAGACTGGCCTTGAATTCACTATGTAATCCAGGCCTGCCTTGAGCTCACTGTGATCCTCCTGCCTCAGCCTCCCAAGTGCTGGGATTACAGGCATGTGCCACCATGCCCAACTTAATATAGCTTTTACATTAAAAGTCATTTTTTGAAGTCCAAGTTAAACTTTGGAAAAATGTTTTCAATTAAACCACCACTATCCTGAAGCTACTGACAACAATTTAAAATCCCTACACAAACCATTCAAAACTACCATTTCCTCTTACAAAACTAAATCCCACCCACCTATCAAAGAGGGGACCTACAAAATCTGCAAGTGATATCCGATAATGCTATCACTCAGTATAGCTGCTTCAGCAGAGAGTGGGCTACCCTAGGCCCTCTTCCCCCTACTTCACCACAGTAGCAGTTACCCACTCTCCAAAAAAAAGCTCTGTGGAGAAGGAAGTTAGGGCACCTCCCAACACTAGGTCCTCAAATCACCAAAAGCTGTGCGGGTGTTACAAAAACAAAAGCATTCCAACAAGTGGACTGTGTAATCCCAGCCCTGAGAGGATGAGGCAGGAAAATCACAAGTTCAAGCCCAGCCTGGGCAACTTAGCTAGACCATGTCTCAAATTAGAAACTAAAAAGCAGGGGGCTGGGGACTTAGTTCAACTCAAAGGCTCTCGGTTCGATCCCAAGTACCACAAAAAAGGAAAAAGAAATAAATACTCTATAAGAGTGAGAGGAGGGGGACTGAGCACTTGGCTAGCATGAGAAGTCCTGGGTCTGATCCCCAACATTTCAGAAAAAAAAGGAAAGAAAATAGGAAATAGAAAAAAGTGAGAGCAGAATGAGAGTTACCACGAATCACAACAAATTCTCAGCCAGGGATTTAGCTCAGTGGTTCCGGTGCCTGCCTCGCAAGCACAAGATCCTGAGTTCAATCCCAGGTACCACAAAAACAAACAAACAAAATTCTCCATACTACACTTCCCTACTTGAATCTAGCCCAGGGCAGTTAACTGATTTGCCCTGGGTGACCGTTTCACTGTAAAGGTATTAATTGTGTTACTAGTCAGTCATACAGCACTTAATCAGTAACTCATTCAATTACTTAAATGTTTATGAGATTAAGTACACAATCTGCACCTCTTCTACACCTCTTCAGCATCTTGCCTCAGAGTATAAAGAATCCAGGATCAACCTCAAATAAAATTTCTGCTTTCACTCACTACTATTGCAAAATCACTATTTCTTTATCTGTGAAAGCCTGAAAGCACTTAAATTTCTCAAGCTAACAAAACGGGTGGAGCAACAAAACCTCAAAATTTGGGGTAAAACGAGAACATTAAATGATGAGAGCCGGGCATGGTGGCGTAAGCCTATGATCCCAGGACTCAGGAGGCAGGGGCAGGAGGATCCTCGAGTTCGAGGCCAGCCTGGGCTACATCGTAAGTTCAGGGCCAGCCTGAACTACAAAGTGAGACCCCTGTCTCAAAAAACAACGACAAAAACAAAGGTATGTATTAGTGCTCTATGACCCATTCCTTTGTCTTACATTTCATTCTAAATTTGTTGAAAACCATAGTAATTATCATACATGCCTAGTTAACACCAATCGTGCTTTTTGAAACATTTCAATTAAAAAATTTAGCATATGTCTAGATCTCTTAAAAATAGTTTAAGTGTGCTACTCAAGAATTTTTTTAACAAAATATCTAAAATAATCCTCTAGCAGGCCACAGCTTATTAAAACTACAAAATAAATAAAAATTCCCACCACCTAAAAAAGAAATTACTATTAGTGTCCAAGGGCTTACAGCTAACCCTCAAAGAATTCGGTGAAGAAACCAGGAAGAAAAGTTTCTTGCCAAGGTGTCTGGCTGTGGATGCATCAGACTATATACCACCACTCCCACGTAACACCAGTGAAGGAAAATGCAAACACGCCACATGTCCAGGTCTTAACCATGTTTTAAACCACCGTACGAATTCAACCGGTCCCCACAGCAAAGGCTTAAACAGGGAAAAATTGTGCCTGCGTATCTTAACTCCGTTTAAACCACGCGATTAACCGAGGTGAATTAAACTGTTTTGGATGTTAAAGCTTCCATACAAAGCGGTCTGAAAAGGTTCACTGCCTGTCTGAAACGCCGGGCAAAAAGCCCTCGGCGACTTTTCAAAACTAATGATTATACTGCTGCATAAACAACAAACACTGAATATAAGCTACGACGCCATGAAACCCTTTCACGATACCACTGCCTAGAAAGCTTTAAAAAAAAAAAAAAAAAAAAAGCACTTTTCAGGGAATTTTAAAAAGCTTCTCACCGCAAACACAGCACGAGAGGGACTGTCGGAAGTAAGGCAAGAGCCTGTTAATCTCTGTAAACGCCTTGGGGTCTCCGGGGTCGTAGTTGAGCACTAGGCGGCTCGCGGAAATGTAAAGAGCAGTAGCATTCACCGGGTTCATTGCAGACACTTCGACACCAATGGCTCCTGGTTGAAAAGAAAATCCGGATCCAACTTTGTAAGCAGCCAGGGAACAATGGCGAATTTGCAACAATTCGGAGGATCTCAGAGCACAACCATTGGCCAAAGAAGTAATCAAAATCCGTGCAAGTTTGTGGAGCTAAAGCAATCCTCCCACACATGGGGCCGTGGCGCCCCTCCTCCGTCCCTGAGAATTCCAGACCCAGAAACCGAGCAAGCGAGCGACACCAGCGTTCGAGTCCGTGCGGGCGGCGCTCGATCTAGCCCCGCGGCGCGGCGCGCGGCCCTCGTCCGAGCTGCATCTCGCGCCACCGAGGCGCCTCCTTAGGTCGAGCTGGCGGGCGCGGATCTTCTCCCGGGCTGTGCGACCCCTTACTCCATCGCAGGGCCCGGCGCGGAGGCAGCAGCGACAGCAAGAACAGAGGCACGGGCGTCGACTTCCCGGATCTAGTGCAGGAAGCCGCGGCGGCGGCTCTCGAGGTTACAGCTGCACCAGGCGGACGCCGCCGCCGCTTTCGCCATATCCGACGCGGGGCTCAGACGGCACCCTGGCTTTTTGCCCCGCGGCTGCAGCCGCTGCTCCCCGGAGAGGCGAGGCGGGCAGGAGGCCCCCGCCCGAGGGGAGGGAGGGCCGGGGAGGAAGTGCGCGGGCTGCCGCCGGCGGGAGGGGGCGGGAAGCAGGCCCGGCGGGCCGCGGCGGCGCCCCTCGCTCCTCAGTCGCACACTCCGGGGTCACCAGCGCAAGCGCCGCCCCCTCACTGCCCGGCCATCTTGTCGGCGCTGCACACACAGACGACTCCTCCGCCAAGCACGCCGGCCGCCGCCTTCCGCAGCGCTCGCCCGGCCGGCCGCGGCAGAGGCGGACGCTCACGGCGCCAGGCCCCGCCGCCGCCACCGCCCAGCGTACACGGCAAGGCCCCGCTGCAGGCCCCTCCCCCGCGCCTTGCCGCCTTCACCCTGACTCCACGCGCCACTCTAGTTCGGTAGGGCCCGGGCTGCTGCGGCTGTAATGGATCCCGCGGGCCGTGCGGCGCCTCAGGCCTGGCCGGGGACGACGACCGTTACCCCAACGGGCAAAGCCACTGTCATCCCCGAGACTCCCCCGCCGCCGTCGTCGCTAGCGCTCGCACGCATGCGCAGAGCATGCTCTCACCCCCTCCCCCGCGCTTCCTTTTCCCTTCGCTTCCCTTTTCCTCGGTTTAGCGAGCCCCCCCACACACGCCCTCCCGAACGACCGGCTCCGTAGGCGCATGCGCAACCCCCACCCGAATACCCCGCCTTTCGCCCTTACGCGTGCGCTTTGACCGCCCACCCAGAAAACCGGATAAACACATTAGCCGGTTCACACCAGCCCCTCCCTGCTGCTAGCCCAACCTAGGCTCACTGCGCATGCCTAGTTTCCCACTTACGACTCTCAAAACGGAGCATGCTCTCTTTTAGCCGCCAGCTGTCTCCGCCCCTCCCCCATGTGCTCTCAAATTCCCTCTCCTAGGCGTGAGGGCTGTGGTGAAATACTCGTTAGCTGACACATCCCTCCTCTGCGTGGGTTGTAGGCTTCCCACGTTATACTGCTTCGGTGCCCGGTACTGCTGACGTCTGGTAGGGTCGCGCCATGTGGCATTCTGCGCTGGCCCCCACACGGCCCTCGCCATCCCGCTGGCCTCGGCGTGAGGAAACAGCCTTTTGCGCCCCCAAGCCCCGCCCCCGCGGCCTTTCTCGGGGCGGCGCGAGCGACCACCGACCGGGCGCGGCCTGGGCTGCTCGCGGCGGGCACACGGTGTCAACGTGGCGCGCGGGCTGCGTTCCCGGTGGTCGCTGGCGTCCGAGGTCTCTGGGGCGCTGGCCCCGGGTGCCGTTTCCCTGCTGGTGAGAGCCTCGAGTCTTGGCGTCCGTCGGACTCAACTGGCCTGGGTCGCCCACCAGGATCGCCACGTATCGTTAAAAGAACAGCTGGGTTTTACAAACAGGTCCTTTTTGAGCTTCTAGCCATTCGGTGAACGAGAATGAAATCAGATTCGTCAAGTGTTGGGTGTTTGTTAAAAGAAGCTTTTGCTTTATTACAGAGCAAAGGACACAAGGCCATAAATAAAAAGCCTAAACAGATGAGTCTTCTCTCAAAATACAAAAAAACACCTTTTTTTCCTCTTAGTAGCACAAATAGAAATACCCATAGGAACCGTTTCTTGTCTGGACACACCGAGGCTCTTCATAATTATTTGCACATGGTAGATGGGCTTCGCAAAGGGAAAATGAACAGTTAAGCTATCTAGGAAATCCTATACAACCTCTGATAGGTAATGTGTATTACCTTTTTTTTAAGAAATCTTTTGATTTTTTTTTTTTTCCTTTATTTTCTTTTTTGGTACCAGGAATCAGACGCAGGGCCTTGCTCTTGCCAGGCAGGCCCTGGGCCACTGAGCTACACATCCCCGGCCCAGTGTTAACCATTTGAAGACAGGTTTTTTTGTTTTTTCACAAGGCCTGGAATATTAATCAGCACCTAAGTATTAAGCAATAAGAAATACTAACTTTGTATAGCAGCTGCAAGCCAGAATGTGGAAAATGGTTTTGGTAGTCTTGTATTTGGAGAACGACAAGTATTCTAAAATTAACTTTTTTTTTTTTAACTCCATCTGCCTCTTTGGGGGGAGGGGATAAAAGATCTTTCTTAAGCTCATCTTCAAATATAACTGTATAGTTCTATTTTTATTCCAGACTAAACTCTTCTCCCACAAAATACTACGGGTTGCTCTCCCCCAGAGGAGCAACATGGAGGGTAAAATAATCAGCACTGTTTTCCATCCAGGCAATACAAATTAGCAGTCACTCCACATAAGTGATTACTTGCAGGGCATTAGCCTGCTGATTTTCTCATAACTGGATTTTTTAAAATCTCTTGAGATGTACACATTCTAAATCAAGATTAATTCTAATGATGGTTCATTTACGTGAGAGTTAAACCCGTTCTTGTTTAGCCTCGAAATTGGTTGTGACTGGTAAAAGATTATGGTACTAAAAGGCAAAGAATCAAGTATCCTTTCTTGTAATAATTATTGGCTTGCTTGAGCCTTGCCTAAAAAGAAAACAAGTGAATTGTTTATAGAAAATAAAGTGATTGGACCAAGTATTTAGGAGAAATACATAAAATCTCTTAAATTATCAACTTAAAATCATTTTATCATATTTTGTTTAATTCTTTTCTGGAAATAAAAGTGTTAGAGAGCCGGATGTGGTGATACACACCTGTAATCCCAGCACTCAGAAGGCTGAAGCAGGAGGGTGGCAGTGAGTTGGAGCCCAGCTGGGGTTACATACTGAGGTCAAAACCACCCCAAACAGCTGGGGATTTAGTTCAGTGGTTCCACCACTTGCCTGGAAAGCACAAGGACCCAAGTTACATTCCCAGTACCAAAAATAAAAAGATGTTATATACATGTACCAACTTCCCATGATGAATGTAATCATGTACTGAATACATGTACTAATAAAAAAATTAAATATTTTAATGAACTTTTTATTTTGGAACAGTGAAATTTACAGACTTAGTGAAGACCATTCTTACATAATCCAATTTCTTTGTATATTTTTAAAAATTAATGAATCATAATACATTAAAGTCCATGCTTAATTCATTTTTTTCCTTAATGTCCTCTTCCTGTTCCATAATCCCATACAAGATACCATGTTACATTATCTTCACATCTTCTAGCCTCCTCTCAGCACTCAGGTACATTTTCATCTCAAATAACTAACATTTGTGCACTCCTATAATTCAGATCTTGGAAGACTGAGGCAGGAGGCTCATGTGTTAGAGGCCAGCCTGTGCCACATAGACCCTATCTCAAAAAAACAAAAAATTGCCACTCTAACTGGGTAATGTGGTATACACGTATGATCTCAACTACTTCAGGAGGCTGTGGCAAGAGGAACACAAGTTTGAGCCCATCCTGGGCAACTAAGTGAACTATTATCACAAAATAAAAAGGGCAGGGAATGTAGCTTAGTGTGAGACCCTGCATTCAATCCCCAGCATGGCAGGAAAAAATAATCATTATCCCTGTAGTCGTTTACATGTCCTAATTGTTTGTATTTTAGAAAACAGAACCAACCTTAATTTCCAACTTGAAAACAACCTACCTTATAGTACATCTACATAGTGGACTATTATATAGCTGTAAAAAGGTTGTAAAGTATATTTATTGAGATGGAAAGATGTTCATAATACCTTACTTTTTAAAAATCTTAACATGAAAACATTTTGAAATCTGAATAGCTATGCATCTGAATAGCTATGTCTGTAAAGATATAAACAACAATATTAATATTTTTCTGGACAGTGAGGTTACAGAAAATATTTTTTTTGTCTGCATACACATTCTAGTAAAGCTTTCCTGTTCTGTTCTCCAAGATTGTCAGATGCTTACCTCTTTTGTTATACTTCCCAGATTAAACTACAGTTGCTGGATTAGGCCTGTCTCTTCTTATTTAAAACTGTTAGAAAGTTAGAGTTTCCTCACTTTTATTCACATTGCCTTTTTTTTGGTACCCGGGATTGAACTCTGGACCTTGTGCTTGCAAGGCAGGCGACAGAACCACTGAGCTAAATCCCCAGCCCCATACTGCCTTTTATTCTCATTGCTTAGCTTACAGCCTGACATATCATGGTATTTAGCAACTGCTAAAATAATGCTTACTAGAAATATGATGTCAGCAAAGGCAGCAGAGCAGTGCACACTACATAATAGACATGGACAAATGTTTGGTTTTTTTTTTTTTTAGAGGCATAAGATGTCTTGCAATTTTAAAGACAGTTCTTGCTTCAGTTTGATTAATGTGAATTTTAAAGTCCTTAATAAAACCCAAAGTGTGGATTGATTTGTAACACTCACAATATCAATCAACAAGTATTTATTGATTGAACACTGGCATGCCAGGGTCCATGAAGTAAATGCAGAATGCTTTCAAAGAGCAAAGGCCAGGCTGGGCCTTAGAGAGTCCTTAGGGACTCTCTAAGGGATTAGGCCCTTCACAAAATTATGAAATAGTTGTTTGCCCTTTTTCTTTCTCCTTCTCCTTCCTTTTTTTTTTTCTGCAACAAAAAACTGTCTAGAGGTGATGCTTTCTCTCCTTCCCAAACTCCCTTCTCACTACCTAGTATCTCCACCCCATTACACCCATCCCAACCAAAAAACATTTTTTTTCATTACTGAGGAGTAAGCCTTCTGCCACTGTGCTACATTCATACCTCTTACCTGTTTTGAAACAGTCTTGTTAAATTGCCCAGGATCCTCCTGTCTCAGCCTCCTGAGTAGCTGGAATTCTTGGCATATGTCACCACAGCTGGTTCCAAATTTTGACAAATCCTTAATCTACCACCACTGTGGAAAGCAATCAATCTAATGAAACTAAGTCTTGAGAAAGTAATAACAGCTTAAACTAAACTTTAAAAAATTCTTCAGACCAGGCCGGGGATTTAGCTCAGAGGTGTCGCTATTTGCCTCAAAAATGCAAGGTCCTGAGTTCAACCCCCGGTACTCCCTCTCAAAAAAAATCTTCAGACAAGCCAAGCATGGTTACGCATGCCTATGATCCCAGTATGCCGGAGGCAGAGGCAGGAGGATTGCTGCGAGCTCAGGGCCAGCCTGGGCTACACAGTGAGTTTTAGGACAGCCTGCACTACAAAAGCGAGACCCTATCTCACAAACGACAACAACAAAAATCTTCAGACAATGGCCAGAATTATAGGGAACAGTAAAACAGATGAAGTTAAATTAAAATCTGATCTGGATCTATTCTTTCTTTCCTGATCATTCCTCTTTGACCCACCAAACTTTCTCCTCCATCTTCTACTTTTTCAGCTGGGGTCATACCCCTCCCCCTCCTTAATCTTAAAGCCCTCAAGAACCTTTTTTTTTTTTCCTGGTACTGGGGATCGAACTCAGACCTTGCACTTGCAAGGCAGGGCCCAGAACCACTGAGCTAAATCCCCAGTCCAAGAACCATTATATTAATTCCTCTTGATATTTTTCCTGTATCATGTTTCGTATCAATACATCTATTTCTTTCAACCAAAACATTTAGCAATTCTGGCACTCATTTATTTTACACCTCAAACATTAAAACGACTTTTAGAGTCCTTATCCCTAATTCTAGCTTAACAAAGTACCTTGCTTTAGTGGCTATCCATCTTGTACAGTGCCACATACATTAAGATACCCACTGAATGATACTATTTTCATTCCCTAAGATATTTTCAACACTATTAAATGCCCATTAAATTTGTCCATTCATTTATGCAACCAACATTTATTGCCAGTTATATGCCTGGCATTCAGAATACAAAAATGGATAATTCAACATTTCCAGCCCTCAACGTGTTCACAGTCTAGTTGGGGTGGCACCTATGTACACAGCTTATTTTTAATTCAGATCTGTACAGACTTGGGGATCTTCTCCATGCAAATCTAAAATGTCTTAACAGATATTTGTTATGGCTTAAACTAGTTTATGTGGACTTTCCCAGGAAAATAACTGCAATTATTCATAGCATTGTTTCTAAAGGAAAATGTGTTCTGTATTCCAAACAGTCAATTTAAAATTGAATTTTTGGAACACAGCCAATTTCCCCCTGGGGATGTCTATTTTTCCATTAATGAAGAATCCCTATCTTAGGACAATGTATATTTCTTTACAGCTCCCACCTGTTGCACATGGCCTGTCCGGCATGGCCAGTCATAAAACCTGAGGGCTGCATAGCCTTATGGTCAGTAACAAACTTACCGGGGCTCAGCACTACGTGACTGAGACTGTCCTCTGGTCAAGCAGGTAGGACTAAAGTAGCTTCAGGGCAAAAAAAATTTTTTTTTTGGTACAGGGGATCAAACTCAGGACCTTCTGCTTTCGAGGCAGGTGATGGAACCACTGAGCTAAATCCCCAACCCAACTTCAGGCCAAAATAACTGTTTACCATTTCACCAAAGAGTCCATCAGGTGAGAGATGCAAATTTAGAACTGCTGCTATGTGAAATGAGAGAGGGAGCTAATTAGAGACATAAAAAGGTGTATTGTAGTAAAGATTTTTAGGGTACATCTCTTGGATAAAATAAGATCCCTAAAAATATCTAAATACATACTCCTGAACCATAAAGGTTTAAAAGTAGTCTTTGCAACTCTAACACAGACTAGGCTAAGAATGAATATTTCTAATCTGAAGTTGACTGATCTAGATTTTGTGAGTCAAACTGCCTTTGTTACTCCTAAACTTTGGGAAGTGACATGAGGCAGTGAAATAAACATGAGCAAATCTGAACTCTGATACTGTGTAGACTTAAAGAAAGAATATTCAAGCTCACTGAGTCTTAGTTTCCTCATCTGTAAAATGGGTTCAATAGTACTCTCCTTGAAGAGTCATATGTTCATCAAATGTGTTTTTACCAGAAGCACTATGGATATACACAGGTGAAAATAACAGTCTCTAAGAGTTCCAGTCTACCAGTTAAGACAGAAACAAACACAGTAGCAATGCAATAGAACAAGTACTTCAGTATGGTGCTGTTAAAACAGAAGAGACACCTACAGCTGTGGAGGCTCAGGGAAATGAGGAAGTGATATATAAATATTACTAGATAGATGGATAGGAGAAACGGAGGAAGAGCAGGAAGAATCTCTAGGCAGAAACTAGAATATATAGAAACCCCCAGAGGAAGATGCTTACATATTTGGGAAATTTCATCATGTAGTTAAATAGGGCTAAGGTATGTATAATACAAGGGGGAAAATGATGAGAAATGAGATTAGAGTAATACGCAGGGATCAGGTTACCAAGAACCTTATCAACATTATGAAGGTTATCTTGAGGGTAATGGTGCATCACAGAAAATAGATTGTAGGAAGAGAGGAGACTAGAAGCTGAGAGGTCAATTAGGAAGCTACTGTACTATTTCATCCAAAAATGATTTTGCTCAGGGATTGCAAATTACAATCCAAAGGCCTGGCACCCTGCCTATCTTTGTATGTGATAAGGATGTTTTTTGTGTTTTTTGTTTTTGTTTTGTTTGTTGTATTTTTAAATAGTGGGGTTTTTTGTTTGTTTGCTTGTAAGTGGCATTGGAGATCAAACCCAGGGCTTCCCACATCCTGGACAAGTACTCCATCACTGAGCCAAACCTCCAGCCTTGAAAGATTTTAAAAGTAATAAATCTTTAGCATTGTAAAAATTAAAATAAAAATATTTCATGACACATAAAAGTTATATCAAATTCAAATTTCAGTGTACATAAAGTTTTACTGGAACATAGCTCTGAGTCATTTATGAATTGTGAGAGTTTCTGGTTTGAGTAATTGTGACTAGCAAAACCTAAAATATTAACTCTCTGGCCCTTTACAGAAAAACTTTCCTACCCCTTAATCTTGAGCATGAAAATAAGATGGTGGCAGTAAAGAGTGTGAGATATTAAGGAGACTGAGTACTAAGATTTAGTTAATAGTGGAATGTGAGAATGAGATACAAAGATGATATCCACATTCTCTAATTCTAGCACTAATAATAATAAACATTTCAATAACCTTACCATGTGCCAGGCACTGATATATTGACTTATTTAATCTGCTCGACAACCCTGCCAGGTAAATATTATCATCCCCATTTCACATATGAAGAAACTGAGGCACAAAAATTTAATAATCTGTTCAAGGTCACAAAGCTAGTGTGAGGTGAGAATTGAATCCAGGCAATCTGGTTCCAGAATCTCTATTTTTAATGCTATTAAATATATTTGCAGAAACTTGGAAATTAGCCAGAAGAATAAGTTTAGAGGGAAATGATGAATGTGGGCTTTGGATATGTACAGTTGGAAGTGGATAGGAGACCTCCAGATGAAATGTCCAGTAGACAGTGAGATAAGTGGGTCTGGTTCCCTGGGGTCAGGGGAGAAGGAGCTGATATAACTAGCATTGTGCAGATGGCTATAGGAACCATGGTAGGGAGAAAGATTACCCAGAGTGGGTAAGTAGAGACGAAGGCTGAGACTGAAACTCTGAGGACCACCACTACATAAACAAGAGAGCCGGGGGAAAGGATCCCACAAAAAAGACACAGAAGGAGCAGAGAGGTAGGCAGCAAACTAAAAAGTTAATGTGACTAAGGTAATGTAAGGTATTTAGCATCATATCTAGCACACAATTAGGCTTAGAAATGGTGGTGGCTTTGACTATTGAAGTCTTGTTGGAAGGTCATACTTCTTTCCTAATTGTGTTCTGGGGCTGTCCCAGCACTTTTTCATATCCCCATATCTTCAAACCTTCATCTCATGTTTCCTTCCATTCATTCATTTATTTTTTATTTATTTTTTTTTTTTTTGGTACTGGGGATCGAACTCAGGTCCTTGCGCTTGCGCAGCAGGCGGCGAAACCACTGAGCTAAATTCCCGGCCCTCATTCATTTATTTCTGAGGATTAAACCCAGGGCCTTAACACTGAGCTATACATCTTCACTCCTTGTTTTTGTTTTTGTTAATTTTGAGACAGAGTCTGACTAAGTTGTCAAATTGCTCAGGCTGGGCTCAGACTTGTGATCCTCCTGCCTCTGCCTTCCAGTGTACTGGGATTACAGGCATGAATCACCTAGCCTGGCTTACCTTCCAATTGTTAGTAGAGGACCTTACTGCTACCTTAGGGAGAAAATCAAGATCTCCTTCTTCACTATATCAAACTATTCCATAACTCCCCATCTTCTCATCTTTCCCTTCCATCTCTGGCTTCCTCCAGAAATTTGCTCCATGGGTTTCCCATCCTCTTCACCCCGCTGCCTCTCCTTGCTATCATTGCCCCTGGTTCTGCCCAGCTTCACCATATGCTCCAAACCCATCTTTCAGTTCATATCTCTCACTCTCTTCCTTTAATCTGTCAAACTTATTTTGTTTATCCATTTCTTTTTTTATTAGTACATATTGCAGTACATACTGATTACATTTTTCATGGGAAGGTGGTACATGTGCATTACTCCTCTTAATTCTTTTTTCATCCCCTACCCCTCTCATTTCTCCCTGCTCCCTCCATCTCCTGGTCCCCTTCCCATCTGCAAAAACTCTCTTTCCATTTTATTCTTTCAATTCCTTTTCTTCATTCTCTTTCCTTCCTCCCTTCCCCCATCTCTTGAGCCCCTTCACATTTGAAAAAGATCTCCTTACTTCCTATTATCTTTTATTTTGCCTTTCATTTATATTTTGGGTTTCTTATATAAGAGAAACCGTATGATATTTATTCATTTCTTAATCTCTTGCAATCAGAATCTCTGTCCTCCTACTGTACTGAAAGTGTATTTTGCAAAACCACAGTAAGCTCAAGGGGATAGTAATCATAGACCCCTTGAAATACTCTGTAACAAGGGAAGTTTAACAGAGGAGTATTTCCTGCTTTGTAAGTGGAGATTTTAGTAATTTTGCCACCTTTTAACCATTTTTCTACAAGTGAGTGGGAATCTTTTTCCTTTTCTAACCTCTATAGCATTTTACTGTATTAAAGGAAATTCCTTCATAGCTACCAGGGGAACCCATCAAGAATAGGGTATTCCAAAAAAAAAAAAAAGAATAGCGTATTCCCAAACAGTTGTCCCCTAATTTCACTCTAGGTTATGTAAAACCTGTCTAGGTTACGCTTGAAACTATCCTCTGTGATGGGGCTTAGCACCTGTACCTGGCTCAGCTGATCTTTGAGGTCAAACGATTATCCTTCACTGTCTTAGTAGAGGTACTTTGCCTCTACTAGCATTTTGTCTCTAGATTCTAGAGACAGTGGCCTCTGATTTTGTCTGAGAATTGACATGGGTCATCCTCCAGAATAAAGGACATGAAGTTAAGGACTGTATTATACTCCCTACCCTCTTAGGCCCAGCCTGTCACATAGTAGACAATTAGTAAATGTTTGTTGAATAATTTACTAAATATTCCCTTGTGTTATGGTTTGTGTCTAGATGTCCCCCCAAAGTCTCATGTGGCCATAGGTGGCTTTTTCAGGGGCGGTTGAATGTAGAGTGTAAGATGCTGGGATTAAGAGTGTGTAATTTATCCCCGGGACCAAAAAAAAAAGAGTATGTGATTACTAAATCAGTCCACTGATTGGTTTGGCACCACCCTAATGCTAGTAGGCTGGATAAGATAAAAGGGGCAGAAAGATATTGTTAAGGGCCCTTGTTGCTTTGCTACCTTCAGTCTGCCATAAACTGTTCTCCCTCTGCCATGTGCCACCCTAGCTTGAAGCCAGCTGATTATGGACTAAAGCCTCTACAAACTGAGCTAAATAAACCTTTCCCCTTTTAACTTTGGGTGTTGGGTATTTTGTCTCAACAATGAGAAAAGTAACTAACACACCTTGTAGTCTATTTTGGTAGACAAATCTTTTCTTCTATTTCTTCTTTGTTTTCTTTAGTTAAGTAAAAAATAGTTAAGTTTAGTTAGTTTTGTTTAGTTAAGTAAAAAAATTTCTTTTAAGAGGCATTCAGTTTAATGTTTCCATTGTATTTATATAAAGTCTAATAATAGTCGCATTACAATTAAATATATTGTTAGTGCCATTTTCTCTCTAGTTTCAGTGCATTATAAACACTTGATTTAATCAACCTCCCTCTGAGTTAAAGTAGGTATATTATTCTCATGAGGAAACCCAGGCACAAAATGGTTAACCATTTTAATGGTTGATAAATGGTTATCAAATGAGGCAGAAGTTTGTAAGGCTCCAGATAAAGGTAAAACCATCCAGTCTAATCCTCAACTACTGAAGCACACCTGCCAAACTTAACAACATTATAGCTGTATGAATATAAGCGATACTGATTTTAAACTTTTTTGTTCAAATATGTTTATAAGAAAAAAGAAAAAAAAAGACCATTCTATTTCCAGTACTCAGGATTAATCTCTATTGTGTAAATAATCTTTTTTCATTGTGTCTAGCTAAAACTGTTGTTTTGGTGTTTATAAATTGGATCCTAGGATATTTGTGCCTTTGGTTAATAAGTTTTAATATCATTAAATATTTTCAGTATCATTTTAATTACTATGGATATATCAGTCTTTCATTGAACATTTCATTAAACAATTCATTAAATAATATAGGACTTTGTCTATTATAAATCTCTCTTTAATGATAATCCTTAAAGGTAAGATTATATATATATTATTTGTTTAGAATAAACTCTAAAAGGAGGAAATTCTGGCAAATTGAATGAACATTTTGTAAACAAAGTTTTTAAAACTGAACTAAGAGCCAGGCATGGTGGCACATGACTATAATGCTACTACTGTGAGAGGCTGAGGCAGGAGTATCTCAATACAAGCCCAGCCTGGACAACTTAGGCAACTTACTCAGACTCTGTCTCAAAATCTAATAAATTAAAAAAAAAAAAAAAAAGGACTGGGGATATAGCTATTATGGCTTATATCTAGATGTCCTCCAAATCTTTATAGACTCATAGGTGGGGCTTCTGGAAGTTGGCTGGATCATGGGTGTGTGATATTGGATTAAGGTTACAATAACTAGATTAGTCCACTGATTGATTTAGCATGCCTCTGGAAGTGGATGATGGAAAGGCCTATTACTGACCAATAGGCTTGTACCCTGAATGGATTAAAAAGGGAAAGGAAGGCTTGCTGCTTGCTGCTTCCTGCCTGCCTTGCCATGTTTCTCCTCTGCCATGACCCCCGTGCCATGTTGTCCTGCCTTGGAGCCAGCTATGGACTAAAATCCCTACAAATTGTACATTAAAATGAAACCTCTACAAACTGAGCTAAAATATACCTGTCTTCCTTTGACTTGTGGATGCCAGGTATTTGTCCTAGCAACAAGATAATAACCAAGATATAGCTCAGGGGAAGGCCTTGGTTCAATTCCCCGTACCACAACCAATCATTCAACCAACAATAAAATTAAACTGGACTAGGAAAAATAAGTCTGAGTTCTATATAACAAAGCCATTATGTAATTGATATACAAAGGGTCCTTATAAATCAATTTTTTAAAATTATTGATGTTTTATTCTCTCCCCTGAAGAAACTGCCAAAACATTATAACTTCTTCAAAGATTTTTGACTGTTTACTTTTATGAACAAAAATTGTAATTTTCTTATTTAAAGTATCATCCAGGACAAATACCATGGACCTGTAAGATGCATGTTGCCAGTATCACTCTAGGTAGCTAATTTCTTTTTATCTTTTATAAATTAACTTTTAAAACACAAATGTAATAGAAGAAAAATGTGGAAAGGACATGTATAGAAAATCATATAAAAAGAAATACAAGTGCTATAGTCTGAACATTTGCATCCCTCCAAATTCATCTGTTGAAATTTAATGCCCAAAGTGATAGAATTAAGAAGTGGGGCTTTTAGGTGAGAATTAGATCATCAGGACAGAACTCTTACTAATGGGATTAGTGTTCTTTTCTTTCTAGATTTTTTATTTCTTTGAGACTAGGTCTCACTGTATTGTTCAAACTCCTGGTCACTAGTGATCCTTCTGCCTCAGTCTCCTGAGTAGCTGGGATAACATGCCATTTTACCTGGCCTAGTCCCCTTACAATACAAAAGAAGCCCACAGGAAGCTGGCATGGTGGCATGCTCCAGTAATCCCAGCACTTGAGAGGCTGAGGTAGGAGTATTGCTTCAAGTTGAGACCAGCCTGGACTACATAATGAATTCAAGGCCAGGCTGAACTACATAGCAAGAACTTTTCTACAAAAAATACCCATGAAACAGGTAATGGGGAAAAAAATAAGAACCAAGATACATCTTGTACAGGTACAAGCACCCAATGATAAATGTAAATGTATTGTATACCTAAAATGTAGCAATAAAAGAATTACCAAAAAATAAAATTAAAAATTAAAAAAAAAACATGAAAACTTGTCTGCCCCTTTCACCATGTCCAGTAACATAGCACTGTACATCAGGAACAAGTTCTCACCAGACACTGAATCTGCTGGTGCCTTGACCTTGGACTTTTCAACTCCTAAAACTGAGAGATAAGTATTTGTTAATTATAGGCTATAAGACAAAACCACACCCCTTAAAAGACAGAGATCCTATAATATTTGGCTTTTCATTGTCTAATCTCTACTTTCAACAGTGCTATATTAACTTGAAACCAACCCCCCACCCCTCTAGTGTGGTCGTGAGGACTGAACCCAGGATCTTCAAACTGAGCTACAATCCTCAGCCCATTTTTAAATTTTGATTTTTTTTGTGTGTGTGGTACTGAGGATTGAACTCGGGACCTTGCACTTGTGAGGCAGCCCAACTGAGCTAAATCCCCGGGCCCCATTTTTAAATTTTGAGACAAGGCCTCATTAAGTAGCTCAGTTGGCCAGGCAGGCTCAAATTTGCCAACCTTCTGCTTCAGCCTCCAGAGGACTGAAATTATAAGCATGTGCCACCATTCCAAGCTCTAAATTGAACTTTTGTGTCCCTATCTTATTTCCTGGGCAGATGTACATTGGTGTGGCAGTCCCACAGTCACCAGGGAGCTAGGCGTGTCTTCATTCTCCACCATTCAAATACATACCTTCTACCCTCAAGGTTATCTAACATAGTCCAAGATGGCTTCTGAACCTGAGCATTTCAGGTAATGAGGAGGAAAAAAGATAAGAAAGATGCCCACCTCCCAGCTGAGTCACACCTTCTAAGTAGCCTCCAGGTTTAAGTAGCTGCACATATAATACTATACTCTTAAACTTCTTTGGCTATAACTTAGTCACATTGTCATGTCCATCTGGAAGAGGACACACACACACACACACACACACACACACACACACATCCTTAAGTTGAAATCAGCTATTGACATTCTTGCCTCACTTGTTAAACTAATTTTTTTGAGGGCCTGATGTATTTGTTGATTGATTGACTGATTGTGGTACTGAAGATTACACTTGAGCTTAGCCAAAAGGCTGAGAAGTGATGTGGTACTGAGGACTGAAGCCAGGGACTTTGCAGTGGGCTATATCCTCCACCTTTTTTTTTTTTTGGCAACAGTCTCAAGTAATCCCGGTTGGACATGATGTTGTACTCTTCCTGCCTCAGCTTCCCAGAGTGCTGGGATTACAAATATGTGCCACCACGCCCAGCAGTTTATTTGTTTATTTATTTATTTATTGGAATTTATTTATTTTTGAATGAGTGAATGAGTGGTTGTATTAATTCAGGTCACAGTCTTTAATCCATCTTATTTCATATTTTCACTCCAGCCACTATACTGTAGTGATTTAAATGATCCATCCCTCTTTCTTTTCCCAATTACTGGGGGATGAATGCAGGCCCTTCAAACTACATCCCCAGACTTTTTATTTTTTTTAATTATGAGACAGGTTCTTGCTAAGTTGCTAAATTGCCCAGGGAGAGCTTGAACTTGTGATACTCCTGCAACACCCTCCCAGAGTCCTAGGATTACAGGTGTATACCACCACCAGCTATCCTTTCTTTTTGAAAAATCATCATATCAAGATCTCTTAACATCTCTTCTGAGTTTTTTGTTTTGTTTTGTTTTTTGTTTTGGTACCAGGGATCGAACTCTGGACCTTGCACTTTTGAAGCAGGCTGTGGAACCACTGAGCTAAATCCCCGGTCCTCTTCTGAGTTTTAAATTTGCATCTCTAGATTCTTTGTTCCATCTTCAGCTGGATGTCCCTCGGCCTCTTAAAATTTATACTCAAAATCAAAATCATCATCATTTCCCCAACATCTGACATTTTTTTTTTCCAACTTCTCACTTTACCCTTCCCTATTCTAGTTTCCCTTTCCCTCAAGCTTGTAACCTTGGGATTACCCTTTGAGTGTTCCCTTGCAATGTCTATCAATTCTTTTTCTCAAAAAGATCAACAAAACCACTTTATTACAAATGCTCATCGTAAATAACTTAAAACACAAACAAAAAGGCCACCCGTAAATCCATCTGTTTACTATCTGAGGTTTTTATAGACTTCTATTTATGTGTATACAAATAGATATATATTTTCTGCCAAAACTACATCATGAGCATAATTTTGTTTGGGAACTCATTTTATCTTTTAACTCATGTTGTAAGATTTTCCTATGTCATTAAATTTTTCACCTACAACATTGTTTCTCATATTGTGGTCCCTGATGGTTTCAGCATCACCTAGGAACCTGAAAATGCAAATTCTTGGACACTGTCCCAGACCTCCTTCCCAAATCAAAACTCTGGGAGTGAGCCCAGCAAGTTGTGTTTTAAAAGCTCTCTGAGTAATCTTGATGTACACAGAAGTTTGAGAGCTACTCTTCTACAAAATGACTTTTTAACAGCTGATATTACTTCATTGAATAGCAATACTAAAATCTATTTAATTATCCTACCCGTGTTGGAGATTGAAGTTATTATTTTAAAACACTACATCACTACTGAGTTCAATCCCTGGTACAAAACAAAACAAAAATGCTTAAATAAAAACACTACACCATGCCTGCTTGGCAAGCACAAGGTCCTGAGTTCCATCCCTGGTACAAACAAACAAACAACAACAACAACAAAACACTACAGTGAATATTGTTGCAGTTAAACTTTGAAAACATCCATAAGAGGAAGTACACTTCTATTTTATTTAGATCACTGTGTTTAGGGCTCTTTTATTCAGCAACTTTGCTTGTACCCTAAAGTACCTTCTTTACTTCAAACTTATAGTAGACTTATTAATACTGGATAAGATGAATTGTAGGTATGGGAGACTTATATTAGGAGATCTGGTTTAGAAGTCTACTATACATTTTGTTTTTGTTTTTTTAATTTCTCATTTAGTGTGTTTCCTTTTTTTTTAACGGTACCGGGGATCGAACTTGGGACCTTGCACTTGTGAGGCAGGCGGTGGAGCCACTGAGCTAAATCCCCGGTTCATTTAGTATTTAGTGTATTTCCACAGATCACTCACACAGACAAAAAAACAAAACAAAACAACCCCCCCCCAAAAAAACCCCCAGAATCCGTATAAAAATAGAAGCTCTTCATTTTCTGTATCACCTTATCTTTTTTTGTATTTCAGTTTGTTAATTTAAAAAAGTGTCTGGTTAGGAAAATTTAAAAACACTGCTACAATGTCATGTGCCCCAGACACATCCAATCAGGGCAGTGCCAACACCTGTTGTCCTGTGCCACTTCTAGGAATTGTCTGCGACATGCTCTGAGTGAGATACAACTCTCCCACCTTCAGATGTACACGTCGGTTTCTGAATATCCTCAGAGTCATGCTCTGAAAATCTTGGATGAATGTCAGAAAGTAGAAAAATGAAACCAAAGGCCTCAGTCCACTTGGAGATGGTGCTGACGAGATGTTACATGTAATCTTTTTCTTTTGGGTTCCATGAAGTCTACAATAAGTTTGAAGTAAAGAAGGTATTTTAGGGCCGGGGATTTAGCCCAGTGGTTCCGTTGCCTGCCTCACAAGCGCAAGGACCCGAGTTCAATCCCTGGTACCAAAAAAAAAAGAAGGTATTTTAGGGTACAAGCTAAATTACTGTAAGCTAAGACTCATTTCTCACATCACCACCTTCCTCTGCACAAAAACAACTGTCCATTCATTTATGCACTCATTATTTCAAACACTCTGATATGTTTTAGTCACTTTCCTGACTGCTAGTAAGTGTATTTTACAGTCTAATTGAAGAGATTTACAAGGTTAACAATCAAATATTCACATAGCTAAATATAAAATTACAACTTTGATAAATGCTGTAAGTAAAAGGAGTGTGACACTAGGAGACAGATAACAGGATTTGATTTAGTTAAATAAGTGCAGGATTCTTTGAGGAAGTGTCAATCTGAGATATGAAGGATGAGTACACATTTATGATGAATAGACATTCCTACTGAAAGATGAACCCTCCATGTCATAAACAGTAAGACCCCACAGAAGAGAATATGGTGCATTTGAGGAGTTGACAGAAGAGAGAAGGCCAATATGGATGGATCAGAGAGTTTAGGGGGATAATACTAGATGAGTTATAGAGATAGGCAGGGTCTAGACCATGCAGGGTCTTGTAAGCCATTTTAGGAAATTTTTACTTCCTTGTTCCAGTATGGAGGCACGTGCCTGTAATCCCAGCACAATGGGAGGCTAAGGCAGGAGGATTGAAAGTTTGATCCCAGCCTGTGTAATTCAGCAAATTAGCCAGACCAGTCTCAAAATTTAAAAAATTTAAAAAGGGCTGGGGATGTAGCTTAGCGTGAAGGCCCTGGGTTCAATCGCCAGTACAGTGTAGATGGGGAGATTTTTATTTTGTCATATGAACATTGAGAAGTTAATAAAATATTTGGGCTTAACAGTGACATAATCATAAAACATTTGCTGGGTGGAGCCATTCATTTATTCATCCTATTCTTAGACTTCTGTTCTTTTCTGTTTATATTCTCCCCTGAGTAAGACACCTATTTTCAAGTAATGAGGAACCCTACAAAGACTGAGAATGGCCTGGTGGAACGGCTCATGCTCATACCCCTAGCTACTTTGGAGGATGAGGCAGGAGGATCTTTTGAGCCAAGGAGTTGGAAGCCAACCTGGGCAACATAGTGAGAACCCCATCTCAAAATATTTTTTTAAATGCAAAAGAAAGAACAGTTGTGATGATAAGTAAGAATAAGTAGCCAGACATACAGTAGAAAAACTAGTTGTGTTGTGTGACAAAGAAGCCAAGAGAATTTAAAAAACAAAAGTGTGATCAATAGTATTCAATGTTACTGAGAGGTAAAATATAGATTTAATGTGTCCATGGTTTCCCATTGCCTTACAAGACAGATTCTAAATTTTAATCCTGGCATTTAAGTCTCCAACAACTCAATCTTTATGTACTTTTACAACATTTTTCCCCATGATACCTCTAAAATGCACCTTTTAGATAAGGTGACCTTCAATAAAGTACCCTTTATTTTATTTAGAACACATATTGCACTCTGCCTACATACTATCATTGGATATATTTTCTGCCAATCCCCACTTAATTAAATCTGACCGATTTTCCAGGTCCTGTTCCTATTTCACTTCTTTCACACCTCCTCCTTGCTGCTGTTGAGGCCATGAGAATGTACCTCTCAGATCGCTGGTTGCAGAGATCATTACTGACTGAGGGACCCAGCTACTGCCATCTGAAATTCATTATACCAAGATCTGGCATCACATAGGCTGCTCCCTGCTAATGACTGAATATGGCAGAGTTATTAAAGCATCCATTCCTGGGAGATGTCAGATTGCTCTGACAGGTGACTTTGGCTTGAGAAATTACAAATGGCCCTCTCAAACTTTACTTAGAACTGCAGTGGGTCCAATCTTCTTTCCTTCACTATGGGTCAGGATTGTACTGTAGTTTGATGGCTTTTTCAACCTCCCCCACTTGCCTTTCTATTTTACCTCACAAGGATTTTCTCTAATAAATTTCTTGCACATTAATCCTGTCTTCCATTCACTTCTCAGGGTCCCAGATTAACACAGGTGGTACTAGGAGCAACCTAAGAGAAAAAGGTGGTGAGATGGGAATTTGTACTGGCTCCTCCACTGCCCAGAAGGCAAAAAGAATGCCATCCTGGTTAGTAGGTGTGGCATAAATAGACCCTAGCAGAAAGTGGTAGCTCAACTGCAAAGACCTCAGTGTTGACCTGAGAAAGCACCTCAGTGGAAAGGAATGGTATGGCAAATGTGATGATGTATTTGAAAAAAGGAGGGATAATTTCTAAAAAATAGAAAAGTTGGGTGGTTACTACTAAGTTGTATTAATGTTCTGCAGTGAGCTAATGGGAGACTGAAGGTCATTATCGAATATGTTTTGGTTAAGTGAGAAAGCCATAGGGCCTTTGGGAGTAGCTTACAAAGAGACTTTTATCTTTGGCAGAGGAAAGAAATACACAGCTGAGTGTCAGACTGAAGACCTAATTGTTAGAGTATCAGAGCTCCAGAAACATTAGAATGTTCAGCCAAGGCAGGTCTGGAATAGACTTCCAATGGTACTGAAGTAACAGTATAGAGGCAGCACTGTGAATAGATGGGGTGCATCCCTAAAGCACAGTGTAAGTATTAAATCAGAGACCTCTGTATGGTGGTGTGTGCTCAATGGGAAGTATAGGCCTGAGAAGCAAAGGACAGAAGCAGGAGTTGCCCCACTGTCACACCCAATGTCCCACTGTGGGATTTTGCTCTTCTCCCCATAACTCTTGACTCTACAGGGTTGGAGGTCCCGATCCTTACAGAGAACACATTCTTTCCAGAGGACACAACAAGGCTGTCATTGAACTACAAACCACAGCTGCTGTTAGGCAGCTCCTTTTGCCCAGGGACCACCAGGCAAAAGCCAGAATCATCATCCTGGCAAAGGTCATTAATCCTGATCAGCAGAAAGGCTGCTTCTACATAATAGAGACAAGGAGGAATACATGTGGAAGCCAGGTGATCCACTTAGGTTCCTCTTGATAATGTCTTGCTCCGTTGTAATGGGAATGGACATATGAAGTAACTCTGGCCTGAGAAAGGTATGGTAACCCTTCTAGTTCAGATCCTTCCAGAACGAAAGTTTGGGTCTCATCACCAGTTAAGTCCCCAAGATCTTTGCCAAGTTAAAGAGGTGAGTGTAGGGATTTGAGAATGGATAGTAAAGAAAGGAGAGGATATATACTCTGAGATCAACTGCAGTGACAGAGGCTATAGTTTCTTCCATTAACCTCCTTCTTCTGAGTTACGCCTCAGGAAGAAAGGCCCACAGAAACCATGGAGGAACTGCTTCCTACCTAACTTGTGGAAAGAGATCTGTGCAATGCAAAATGTGAACTCTGGTGGCTGTAAGCATGCACACAATTTCAGATGCCCAGGTGCAAGGAGTGTAACTGATCAAAGGCCCCCGCTTCCGCCCTCTGAAATCCATGACTGGATTCACTCTAAGGCCATGTTTCTAGAAGGCTATCCCAGCCAATGACTGAGTGTGGCTGAGAAATGGAAGCAAGTCCACTCCTAGAAGAGGGTATATTTGATGAGTGACTGCTGAAGAACTCCCTGGTGGTCATACTCAATTTTCCTTAGTCTGTTCTGCAGTCTAAGATGCTTCCATTCTTCCCTCTCTCCCACCCTTTCATCACTCCTTCACTGTGGATCAGGCTTACTTTACATTCATAGTCTCAAGTTTTTCCAAGCCTCCCCGATTGCTTACCCATTTTTCTAACGGCATTTCTGTAAGAAATTTCTTCCACATTTAATCCTGTCTATGCATCAGATTCCTGCCTGTCTTGGACTAAACACTTGCCATGAGCCCCAACCTGTCATTGATAATTTCCTGTTTTGAACTCTTACAGAATGTCTGCCACCACTCACTTGATACTTCCCAGATCTACCTAGAAGAAAAGTTTCTTTTTCTATATACAAGTATCCTAGTTAGTTTTAATGTCTCCTGGACATGCTGATCGCTATATTACTCTTGCCAAACTTCTACACATCATGCAGTGCCCTATATGTAGAAGAAGATCAGTCCACACACTGTAGGAAAGAAACTTCCTAGTATACTCTACTTTCCCAACCCTCAAGGGCACCACTCAAAATGTGTCTTCTTTACCTCAGGGTCATTTACTCCTCTGTACCCTGCCCCATATCCCATACATTTTGTCATATACATTAGCCCAAGACAGGGTGCACCGTAGATAGCTGTCAACCAAAAGTTTGTGATCTCCTGTTTCAATAGAGATGCTATTGCAAAGTAGCTGGCTAGTTAGGTAGAGCTGGAGTCTTTAATAAGCAGGACATCTCTTCCATTTGTCTCCTTCCCCATTCTCCAGTTGAATACAGAGGACACTATGGATGGTGGGACCACAAGATGAAAGAAGCCAGTATTCTTGAATTAGCACATGAAGGAAAGTTGCCCATCCTGTGGAAAAACACCTATGCTAGAATGTTATTTGAATGAACAATAAATTTCTGTTATGTTAGATACCTGAAACTCGGGTTTGTTATGGTTATTTACACTATTATAAATTATACAGAAGTCATTTGTCCTTTTCTTGGCTACTGTCCATTTGAACTCTCTTCTATTTACAGAGTCTCTCATTTATGGGGCTCTTAATGCCAAAGGGGCTAGATCCTTCTCATGCAAGAGTGTGTACATATTACTTAGCCTCTGGCAATCTGATGTTCCTACTCAAGGCTATGATGGATAAGTGAGGCAAAGAAACATGACAAAACAAAACCTTTCACAAACCAGGTATAGCAGCACATGCATGTAATCCTAGCTACTCAGGAGGCTGAGGCAGGTAGATCAGAAGTTTGAGACCAGCCTGGACAACTTAGCAAGACCCTGTCTCAAAATTTTAAAAAATAATAAGACAGGGCTGGAGGGGTATAGCTGAGTGGCAGAGTGCTTCTTTAGCATGTGTGAAGCCTTGGGTTCAGTCTCTACTACCAGGAAAAAAACACTCTTTCACAGTGCTGGTATGGCCTTGAGAATCCAGGGGTAGCAACAGCAGGTCGGTGTCCTAACCATAGTGTTCTTGTGGCATTATCTTAGTTGTATTTTCCTACTTCTAGATTATCTTGCTTTTTCACTTTTTTCTAGTCTTTTTGATAATTCCTTTTTTCCAATAATTAATTTTTTACATGAAGTATCCAAAATCAATTCCCATCCTCACTATCCTTCCCATCTACACTGCACACTCCTCCAAAGCTAGAGTCAATGGAACTATCATTTATCAAGAATCTGGTGCATAACCAGTACTTCATATCTGTTATCTCACTTCACTTATTCCTTCCAACTATTCTATAGGGTCAGTATTATTACTTCCAATTCACAAATGGGAAAACTGCAGCTCAGAAATTATCTGATTTGCCCAGTCACATGGCTTGTGAGTATCATTTGGAATTCTGTTTTTATGGCATCAAAACATGTTTCTTATTGTACCAGAAAGCCTTCACTAACTCATAGTTATCATAGTGTTGCTTTACCAGGGCCCTTCAAACTATGACTATTTGACTCTAGAAGTGAGGAAAGCACCAATATTTACTTAATCCTTTTCTATATATAATAGGTTGTTGTGGCTGTTTTCTAAACCATCAAACACAATGAGTTTTTTTTCCCTTTTTCTCCCCTTCCCTTCATTCACTCTTTTTCTTCCTAAAATATCAAACCAAATGTGACAGTAGAAGGGATAGTGATGGCATCACTCCATGTGGGTCTCCTGCTGACTTGCCTTGAGCTGTACCACAGACTAAGATGCTTCTTCCCAACTTTCCTTTTGTTGCTCAGTCTCTCAGGGTCACATTTGCATCAATCATAAAGTTGAAATTTTGAAGGAGTTGGGTGGGACAAACCATACCCTACTGAAAAGTAATTATCTTTATTACTGATGTTCCCCAGTGAACACATCTCAAATGTCAACACCACCTTGGGAAACTAGATAGGTTTCCTATGCTCCATGGGAAAAAAGCTGTTTCTAGTGATAGAGCTGAAAGTCAGATAATTTCCAGAGAAACTGGAATAGTGACAGGGAGAGTCCATTTGGTGAGTGAATACCCTCCATGTGTCAGGAACCACTGGGTACTGAAAACACAAATAAAAATGACAGAATCCTTACCCTAAATAACCTTATAATCAATTGATGAGTCATCTACAAATAGAGTTTTTCCAGTTTCTAGATATTGACTTTAATTCCTTTAGAATAGCATAATTCACACCAAAATCTCAAAATCACTCATTATAGTAGAAATGATTGTGAAATTAGCATAATTAATGTAACCTTTTAGAAATGCAGTGAACATCACAAAAGAAAAAGAAGAAAGCCTCTGATTAAAAGAAACATTTCTTAAGCTACTATCATGACTCCTACCTTAGAATTTTCTAAGTATCTGGAAAAGGAATAATAGGAAGAAGGGAAAATGAAAGAATATTTCTTGTATCATGGCTGCATTTCAGCTTAAATCCAACATAGTATCAGCATCTAGAAATTAAAAGAATCACTAAAGCTGTTTTAGCTGAAATGGGAAAGGTCATCCTCAAGGGTGGTAGAATCAGTATACTCAAAAGGCAAGTATGGTGGTTAGGGTAGAATATCAACTTAATTGGCTTTCCGATCTGCCTAGGGGTTCGGTAGAGCACATTTCTGAGTGTGTCTGGGTGGGTCATGGAACATGACCTTGGGATTTATATCTGGCCCTTCACCCCTTTAACTCTGGCACTGTCCTCCTGCTCTGCTTCCCAGCCCCCATGAACTAGGCAGTTTTGCTCCACCATGTCTTTCCACCATGTTTCTCTATTGGAACTAGCTGTCCATGGACTGAATATTCTTAAAATGTGAGCCAAATTAAATCTGTCTTCCTTTGAGTTGTGGGTGTTGGGTATTGTGATCCAGCAACAGAATAACTAATATACAGCCACATCCTTTTCTTTTTTTTTCATTAATTTATTGGTACATTTTAGGTATACAATACAGCTACATTCCTCATTGGGATCTTGTGCCTTTACGTGATGTATCTTGGTCTTATTTTTTCTGCATTCCCCTGCCCTCCCTTCACCCCATCCTCCCTTCCCTGTTTACAAAGGCTTTGTTTCCATTTTTTCTTTTTCTCATATTTTTTCTTTTCCTTTCTTTTCTATATCTTCTACCATTTCACTAAGTGTACCTAATATGTAACAGTTCTAAAGCCATACATCCCAACCTCATTACCAGGTATAAATCCATGTAGAACTGGAGTGTACTGTGGGTAGGAAGAATGATGGCATCAGCAAAACCTGAAGAAGTAATTTTAAGGTAACAGGTTGAATAGGTAGTGTCATAGAGGCAGGGATGAACTATGGGAATACAAAAGAAGAATGCAAAATTTCGTGGGATGAAAGGTATGTTGGGTGTTACAAGGAGGTGAAGGAAGCTTTGTTGAACAAAGTTAGGAATATCTAGTAGGCCTGGAAGGAAGACAGGAGAAAGCCTCAAGCAAAGGACTGAACATAGTGGAGAAGAGAACGAGACAATCACCAGAAGGGCTCCTGTCCACAAGGCCCCTCTTGCTTTACAGGGCTGACCAAGCTTGGAAACTGAGAAGTATAAGTAGGGATGAAAGGACAATACCTGGGTGTTGGGTGGGGATTTAGCTCAGTGGTTTCACTACCTGCTGCACAAGCACGAGAACTCGAGTTCGATCCCTGGTACCAAAAAAAAAAAAAAAGAAAAAAGAAAAGACAATACCTGGGAGTAAAGAGAGCAACTAGACCCCGTGACTGTAGACATTAGTCCAACAGTCGACTTTGCACCCCCACCCTGTGGCCAACATCCAGCAGAGCTCAGAGGGCTGTTTGTGTTTCCTACCTCCATGTCTTGGCTTGGACAGTAACCACAGCCTGTAAATTGACAGAGTGGCCTCTGGTAAAGGGAAAGTACCTCAAAAACCCATAGGGGCTAAAGCTAGGTGAAGAAAATCATTATTGGCTACATCACAGGACTGCAGATCTTGGGGGAAAAAAACCTCTTATACAAAAACATGGAAATTCTTCTTTGACTCTATCTTTTCTTGATTTTTCTATTTTTTATTATTATTCTCTTTCCTTCATCAGATTTTTTTGGAGCCTTGAGGAGGTATTCTCCTCTTTTTTTCTTTTAGTTTATTTTCTCTTTTCCCTTTTTAATTTTTTTGTCCTTCTTATCATTTTTATGTCCTGTATTTTGCCCTCTGTTTATCTTTTTTTCTTATTCATTTTTCCTGTGACTGTTCTCTAACACTATTAATTTCTTTTTACTCCTGATAAAACCCCTACCTTGCTTTCTCTTTTCCTTCTCATATCCCACTGATTAATTTCTCAAATTTTGCTTTTTTCATTCTCCAGTTTCCCACCCAGTCTACTTAAACTAATATAACTATTAAGCTCTATAGCTCTCTATATATCTTGTTAACTTTATCCTATTGTGTTGCATACTATTCTATTGTTAGTAGAAGCAAAATCAATCCATTTAATAGATATTTACTGTAAGTCAATAGTAGGTCAATATCTGGTTTGCCTTAGTGTTCATACTATAATTATATTGTGTGGACTTTTTTTTTGGCACCCGGGATCAAACTCAGGACCTTGCACTTTTGAGGCAGGCATGGTGCCACTGAGCTAAATCCCTGGCCCCATACTATAATTATAGATCTCTTTTCTGTGGTTAAGGGTGGTACATTATTGGTCCTTATGATTTCTCAACACTCAGTTTATACTTGAATCTATAATTGATGACGATTGTATTAATATAGCCAAGGTGGCATAGATATTGCTATTAATTGGTTTTCTTGGGATGCCAATATCTGGTTTACCTTAGAGTCATTAAAAATACTATGACCCAGGGCCGGGGATTTAGCTCAGTGGTTTCGCCGCCTGCTGCGCAAGTGGAAGGACCTGAGTTCAATCCCCGGTACCCAAACAAACAAACAAACAAAAAAAAACTGTGACCCATTCCTGGAGACTGGGGCCAAATATGCTGCAACTTCCCATCACAACAAATAAACTGATCAAACTCGGGTCCTTGCGCTTGTGCAGCAGGCAGCGAAACCACTGAGCTAAATCCCTGGCCCCTATAGACCTATTTCATTGGATCCTGGAATGGAGGCAAAGGCTAACAGGTAGTCACTTCCAGGAGACACCTCTGAAATTAGACATTAACAAAAGAGATCTCTATAACAGAAATAATGCTTTCCGCTATAATCAACCCACAACCCTTAACACAAAAACAAACAAAAAATAGAAATATGAGAACACAAACCACCAATAATGAATGTCATTATATTGTACAACTAAAATGTATCAATAAAATTCATTAACAACAACAACAAAAAAGACAAACCAACAAAATGCCTCCAAAAACTCCCAACTCCTCCAAAGCTAATCCATGAGGGCATCAAACGGGAGAAGACCAAAAGCCACACAACTACATTATTTGAAATGATATCATAGGAGATAATAAAACAGATCAATAATTCATTTGGCAAGCTCAAAGAAGATACAAGTAAAGAAATATTAAGTCAAATAAGAAAAATGATCAGCAAGTCTAAAGAAGACACTAATACAAAACTAGAAGAGCTAAACAAAATGATGCAAAAACATTCATGACCAGCTTAGAAAAGAATTAGAGTCCATAAAAATGCTCTAAGTAGAAATTCAGGATATTAAAAATTCTACAACAGTATGGGCAGCAGAAGTTACCGATGTAAGGACAGAGTGTCAGAACTAGAAGACAGGACTGTTATCAGTTACCAGTTAAAGTACCTGTGAATTCTCACACCACAAAAACAGTGAGCCCAAATAAGCTAATGATACACCTTAATTTCCTACAAAAACAAGAACAATCCAAACCCAAAACTAGTACAAGGAAGGAAATTTAAAAGATCAGAGCAGAAATCAATGAAATTGAGATCCCCTCCCCCACACAAACAAGTATACGAAGAATTAATGAATTAAAGTGTTGGTTCTCTCAAAGAATAAACAAAGCTGGGCATGATGGCACTCACCTGTAATTCCAACAGTCAGGAGCCTGAGGCAGGAGGATTACTGTGAGTTCAAGGCCAACCAGGCTGCATAGTGAGTTCAAGGCCAGCCTCAACTACATAACCCTGTCTCGAAAGAAAGAAGGAACAAAATAGATAAACTCTTAATCAATCTAACTCAAATAAGGAGACAAAAGGCCCCAATCAATGCAATTAGAAATGAAAAAAGTAAATTCACAACAGACAGTGCTAGAATAAAAAGATTATTAACAACTACTTCACAAACCTGTACACTAATAAATTGGAAAATTTAGAAGTAACAGATAGATCCCTAGATACATATGAATTACCAAAAGTGAGCCAAGAATATTAAAAAACCTTGAATAATCCAATAAGAGGCAATGAAATTGAAGCAGTAATAAATAACCTACCAACTAAGAGAAGCTCAGGTCCAAACAGGTTGCTGCTAAATTCTTCAAAAACTTCAGAGAAGTTCTAACCCTAATACTCCTCAAGCTAAATCCCTGGCCCCTATAGACCCATTTCTTTAATGACTATAGATACAAAAATTGTCAACAAGATACTGGCCAACAGAATGCAATTAATCATCAAAAAGATCATACATGATGATCAAGTAGGCTTCATTCTAAGGATGCAAGGATGGTTCAACATACTCACATCAATAAATGTAATTCATCACAAAAACAGACGAAAGCACAAAAAAATCAAATGATTGTGGTTCTGGTGCCTGCCACGCAAGCACAAGGTGCCAAGTTCAATCCCCAGTACCAAAAAAAAATAATCAAATGATCTTCTCAATAGACACAGAAAAAGCCTTTGACAAAATCCAACATCCTTTAATGATACAAATACTGAAGAAAATAGGTAAATGAGAACCTTATCTCAATCTGATAAAAGCAATTTATAACAAACCTACTGTCAACATCGTAATAAATAGGGGAAAAAAAATGAAACTTTCCCTCCAAAATCATGAAGGAGACAAGGATGGCCACTATCACCATTCCTGTTCAGCATAGTGCTCAAAACATTAGCAAAAGCAATTAGAGAAGAAAAAGAAATCAGGGCCAGGGATTTAGCTCAGTGGTGCTGTGCCTGCCTTTCAAGCACAAGGTCCTGAGTTTGATCCCTGGTACCAAAAAAAAGAAAGAAAAGGGATATATGTGATCCTCTACATAGAAGATCCAATCAAGTCTACCAAAAGACACTTAGAATTAATAACCAAATTCAGTAATGTAACAGGATGGAAAATCAATAGTGTTTTTGTATACTAACAATGAATCCATTGAGATATAAATTAGAAAAACAATACCAGTCACAGTAGCACTGAGAAAAATTACATACTTAGGAATTAACCTAACTAAGGTAGTGAAGGATCTCTACAATGAAAAATACAGTACTCTGAAAAGGGAGATTGAAGAGGTCATCAGAAAATGGAAAACTATCCCCTGTTCCTGGATAAGCAGAATCAGTATAGTCAAAATGGCCATACTTCTGAAATTGATATAGAGATTTAACATAATTCCAATCAAAATTCCAACATCATTCTTCACAGAACTGGAGAAAACAATCCTAAAATTCATATGGAACCAAAAGAGACTCAGAAGAGAAAAAGCAGTCCAGGAGAACAAAAGCAAAGTAGGAGACATCACAATTCTGAACTTGAAATTATATAAAGGTGAGGGGTAAGGATGAGGGGAAGAGCAAATAAGCAGAATAAAGATATGCCAGGCCGGGATTTAGCTCAGTGGTTTCACTGCCTGGCTTGCAAGCATAAGGTCCTGAGTTCAATCCCCGGTATCAAAAAACAAAACAAAACAAAACAGATGTGCGATGTATAGGAACCTAATAACCTCAATGAATGGAAACATTATATACCATAACATGAGCCAAGATTAATAATATCAACAAGAATGAAAATTGGGATAGTGAAATTACAGAAAGAAGGAGGGAGGGGGGAGGCAAGGAGAAGGGAATTAAAAATAATAAGCTGTACTATGTACATGTATCCACACCCCAAGATGATTGTTAACTATGCATAATGCAAGCATGTGCCCATAAAATTTTTTAAAGTTAAAAAAAGAAATTATATTATAAAGCTACAATGATAACACATTCAACTATTTAATCTTTGAGAAAGGGGCCATAAACATTCACTGGAGAAAAAAGTGTCTCTTTAATAAATTACATTTGGAAAACTGGCTATCCACATGCAGAAGATTAAATCTATACTCATATCTCCCACAATGTACTAAACTAAAATCAAAATGGGTTAAAGAACTAAATGTTAAAACAGAGACACTTAATGTGCTGGAAGATAAAATAGGTAAAACTTTTGAAGTTACAGGCATAGGCAAGGACTTTCTGAACAGAAACCCAGTTGCACAGGAAATAGTACCAAGAATCAACAAATGGGATCAGATCAAATTAAAAACCTTCTGAACAGCAAAAGAAGCAACCAACAGAGTGAAGAGATATGCTATAAAATGGGAAAACTTTTTTGACAGCTATTTCTCAGACAACACTAATACATAGAATATACAAAGAACCCCCAAAAATTAGGCTCCCTCAAATACAAGACCCAATTAAAAAAATGGGCAACTGAAATGAATAGATAATTTACAGAAGAAGTACAAACGGCCAATAAATACATGAAAAAATGTTCAACATCTCTAGCCATTAGAGAAATGCAAATTAAAACAACACTGAGAGGGCCTGGGATTTAGCTCAGTGGTTCTGCCGCTTGCCTCACAAGTGCAAAGTCCCGGGTTTGATCCCCGGTACCAAAAAAAAAGAAAGAAAGAGAAACAACGCCGAGATTTCATTTTACCCCATTTTACCCCATTTTCATTGGTCATCATCAAGAAATTAAATAATAACAAATGTTTGTGAGGCTGCAGGGAAAAAGGAACACTTCTCTATTATTGACGGAAATATAAAACTAGCACAACCTTTACAGAAATCAGTATGGAGATTCCTCAAAAAACTAAAACTAGCCAGGGATGGTGGCACATGTCTGTAATTCCAGCACTTGGAAGCCTAAGGCAGAAGGATCACTGTGAGTTTGAGGCTAGCTTGGGCTACATAGTAAGGCCCTGTCTCAAAAACAAAATGAAACAAAAACAAAACTAGAAATTCCATTTGAACCAGCTATTCCTCTTCTAGGCATCTTCCTCAAAGAGTTAAAGACATCATATTACAATGATACGTGTATATCCTTGTTTATAGCAGCAGAGTTCATAACATCTAAATCTTCAAAGCAGCCTATACAGTATGTCCATCAACAGATGAATGGATAAAGAAAATGCGGTATGCACACATAATGGAGTACTACTATGCTATAAGGAAGGATACACTTGAGTCATCTGTAGGAAAATGGATGCACCTTGAAACCATAATGTTAAGTGAAATAAATCAGAGACACAAGTTTAAATATCTCATGACTTCTCTTATATGAGAAACCTAATTTATAAATAAAGAGTAAAATAAAAGTTAGATAATAGGAAGCAGGGAGATAGATCTTTCCCAAATGGGAGGGGGATTAAGAGGTGGAGGGAACGGTGAGGGAGGGAAGGAAAATGGGATTAAAAAAGGAATTATGATGTATTATGTACATGTTCCAACTCCACACAAGGAATGTAAACATTATGTATTGCAAACATGTACTTAAAAAAAGCAAGAAAGAAGAAAAGAGATGTTCATATCTGGGAAATTATGAAAACATTTTGTGGAATGCTTTTGGAGCTTGATGCATGGAATTTGGACACAAAGAGAGGAGGTTAAGGAGAACAGCAAGGAATAGCAAGAATGTGTAGTGACCTGCTGTAGTGAGTTGAATATATCCAAGTCTTAAATCCTGGAACTTGTGAATGTGACCTTACTTGTAAATAGGGTCTTTGCAAATGTAATTAAGTTAAAGATCTCTAAGGGAGGTCATCCTGGATTTTGAATGAACCTTATTTTCAATGAGCGATGTGTGAGTACAGAAAAGGGGAGAGAAATCACAGACACTGAGAGAAGGAAGCAGGCCATGTGAAAATGGAGATCAAGCCTCGTGTTACGTTGCCACAAACAAGGAACACTGTGTTACCAGGAGTTGAAAGAGGCAAGAAAGGATTCTCTAGTGCCTTTGAGAAAGAGTGTGGCCCTGCAGACATCTTGATTTCAGACTCCAGTTCTTAGAACTGTGAAATAATGAATTTTTGTTGTTTTACCACCAATTTGGTAGTAATTTGTTGTGGTAGCTCTAGGAAATTAAAAAAAAACAACCTTACTATGATTCTTTAAATTTCTGCCAGCAATTGTGGGCAATGGTGAGCAGAATCAGAGTGATCCAAAAAAAAGGGGTAATCCAGAGTTAGGCCTGGGGGCTGGGGATTTAGCTTAGCGGTTCCGCCACCTGCCTCGCAAGCGGAAGGACCCGAGTTCGATCTCTGGTACCAAAAAAAAAAAACAGTTCCATTTTGGGCTGGGGATTTGGCTCAGTGGTTCAGCCACTTGCCTCACAAGGACCTGAG
>NW_004624730.1:12661752-12673812 GCF_000247695.1 Heterocephalus glaber
AAAAAAAAAAAAAAAAAAAAGACTGCCTCGGCACAAGTTAAAGTTCCTGTGCTCAGTACCTAGCATACTCAATATAATGAGTCTCTTGAGTTTGAATCCTGGATCTACCACATTTTCAGTCTTGGCTCTAGAACAAATCACTGTTTCATTTGCCTCACTTGTGAAATCAGAATATGGACTACCTAATGATAAGTGCGAAAAGCAGCATGTGGCAGTGTTCAGTTAACGTAGATTAATGCTTACTATCTGTTCATTTTCTGGAGGAAAAGAGATGATAAAGCTGAGGTTCTAGGTTGCTAAAGAAAGCATGAATAGAAAAGGATGGAAGGGTTGAAGGGAGGGCAGGGCTATGTGGAAAAAATAACCAAGATATATCATGTAAAGGTACAAATCCCCAATGATGAATATTATCATATTATATACCTAATATGTACCAGTGAACTTAATAAAAAAAGAAAAAGAAAGCACAAATATACTCCCTCTTCTGTGCAGCAAGGCAGACAAAAGCGCCGAAGGCCAGGCCTTTGCTTTTTTCTCTGCCTAACTCTGAACACCGCCTAAGGCCTCTAAAGCACACTCTTCACTCCCAATATCGCTCAGTAACCCAGCCCCCAGATCCCTACGTCCCGCTGACGTTGCGCAGACGCAGGCCCAGCTGCGTCCCAGTTTTACGCACATGCGTACTCAGGTGCGCTAGTCTGAGGCGCGCCGGTAGAGCAACAATGGCTGCAGCAATGCGAGTGGCGGCGGCTGGAGCTAGGCTCAGCATTCTATCTAGTGGTCTCCGCGCCGCGGTCCGCAGCCTTTGCACCCAAGGCGCCTCCGTTAACGAACGTATCGAGAATAAGCGAAGCGCCGCGCTGCTGGGAGGAGGCCAGCGCCGCATTGAAGCTCAGCATAAGCGAGTGAGTCCGAGGGTCGAGCGAACCCGCCCCTTCGCTTGCGCCCTATCACTGTGTGCCTGCCTCGCGGCGCCCGAGACGCCGCTCAGCCAATCGGCGCCGTGCAGGGCGGGGCGCGGCGAGGGCGCTAGCCTGGAGGATCAGTGGTCTCTGTCGCGAAGCTGGTGAAATCGGGATGGGCGTCCCTGTGCTCTGTCCCCCGCTGGTGTACCCTTGAATTTTAGACGGACCTATCTGGGTTCCACTCAGCTCTCCAATTAACAGCTGTAAACTTTTGTGCAACTTAATATCCAGGAGTCAATTTATGTTATACAGAAGATGATCATCATTCTTTCCTCACGATCTTATTAGAATAGACAGCAAAGCAAGGATGGACACTCACTTAAAAAAAAAATCTGCTTAGTTTTCTGCTCCAAGAAAGAGTGATGGGCAAGTTGTTTTTTTTCCCATAATGAGTACAGAAAAATCGAGGTATGTGGTAGGGGAAGTGATTTTGGCAGAATCGCATTAACCTGGGATGGGTTGTGCTGTCAGAGACGGGCAACCTCCTGAGGTCTCAGCGCTCATCCTTTGGCTGGGCAGGCAGAAGGTGGTTCTCTGGGAGTGTGCAGGTTACTCTGCTGCCTGGCTGGAGAGAGCAACTGAGTGCCCAGCACTGCCTGGATTGTGTTTTTCAGATTAATTTATGAAAAGGAAAGCATCACATGACTACAGATACTCAAGAGCCAGCCAGTAAAATGCAATAAATACTTTGGATACATATTTCCATGCTTCAGCATCAGGCGATTTTGTCTTTTTTTTAATTTCACTTTTTTTTTTCTAGTGCCTCTAGGTTATACAGACTAATGGGTTTCGTGACTGCTTGGATTTTGAGTTGAGGATCACATTTGGCCTTCGAAGATAAACTGGGTGGTGGGCAGTTTAGCAGCGGAAGAAACTAGGAGAGGTAACCTCAGGTTGGAACCAGGGTTGCTCAGTATGTCCCTGAGTCGTCCTTGAGTCTATCCCAAAGTGCTGCACAAGTTATCAAGAAGAAAGCGTAGAAGTGAACTTTTAGCAGGTGAAGGGCACTCAGGCCCTACTCACCAGCTTGGGGGAGGTGATTGAGAAGGCTGGAGTCAGAGAAGATGTGAGAGTCTAAATCAAGTGTTGATTAACATGTCATCGATTTCAATTTGACAAAGGCCTGAAGGTGACAGTTCTTTTTTTACAGCTGGGAGTGAACTGTAAATGTGGCTGATGGTTTGTGGTGTGTGGGGTTCCCTCCCTCTGTGGGATGAGAGAACGTTAGACCATCCTCTGGAGAGGCCGATTAGTGCTCCCTGTACTCTTTGAGTGGGAGCCAGTTGCTCAATTCCTTCCTGGAACATCACTCCACCCCTTCCCAGGCAGATTATTTTATGTTTATTTTATTTATTTGTTTGTTTTTTTGAGGGGAAGGGGTTTATTTGGCTTAAAGTTCGTAGAGGTTGTAATCCATAGTAAGTGTGTTAGGTTTAGATGCAGCCTGCAGAAGCTTTTCTTTTCTTTTTTTTTTGGTATGGGGGATTGAACTCAGGACCTTATGCTTGCGCTGCAGGCGCCAGAACCATTGAGCTAAATCCCCAGCCCCAGAAGCTTTTCTTTTACCAAAGCTGGTTTGTTTGGGAGGCAGACTTCCACCCTCTTTTAAACAGTTTTTGGAGTATTTCCATAGGATAGATTTCCTCGAAGTGGAATTAGTAGATCAAAGGGTATAAATATTTTAAAAAATTTAAAAAATACTGCCAAATTTCTCTTCTTGGAACTTATTCAGCTTCATATAACAATATATAGGATTGCTTAGTGTTTAACACATTCCTACAGATTTGGTTGCTTTCCTAGGGTGAAGTACAGTGTTCTAGAGTATTTGGCTGGGGCTGAGGTTTTGGGAACCCAAGCAGTGGAGGGTTTTATTTTATTTTACTATTTGTTTGCTCTGCTGGGGATTAAACCCGAGGAGTGCTGAGCCATTGCGCAGGTTGGCCTCATATTTGCTGTCCTGCCTCAGCCCCTTGAGTGCTGGGATTACAGCTGTGGCATAGTGGAGGCTCTTGATAGACTGGGACCTCCAATCTTATCTTTAAGAAGAATTTTTTCGGGAGTATTGAGACAGGATCTTATATGTAAGTCAGGCTGGTCTTGAACTTGAGATCCTCCTGAGTGCTATTTTTTGGGGGTTTTTTTGTTTTTTTTGTACAGGGGATCGAACTCTGGACCTTGTGCTTGTGAGGCACGGGGTAGAACTACTGAACTAAATCCCCGGCCTTGTTTTTATTTTTTGAACTCTTTTCAGGCAAGCTTCTTAGCACTCTGTCCCATTCCTTTTTACTCAGCAGTTACTTGCTGTGGGCTCTCTGTCAGGTGTGTGGTCTCTAAGCGGGGGGTGGGGGCAGTGTGAGGTAGTAGGAGGAAGGGGAGCCCCATGGGAGCTCAGAGTGTGAAGGAGGGGTTGGGCCTGGTGAGGTGTGTTTCTTAGGCTTCCCTAGAAGAAGCCTGGAAATCGGGGTAAAGTCTCAAGGCCCTTCACTAAGCCTGCATTAGATTTCCACCTGCTTCACCATTTTTTTTTAAGACTCCTTAGGTCCCTCATAAGTGTTTCTGGAATAGTTAGCTTGTTTCAGGTTTAGGTTCTCCTTATTCCTACCTCTCTCCACCTTGCCCTCCTTTTTTTGAATTAGGGTCTCACTGTGTAGTCCAGACTGGCCTTGAATTTACTAGGTATCCTGGGCTGGCCTTGAACTCACAGCAGTTCTGCTTCAGCCCCTGAGTGCTGAGATTACAGAGTATGACACCATGCCCCGCCTTCCTCCCTTATTTACCTTTCACAATCAGGTGGCTCCTGGAGCACCTGTCTACCTTGATTTCCTCACTATCTAAAATGAAGTCTGTTGATAACATTTGTTTGCCCTGGGCAGGTCAGAGAGAAAGAAGGGTTTCACATCAGGGTGAAGGGGCAAAACCTGTCCTCCTGACTTTCTTATGAACACTCCTTTGGTTACTAACTTTGATAACACTACTGAGTGATCTTTGTTATGTTTTAGGGAAAACTGACTGCCAGGGAGCGGATCAGTCTCTTGCTGGACCCTGGCAGCTTTGTTGAGAGTGACATGTTTGTGGAACACACATGTGCAGATTTCGGAATGGCTGCTGATAAGAATAAGGTATCTGCTCAAGCGGTGGTGTGGACACTTCTAGCTGTGGCTGTGCTGGCCACAGAGTAATGAGTCTGTAGAGTTTTTCCTCAGAGTCTTCTTGAGAAGTACTGCTGAGGCCTCAGATTCTCCCCTCTCCCTCCCCTTTGTCTGCAGGTGGAATGTGGGTGGGCTATTCATACTCTGTGCAGTGTAACTTGGTTCTAGATCCCAGAGCTCTGGTTGTGGGTTCAGTTCTGGCTAGTACAGAATGACAGATTTGGAAAGAGGGTCTTTCTAAAGACATGAGAATGTCTTTTGGTTGTGTTCTGAGAACCAGGTACTCCTAAATGCTGGCCAGTGCCTTTTTGTCATGGTTTAAGTTTATACCTCTGAGTTCTTGAGATCAGCAAAAATTAGTGCCTTTCATGGGTACGTGGAATTCACTGGAATTCACTTACTCTTGATCCATTTTTAAAATATATATGATTTCTGCGACCAAAGATATGTAAAGTGGCACCAAACCAGCTTGTTCCATTTGAGCCAGATGGACTACACTGATTGCTGGGTTTCCATGAAAATTGGTATTTAGAAAAAAATTTTTTTAGATAGAGTCTCACTATGTAGCCCAAGCTGGCCTCAAACTTGCAGTTATCCTCCTGCTTCAGTCTCCCAAGTGCTAGAATTACATGCATGTGCCTCCACACCTGGCTGGGTTTGCCTTTTTAATGTTTGAGATAAGGGTATATGGCTTTAGGGAAATTGCCATGCTTTTTTATATGTTTTTTTTTTCTTTCCCATGAGCACCTGATGGTGGCCTAAGCAGTCTCTTGATTCTTTTTCTTTCTTTTTTTTTTTTTTTTACAGAACCGGGGATGGAACGCAGGACTGTGCGCTTGCAGGGCAGGTGTACCGCCACTGAACTAAATCCCCGGCCCTCTTTTCTTCTTTTTTTAGTGCTGGGTATTGAACCCAGAGTCTTTTGGATGGTAGGCAAGTGCTCTACCACTGAGCTGTCACCCCAGCCTGATTATTTTGTTTTTAGGAAGGAAGATGAAGTTTCAGAGTACAGTGCTCTTCACTCCCATTAGTGGAGTCCATTGCTTGCTGTTGGAGGTTCAGGGAAGGGGGGTAGGACTCCTTTGGGTTCAGATTGAGTTTTAAGGCATTTAGTGTTTTGTCTTTCCATGAGGTATAGTTGCTAAATTCATTAAAAGAAAGAAGTGTTTGGATTTTTTTAACCTTTATCTTTCTATTTCTATGTTAGTTTCCTGGAGACAGCGTGGTCACTGGAAGGGGCCGGATCAATGGAAGATTGGTTTATGTCTTCAGTCAGGTATTTCACAACTCCAATGGGCTGAGCTTTCCTGAGAGACAGGAAGAAAATATTGAGGAATGAAATCTTACGGTTTGGGAAAGATGAAGGATCTGCTTTCTTGTTTTCATTTCCTATGTCTGGAGTATTACAGTTATTTTCTTAGGAAGGAAGAGTCCTTAGGGAGGACTAAGGAAAGGATCACAGGGATGTAGTTATGTACGACCAGGAGCTAAGAGCTTTTCCTACGAGTGAGATTCCTTTTGGCAGTGTTAGGTGTGTGCCTGGAGGGCATCCTTGTCTCTGGCTATGTGTTTGTATCCAGGAATACAGCAGATGCATCATGGGTGAAGGGGATTTGACTGTCAGAACCACAGGCTCCTGAATTTTGGGCATTGATGTAAGTGTTCAAAGTGGTGTTAGGCTGCATCCCGACAGAGTTTGTTCACACTGAAACTGTAGGAGAATATCTTAGGCAGAATCATGACTCTCCAGAGATGTTCAAGTCCTGATCTCCAGCACCTTTGAGTGTGTTTTCCTTACCCAGCAAAGAGGAATTAAGGTTGTTAATCAGCTGACCTCAGTTGAGAGGCCTGCCTGTGTCATCCAGGTGGACTCAGTATAATCACAAGCCTCCTTAAATGTGAAAGAGGGCCAGGCACAGTGGTGCATTCCTGTGGATCCAGCTCCATGAGAGCCAAGGCAGGAGCATTGCAAGTTCGAGGCCAGCCTGAGTGATTTAGCAAGAGCCTGTCTCAAAATAAAATATCAAAAAGGTTGTTGGTGTAGCTCAGTGGTAGAGTGATGCAATGGGAGAGGGAGGCTGAAGAAGTCAGAGTGATACAGTGTGAAAAGGACTTGCTGTAGCTGGCTTTGAAGATGGAAGAGAAGGAGTCCATGAGTAAAGGAATAGGAACAATCTCTGGAAGCTAGAAAAGGTAAGAAAACAGATGGCCTCCTGAATCCTCCAGAGAGGAACACAATCCACCAATCTTGATTTCAACCCAGTAAGGCCTGTGTAGGACTTCTAGACTAGGGAACCGGAAGGTAATAAACATGTTCTTCTGAGCTATTGAAGTTGTGTTAATTTGTTATACCAGCAATAAAATCTGACAAAGAATAGATTGTATGCTATTTTGGATTTTTCCCCCCTCCGCAGGTGGAAATGTGTATATACTTATAAATGCTTAGTTTCTTTCACCAGCCTAAAGTTAAGGAACTTAAAGTGATACTGAAATAATTACGTTTGGTTAATTATAAATTTATTGCATTGAGACAGTACTTATTTACTCATTAACCTACCTTTGAAATGTTAAGACTGTGTGTTATAAGTGGGTCTACCGAATGCTGAATTAGAAAGAATTACTTTTTACCCCCAACTTATAAGAATGAGCAAAAATTCACATGGAAGCACTGAAAAGATAGAACAAAAAAAGTTACTGTGTTTTCTGGACGCAGTGTTCACCTAGCTACTTAAGCAGACAAAAAAATTATCAGATTGATGCTTTTGAGCTTCCTGTGCTTCTGAGGTAAGTGGAAAGGAGGAGAGGGTGGAGATTCCTGAGAAAGGTTTGTTGCCTTGAGGCCAGTCGCCCTGTAGGTTGCACAGGGCAGAACAGGAAGGGTCACTGTACAGAGCCCAGACAAGTGCTGTGGACTCAGGACAAGGAATGCTCATATCCTGGGTTGAAGAGAGCTTTAGGGAAAATGGAAGTAGTCACCGAAGGATACTGAATGAGGGAGTGATAACCCGGCCTTTTTGATGTGATCTCTAAGATGTTTGTATCAATGGGTATTTTTTCTGGGACATTTTCACTTTTCCAGAGAAAAGTCTTCAGTCCCTTGTATGATAATTGGCTGTTGGTGTGTTGGGCGTTGAGGGGAGACTAATTGCAAATTTAACCCGATACCTCTGGTTAAATTTCTTTTTTTAAATTTCAAAATAAATTTTATTTTATTTTATCCCATTCTCCCTCTAGCTCCTTCCCCTATGTACAAAAGCTTTGCTTCTATTTTTCCTTCTATTTTCTTTTCTTTTCTTTTTGGTACCAGGGATTGAACTCACGACCTTGTGCTTTCGAGGCAGGCGCCGGAACCCCCGGAACCACTGAGCTAAATCCCTGGCCCTTTTCCTTCTATTTTCACTTTTTTCTTGTCCCTTCCTTCCTTTCTCCCTCCCTCCTCCCTTGTTCCTCTTTCTATTTGAACACTTTCTTCCCATTTCCCAACATCCATTATACATTTCAGTTCTTATTTCCACTTTCATCTTCACACAACAGAGAAACAATGAGGTATTTAAACATGTGCATCCAATTTATTTCACTTAAGAGTATGGTCTCAAGGTCCATCCATTTAGCTAAAGATATTTGAAACTCATCCTTCTTTATGGCAGAGTAGTTAAATTGCTTTAGAGAAAAAATAAGCTTTCTTTCTCCTCTCAAGATGGGGAGGCCTTCTGAAGTCTGCTTCTAACACAGACTTTCTATTAACTTGTTTCCAGCCCACTCCTCACCTCTCACTTTCCTGGGTTTCTGGGTTGTCCCTGCTTTGGTCACCTCGTGTGCAGGTGTGGAGGCTTCCATTTCCTCCAAAGGAGGTGTTCTTGTGATTTCAGTTTGCTTCAAGTTTATTCAGACTTTCTCTGCTGTTGTCTGCTCTTCCTTGTGGGTTAGTTCTGTTTTTTATTCCCTACTGTTGTCATTGTCTTCCTCCGCTTCCCGCTCTGACTCCCCATTCACCCTCTTAAGTTGCTCAAGCTGGCCTTAAATTTGCAGTCCTTCTACCTCAGCCTCCCAACAGTGCTGGAATTATAGGTGTGGGCCACCATGTTTGGCTTCTTTTTTCATTTTTTAATTTTGAGACAGGGTCTTCTTGCTAAATTGCCCAGGCTAGCTTCAAACTTGTGATGCACCTGCCTTAGCCTCCTGAATAGCTGGGATTACAGGCTTGTGCCACTGTGCTCGGCCCCACTGCCTTTTTGGTAAGGTTTTAGAAGGGAGGCCACACCCACAAGAAGCCCTTTATATGTAAAAGTAATGAAAGTCCATAAGTAGAGACAACAGCTGTCTCTTGTCAAAACAGCACATGTTTCCTAGAAATAGAAATGCCTAGATGATATCCATGGAATCTGATATTAGGGTTAATCCTGCATAAGTTGTTTCCTCAGCTACAAATTGTTTTTATAGAGTGAAGACTTAAGTCTTTTGCTCTTGACAATACATGAACTCCCTTTAAGATATTTTTATTCACTATTTTATGGAGTAATCTAAAATCAGATTTTCCCTGTTTTTGTAACTTGTGAAACTCCTATAAAAACACTTATCTATGAGTTTTCTTCTTCCTCTTCTCCTATTCTTCTTTCTCTTCTCCCTCCTCTTCTTCCTCCTTCTCTTCCTCCTCCTCTTCCTCCTCCTTTTGGAAGAAAATTTGAGACAGGTTCTTGCTGTATAGTTCAAGCTGGCCTCCAACTCATGGTGATCTTCTTGCCTCAGCCTCTCAAGTGCTGGTATTACAGGCATGGGTCATGCCTTACTGGATCTTCTTACTGGATCTTTATCTCTAGTCAGTCATACTTTACTTGTTGATTTATTTCCCTTTTAGGATTTCACGGTTTTTGGGGGCAGTCTGTCAGGAGCACATGCTCAGAAGATCTGCAAAGTAAGTGTTTAATATTAAAAATAAGTCAAATACTTTCATCAGTTATATAGTGCATATTGGGTATTTTGGGGGTGTAAGTCCCTGGGCTGGGTATTTGGGGTGGGGCAGAGTTGTGTAAGATGTGGTATTGACCTGAAGGGATTCTTAGTATTTTTTGTGCCTTGGATCTCTTTGACAAGGTAACAAAGCCTGGACCCTCATATTTTTACATGCTTAAAATAGAAATATGTAAAATGATAAAGGACTAAAACTGTTTAAAAACATATTTGTAATATATGTGCTTCCTTACTAATGCATTAACAAGATTAGCAGTAGATCTAGTAATTGGTATAATTTTATACCAATTATGTAATTTGGTATAATTATATAAGTTGGTATAATTTCCAAGTTTGCATGAATAAAAATAATATTTAAAGTTACCTGCAACAACTTTAATGTAACCAAAAACATCTGGCTTCTATTAATGACAAACTCACAGGTATTTCTAAAATTATTGTGCTTTATTGACTATATTCGTATTTGAAGGAAATGCTAAAGATGAGGTAAAGTTAGTAAAAATGTAAAGTCTTTCCCATTAAGATTCATGAACTACTGAAATTTGTTCACAAATCCCACCCCATGCCAGCAGTTCTGAGGACCCTAGATAAAGAATCCCAGGATTAGGAGAAGAGTCCAGGTGCTATAAGGTAAAGAACAGTGTAAAGATTATATGATGGTATTTTAAAAGCACTGACAGAGGACTGGGGGAGTAGCTCAGTGATAGAATCCTTGCCTAGCATGCACAAAGCCCTGGGAGATTTAGATGTTTTGAGGAAAAATAAAAGTCTAGCTCACATTTGGTGATTTTTGGAGTTAAAACTTACACTGTTAGTGATGGTCAGGACTTTCCTCTATAGCAGAACACCTGGTTTCTAGATGAAGTCCTGCTATGTGGGTCACTCATGTAACTTTTTTTGGCAATACTACTGGGGACTGAATCCGTGCATGGTTTTTGCACTGATCTACATGTCCAGCCCTTTTTATTTTTATTTTGAAACAGGGTCTCACTAAGTTCTTAAGTTGCCCAGGCTGGGCTTGAACTTGCAGTCCTCCTGCCTCAGCCTCCCAGAGTACTGGGATCATAGATGTGGGTCACTGTGCCCAGTTCACTCTCGAACTTTTAAATCTTTCTGAGTTCCCTCTTTTTACCGCCTCTGTTGTAATGATTAAATGAGACAATGGACGTGAACATGCATTGTAAACTTTCCAGGGCTGTAGGAAGTAGTTCATTGTGCTATCAGAGGTACTGACCCATGAAGACAATCTGTCACATTAGAAGTAGAAGAAGGCCTGGGTTAACATTTGCTTCCATGAAAATACTACTTTGCCATTGTCTAAAATCGGTTTTTCCTTAAGAACAACTATGAACAGCCTTTCTCCCCGTCCTCTCTTCTCACTCTTCCCCCTTTCCTCCATCTCCTTCCTCTTCTTCTTCCTCTCCCTCCTCTTCCTGCCCATTCTTCTCCTCCCTGTCCTTCCTCCCCTTTCATTCCTCTCCCTTTTCATCTTCTTCCCATTCTTCTTCTTTTCTCCTTTTCCTATTCTTTTTCTTCCCATTCTTCTTCTTTTCTCCTTTTCCCATTTTTCTTCCCATTCTTCTTCTTTTCTCCTTTTCTTCTCTGTCCTCTTCTTCCTCTGCTTCCTACTCTTCTCCACTTTCTCCTTCCCCTTCTTTTCCCCTCCCCATTAAAAAGAAAAGAAGAAAAGAACAATAGTGAGCAAATCTGCCTGTTGAAGATATTACAGCCTGAGCCTGTGGTTCCAGAAGTGGCTGTCATGAGCAGTGTTATTCCTTGCTAATGAGAAGTGGATGTTGGGGGCTTTATTCAGCCTTTTAAGTATCTGGCCCTTGACAGGCATGGTGGTACATGCCTGTGATCTCCACACTCCAAGGCTGAGGCAGGAGGATCTCTGAGTTTGAGGCCAGCCTAGGCTACGTGGCCTGAACTATATAGGGAGACCCTGTCTCACAAAATAAAATAGGGCTGGGAATTTAGCTCAGTGGCACCATGCCTGCCTTGCAAGCACAAGGTCCTGAGTTTGATCTCCAGTACCAAACAAAACAAAATAAAAATTATATATATGTGTGTGTGTCTGTGTCTATGTCTATATATCTAGTCTTTTATCTTCCATGACGGTATCCAATTGTCATGAGGAAAAAAACCATTGTTCCTACCTCCTGTGTGGAAAAGTACACTCAGAACGTTGTTTTGCTAAGATAGTCTTGCTATGTATTTCAGGCTGGCCTTGAACTCATCATCATTCTGCCCCAAGCTCCCAAGTGCTGAGATTACAGGCATGCACCCAGCTGCACTCAGAACATTTTCCAGAAACTATGCTTTGTCAGTGCTGTTTTTGATAACTAGAGCAGATGTCTCATAATAGATTTCTCTGCTGTCTCAGATCATGGACCAGGCCATAACTGTGGGTGCTCCAGTGATTGGGCTGAATGACTCTGGGGGAGCCCGGATCCAAGAGGGAGTGGAGTCCTTGGCTGGCTATGCTGACATCTTCCTGGTGAGAAACATGAATAAAGAGTAAGAAGTACAGATCCTAGTTCTCTAGGCTGTATCCTGGTCCCCTGGCTTCATGATCTCTTCACTGTCTTCTGTCCCATTGTGTCTCTTCTGTGGCTTCTTCCTGTGTCACGAGGATGAGATGAAGACTAGGTAGACAGTAAGAGGGAGTGGAGAAGATTTTCTTTCTTTCTGATAGATGGTCACTCACAGGGGAAAACAGGTTGTTCATAAGGGGAAAGCACTTGAACTATTTTTCCTTTTTTTTTTTTTTTTTTGTTAATAGGAGGGAATAAGGAAGGTTAAAATGAATGGATTTGTTAGCATAGGATTTTTTAGAAGTGCAATTTAAAAAAATTGTTTTTAGTTAAAATATTTACAAGATCATTATAAAAAGTTCAAACAGGCTCCCCGCCTCCATCCCAGGCTCCTAGGGCAGAGAAGCTCAGCCTGTCCCAGCACCCAGAAGGAAGCTCCCC
>NW_004624730.1:12676678-12691280 GCF_000247695.1 Heterocephalus glaber
TATACCTACAATGTACCAATAAAAGAATTTAAAATAAAAAAAAATTGTAATTTAAAAAAATGTATAACTGATATTTTGTAACGGGAAGAAAAGGTCTAAAAGACCAGGGGAATTGGGAGGGGTAGGGGAAGGGAAAACAGGGAAAGGAAGAAATATGAAAAGAGGAAAAAAAATGGAAATAAGGTCTTTGCAAATAGAGAAGGGTGGAGGAGGTGAAGGAAGGGCAAGGGAAGTGGAAAAAAAATAAGAACCAAGATACTCATGTAAAGGTACAAGATCCCAATGATGAATGTAACTGTATTTTATACCTAAAATGTACCCCAATAAACTTAATGGGAAAAAAAAAAGTTCAAACAGGACAAAGAAGAAAAAAAATCACTCCTAGTCCCACTATTTGGAAACATTTAGTGAACATCATTTCATTTATCTCTCTGCTTATTTATGGACTGCAATTATGAAATAAATGAAGAGAAACAGAATGTTATTTAAGATATGAAGTATACTGTGAGAGAGTGAGTAGGGAGGCTGGGATGAGGGAGGGAGAGATGGCCAGAAAGAGCCTGGCAGTATTTCCAGGGAGCTAGAGGGCTACAGAGGGAGGGTACAGACATTGTTTCTCATCAGGCTGTTGCTGTTGTCACCTCCTAGCATGCAGACTTGTAAGCATTCTCATCTTCCTCAGTCCCTGCCCTTTGTGATGCATCAGAAATACAGTACATGTATTTTGTTTTTTGGTGTTTTTTTTTGGTACCAGGGATCAAACTCGGGTCCTTGTGGTTGCACAGCAGTACATGTATTTTGCCCTGGCTGGCTTCTTTCTTTCTTCCATTTATTTCCTTCTTCTTTCCTTCCTTTCCTTTGTTCTTTCCTCTTTTCTTTTCAATACTGGAGATTGAACCAAGACCTTTGCATGGAGCTACATCCTTATCCCTTCTTAAATAATTTTTTTGACTCAGTTTCCATAAGTTGCCAAGTTGTTGGGGTTGGGGGGAACTTGCACTTCTTTCTCAGTCTTCCTGGTAGCTGGTATTACAAGCATGTGCCACCCAACCTGACCAGAATATTATAAAATACTCTAGTTGTAGGATTACTTATATTTGTTGAGAAGTCAGTTTTTATAGGTTCTCAACCTACTTTTTAATCTTTGTATTTGAGCTCCTAGGATAACCCCCAGGGAGCATTAGTTCCATGGGGGGCTTGGTCTGAACAGTTCAGGCCTGGAAGGTCTACTTTGGCTCCCAGCCTGGAAATCATTTTGTATTAGAAACGAAAGAAAGAATGGCCCCACGAGAAGTGGCAATAAACCACCACATTTTAGAGCTTGACTGGGTTTTAGACCATTATCTAGTCTGACACATCTTGATGAGTACTGGATAGGGGATTTGGGTTTTTTTTTTTTCCGAGGGATAGGGTTTAATGGCTTTAAGATCTGCATTGCTTGCTACAGCTGCTTCTGTTGCTTATCATATTGATTCCTCCACTTCTGCCTGTTTTGTTCTTTTTTGGTAACTTTATTTTGATACCATTTCTAACATTATTGAAAAGTTGCCATAGTAGTTTAAGAACTCTTGTCTTTTACCCAGATGTACCAATTGTTTATATTTTCCCCATTGGCTGTATCATTTTCTTTTCATGCAATATATTTGCATATTATGTATTTCTAAAACATCAAGAGTATGTCAGAGATATTATGCCTTCTTCACCATGGGGTCCATCACTGGGTATTACTGAAGGACAAGGACATTCTGTTACATAATCAGAGTACAGTAAGTCCTCAACTTACGAAGATTTGAGCTGCAAGCTTTCACAGATACCAATGGACCTCGTGTTACTTGTAGATGTGAACAAATTGTGGAAGTAGCTTACATGTCTGCCGGACATTGTCACAGTTGTGCTGCTGTGTGCTTACTGTACAGTGTGATAGTACACAGTAGTACTGTACAGTGCTCAGACAGAGCCCAGGATGTCTGGACACAAAAGGAAAAGCTGTGGTGATGTGGAGGAGACTGCTAGGAAGCACAAAGCAACATGCATTGTATATTTGTGTCAAATGTGTATAAGACTCACTTTGTTGGACTTAGGAACAAATCTGACTTATGAAGGTTCTCCCAGAGTGGAACCATGTTCGTAAGTTGGGGACTTACTGTACAGTAATGATTTTTCTTTATGTGTGATGCAATCACGTGGGTACAGTGATATGCTATAGCCTTATATTAATTGATTTTTGAATGTTAAAACCTTTTCTTGTGGTAATTCCCATTTGATCATAGTGTATTGTCGATTTACAAGGTGTGGGTTCCATTTGCTAGTACTGTATTTTAATGAGTATTCTTTTTTTATTTTTTGGTACCAGGGATCAAACTCAGGACCTTGCACTTTTGAGGCAGGTGGCAGCACCACTGAGCTAAATCCCTGGCCCTTTAATGAGTATTCTTGGTCTATATTTATGGGAAGTATTAGTCTCTGCTTATCTTGTGATGTTATCTTTTGTTTTTTGGTATTAGACTAATTTTCACTTCATTGAATGAGTTAAAAACATTGACCCTGAGGTAAGTTCATTGTCTACTGGTTCCCAGTTTGTTGAGACAAAACACACACACAAGTTTATAAAGCAGACTTAAGACAAGGCACAACAGAAGCCTAGGATTAACTGAGAACCAGTCCCCTAAGACACATGAAAGCTGCTTGGGTTGGATGGAGACTTGACTATGAACCACAGCTGAGGAACTCTTCAAAGTGGACCATGCTAGGCTTTATGCCCTGGGCCCACATTGTGTGCTGGGCTAACGTGGTGAAGGACACTCTGTTTCTAAAGGGAACTAGAACAGAGCCTTGGCATTCTAGGCAGTACCTTTTCAACTCAGGTTGCTGCACACGGTACGTTCTTAAGAACACTATGCGAGAGAGAGGGGAGAACTGGGTTAGTGCGAGACTATACAGAGAACTGTCCTGCTGCCTCTTCTGCTGTTTGGAAGGGCTTACAAATTTTTTTTTTTTCTGTGTGTGCTAGGGGTTGAACCCAGGGACTTATGCATGCTAAGCATGTGCTCTACCACTGAGCTATATTCCTAGCTCTTTTTTGCAGTACCAGGGATGTAACTCAGGACCTTGTGCTTGCAAGGCAGGCACAGCACCACTGGGTTAAGTCCCTGACCCTCCTAGCTCTTGATTCTTTTTTTTTTTTTGGTACTGGAGATTGAATTCTGGACCTTGTGCTTGTGAGGCAGGCCGAGGCACCACTGAGCTAAATCCCTGGCCCGTAGCTCTTAATTCTTCCTTTAGTATTTAGTAAAATTTATTCTTTCTGCCAGCTCTTTATTTTTTAAAACTCTATTTAAAGGTTTACTAATTTTAATCTTTTCAAGAGCCAATTTATTTTTCTCTGTGTTCTTTATTTTATTTCTGTTCTGATTTTTACTTCCTTCTTGCTTGCTTGGAGTTTAGTTCGACTTTTTCTATTTTCTTAAGGTTAGATTAGGTTATTGATTTGAGTTTCCTTAATATATGCACTTAGAGCTATAAATTACCCTCTTACCAGGGCTTTCTCTGCATCCTATAAGCTTTGGTATATTGTATTTTTATTTTTATTTATTATGAAGTATTTTTGAACTTGTAACTTCGTGTTTTACCTATTGGCTATTTAGAAATGTTTTAATTTCTACATATTTGTGAATTTTCTAGTTTTCCTTTTATTACTGAATGATAGTTTGATTCTCTTGTGATTGGAAAGGATACTTTGACTCTAATAATTTTAAGACTTGTGGCTAATTTATGGTCTTTCCTGAAGAATGTACCCCTGTGCTTGAGAAGGATATGTCTTGTGTTGATGGAGAGTTGAGTGGTGTAATCTCTAAAGCTTGTCACATATATTAGCTCATAGTGTTGTTTATGTGCACTGTTTTCATATTATTCTTTTGTCTGGTTGTTCTGTCCATTATTCAATGTTAGATCTCCAGCTGTAACTGGACATCTATTTTTGTCTGTCAATTCTGTCCACTTTTCTTCATATATTTTGGGGCTCTGGTTGCTTCAAGAATTTGGGAAAAAAGAATTTGAGGGCTCTGTTAGATGCATATATTTTTATAACTTATTTTTTAGGTGAATAGAACCTTTATCATTATGTAATATCTTTGTCGTCTGTAACATTTTTTGGCTTGCAGTCTGCTTTGCCTGATAATAACACATCTTCCATGACTATTTTTGGTTATCCTTTGCATAGAATATATTTTTTCCACTGTTTACTTTAACCTTTTTTTGTTTTTGTTTTTGGTTTTTTTGGTACTGGGGATCAAACTTGGGACCTTGTGCGTTCGAGGCAGGCTCAGGAACCACTGAGCTAAATCTCAGACCCCTTTAACCTTTTTTGTGTCCTTTTATCTGAAGTGAAGCTCTTATAAACAATGGATAGTTTGTTTTTAAAAATCCATTCTGCTGATCTCTTATCTTTTAGTAGGAAAATTTAATTCATTTACTTTCTTTTCTTGGTACTCGGAATTGAACCCAGTGCCTGGCACATGCTGGGCAAGCGACCCATCAATAAGCTTCACCATCAGCCCTTACTTCATTTACATTGAATGTGATCATTGATAAAGAATTCTTTACTTCTGCTCTTTAGCTGCTTGTTTTCTTTGTGTGTTAAGAGTTTTTAGTGGCTTATACCTTCCATCATGAGCTTTTCTATTGACTTGTGCCATTTTAATTCACCTTGTTTCATTTTCATTGCATTTGTTTTTCTTTTCTTTTCTTTTTTTTGGTACCGGGGATTGAACTTGGGTCCCCGCCCTTGCGAAGCGGGAACCACTGAGCTAAATCCCCGGCCCTGCATTTGTTTTGCTTAGTGATTACTTGGCAATCAAAATTAATACCTCAAACTAATTGAAGCAAAACCAGGTCAGCCTCAGTAGTATGCAAACATACTGCTTCTATACATCTGCATCTTTCCTCCCTTATGTTGCTGTTGTCCTAGATTACCTCTTTATACATGCTAGACTCATTAACAGATTTATAATTGTCTCATGCATTTGTCTTTCATACCATATAGGAACAGTAGAGATGTTACAAACTGAAGTATGGTGCTATTATTTTTTTTTTGGTACCGGGGATCAAACTTGAGACCTTGTGCTTTTGAGGCAGGCGCCGGAACCACTGAGCTAAATCCCCAGCCCTGTGCTATTATTTTTTAATTCAGGAAGTTATATTTACTAATGTTCTTTATTTTTTTCTCATGGCTTCATATTACTGTTTAGTTGTCTTTTATTTCAGACTAGAAAATGCTTCCCGTAGTGTTTCTTGTAGGACATGTCAACTACAAATGAACTTCCTCAGCTTTTATTTATCTGGAAATGTCTTATTTTTCCCTCATTTTTAAAGGTTAGCTTTCCTGAATATAAAGTTTTTATTTATTCATCTATTTATTTATTTTATTGGTACATGTTTGCAGTATATAATGAATTTATTCCTTGTAAGGAGTTGGTACATGTATGTAACACACATTTTAACTCTTCATCCCCTTCCCCTGCCTCTTCTCAATCTTTTGGTTCTGTTCCTTTTTTCAAAAGACTTAGTCCTCTTTTTTCCATTATCTTTTATTTTGCTTTTTATTTTTTATTTTTATTTTTTTATATTTTGGGTTTCTCATATAAGGGAAGCCATGCAATATTTAGGCTTGAGTATCTGATTTATTTCAGTTAACATTATGCTCTCAAGGTACATCCATTTTTCTATGAATGACTCAGGTATATTCTTTTTTATGGCAGAGTAGTGCTGCATTGTATATAAATGCCACATTTTCTTTATCCATTCATCTGTTGTTGGACATATGGGCTGCTTCCAAGATCTAGCTGTAATGAGCTGTGCTTCTATAAACATGAGTATGCATGTATCACTATAGTATGATGTCTTTAACTCTTTCAGGAAGATACCTAAAAGAATACTCGGTCAAATGCAATTTCTAGTTTTAGTTTTTTGAGGAATCTCCATATTTATTACCATAAAGGTTGTACTAGCATACATTCCCACCAACAATGTAGAAGGGTTCCTTTTTCCATGCAGCCTCACCAGCCTTTGTTATTATTAGATTTCTTGTTGATAGCCATTTTTTCTGGAGTAAAGTGGAATCTCAGTGTTGTTTTACTTTGCATTTCTCTAATGGCCAGAGATGTTGGACATTTTTTGACCATTTGTACTTCTTTTTTTTTTTGCTTAAATTCTTTTATTGGTACGTTTTAGGTATACAATACATTTACATTTATCATTGGGTGCTTGTGCCTGTACATGATGTATCTTGGTTCTTATTTTTTCCCCATTCCCTGTGTGCCCTTCACCACTCCACCCTTCCCTATTTACATAGACTTCATTTCCATTTTTTTTTTCTTTTCTCATAATGTTTCCTTTCCATTCTTCCCTTTCCCTCTCCTCCTGCCACCCCTATCCCTTTGGACCTTTTCCTATTTCAAAGTATCAATTGTTAGTTATTAATCCTTTTAATCCTTATTTACACTTTCAGTTTCTCACACTAGAGAAACTATTCGGTATTTATACATGTGTGTCTTATTTCACTTAAGAGTATGGCCTCAGTATGCATCCATTTAGCTATAAATGACTCTAGTTTCTCATTCTTTATGGCTGAGTAGTACTCCATTTTATAAAAAACCCACATCTTCTTTATCCACTTTCCAGTTGATGGGCACTTGGGTTGTTTCCAAGCTTTAGCTATTACATACTGTGCCGGTATAAACATGGGTGCACATATATCGTTGTGGTATGATTCTTTTCTTTTGGGAAGATATCCAGCAGGGGAATAGCTGGGTCAAATGGGTCCTCTAGCCCTAGTTCCTTGCAGTATCTCCATACTGATTTCCATAGTGGTTGCACCAGTCTGCACTCCTACCAGCAATGGAGAAGGACACCCCTGCCAGCATTAGTTAATTGATTCATTTCTTGATAGCGGCCACTCTTTCTGGGGTGAGGTGGAATCTCAGTGTTGTTTTCATCTACATCTCTCAAATGACCAGTGATGTTGAACATTCTTTCATGTATTTATTTGCTGCTTTTACTTCTTTGTCTGAGAAATGACTGTTCATTTCAGATGCCCATTTTTGGATTGGGTCTTTGAATTTGGGGGTTCTGATTTTTTTCGGTTCTTTATAGATTTGAGATAGTAGCCCTTTGTCTGAGTTACAGCTGCTAAAAGTTTTTTCCCACATTGTAGGTTGTCTGTTAGCTCTGTTGGTGGTTTCTCTTGCAGTGCAGAAGCTTTTTAATAAGATGAAATCCCAGTTGTTGATTCTTTGTGCTAGTTCCCTTGCTATTGAGGTTTTATTCATAAAGTCTTTTCCTATGCCGGTGTCTTGAAGAGTTCTACCTAACTTATCTTCCAGCAAGTTTAGTGTTTCTGTCTTAAAATTTAGATCTTTAATCCACTTTAATATTAGTTTAGTGCATGATGATAGCTATGGCTCTAGTTTTTTAATCTTTCACAGGTTGAAATCCAGTTTTTCCAAGACCATTTATTAAATGGGCTATCTTTCCTCCAATGAGGGTGGTTGGCTCCTTTGTCAAAGATGAGGTGGCTGAGTATGTCTGAAGTTGTTTCTGCATCTTCTAATCTATTCCACTGATCCTGGGGTCTGTTTCTTTGCCAGTACCATGCTGATTTTATCACAGTAGCTTTGTAGTATAGCTTCAAGTTGGGTATTGTGATACCCCCAGCCATGTCTCTGTTGCCCAGATTTGCTTTTGCTATTCTAGATCTCTTCTGGTTCCAAATGAATTTTTGGATTGTTTTCTCTAGTTCTGTGAAGTATATTGTTGGAATTTCAGTTGGCATTGCATTAAATCTATATAGCAATTTTGGAAGTATGGCCATTTTCACTATATTGATTCTTCCTACCCAGGAACAAGGGATGTCTTTCCATTTTCTTATATCCTCCTTGATCTCCTTTTTCAGGGTGGTGTAGTTTTCAGTGTAGAGGTCTTTTGCCTCCTTTGTTATATTGATTCCTAGACATTTCATTTTTTTGGATGCTATTGTAAAAGGAATTGTTTCTCTAATTTCTCTCTCAGTGAGTCTGCTATTTGTGTATAAGAAGGCTATTATTTTTCAAGTGTTGACCTTGTATCTAGCTACTCTACTGAATCTGTCAATTAAGTCTAGAAATCTTTTGGTAGTTTTTTGGGTCTTCTATGTAAAGTATCATATCATCAGCAAATAATGACAGTTTCACTTCTTCCTTTCCTATCTTTATTCCTTGTATTTCTTTCTCTTTTCTAATTGCTGTGGCTAATGTTTCCAGAGCTATATTGAACAGGAGGACTATTTGTACTTCTAAGTAGTGCCTATTCATTTCAGTTGCCCATTTTTTTAATTGGATCTTTTATTTCGGGTGGTCTGATATTTTTGAGTTCTTTATATATTCTATATAGTGGGCATCTATCCGAGGAGTAGCTCACAAAAAATTTTTTTTCTCATTCTGTGGGTTGTCCCTTCACTCTTTCAGTTGTTTTCTTTGCTGTGCCGAAACTTTTTCATTTGATTAAATCCCATTTGTTGATTCTTGATACTATTTCTTGTGCAATTGAGGTTCTGTTTAGAAAGTCTTTGTCTATACCTCTGTCTTCAAGAGTTTTACCTATTTTATCCTCTAGTAGATTGTTTCTGTTTTAACATTTAGATCTTTGGTCTTTTTATTTTAGTTTTGTTCATAGTGAGAGATACGAGTCTAGATTTAGTCTGCTTGTGGATAGCCAGTTTTCCAGTGCTGTTTGTTAAACAGGCTATCTTTCTTCCGGTGTATGTTGTTGGTCTTTTTGTTAAAGATCAGGTAGCTGAGTGTGTCCTGAGTTTTTTCTGCATTCTCTCTTCTGTTCCATTGACCCACAAGTCGGGGTTTTTTTTGTTTTGTTTTGTTTTGCCAATACCATGCTGCTTGTATCACTGTACCTTTGTAATACAACTTGGAAGTCTGAGATTGTGATGCCTTCTACTTTGCTTTTGTTGCTCAGGATTGCCTTTGCTATTCTGAGTCTCTGGTTCCATAAGAATTTTAGTACTGTTTTCTCTAGTTCTGTGAGAAATGCTATTGGTATTTTGCAAATGAACTTCCTTGGCTTTTATTTATCTAGAAATGTCTTTCTTTTTTTCTTTATTTTTAAAGGTTTGCTTTGCTGGATATAGAATTCTTTTGCGGGGTGTGCTTTGTGAGACAGAGGGTCTTGCTATGGAGTTCAGGCTGGTTTTGAACTCACTGTGTAGCTCAGGGTGGCCTCTAACGTGTGGCAATTCTGCCTCAGCTTCCCAAGACATGTGCCACAATGCCTGGATCGGATTTAGAATTCTTTGACAGTTTTTTCTTTTAATACTTTGAATACATCCAGCTGCCTTCTGGCCTTCTTCATTAGTCTTATTGAGATCCTAGTACATGGCAAGTTGCTTTTGTCTTTCTGCTTTCAAAGTTTCTTCTTGTATTTGAGTTTTGACAGTTTGACTGTGTGTCTCACTATGGATGTGAGTTTGCATCTCACTTGGAATTTCATTGAACTTCTTGGATGTATATACTCATGGCTTTCATCAGATTTTGGCTATTATTTCTTCAAATATTTTATCTGAGCATTTCTTTCTGTCTTCTAGTATTCTTATAATTTGTATGTTGGTATGTTTGATGTTTTTCCACAGATCCTCAGCCTTTGTTCATTTTTCTTCTTTCTTCTGTTCCCCAGACTAGATAATGTCAGTAGTTTCATATTCAAGTTTCTTGATCCTTTTTTCTGCCTACTCAAATCTACTATTGAATCCTTCTAGTGAAGTTTTTGTTTTAGTTATATTCCAGAATTTCTGCCTGGTTTCTTTTCATTGTGCCTTCGTTTTGTCCAAACATTGTTATCTTGATTTCCTTGGGTGCTTTTTCCATATTTTCCTTTAGCTTGTTGAACATATTTAAGGCAGTTGCTATAACAGCTTTGACAAATAATTCCAATAGTCTCAAAAACAAAACCCACAACTCTTATGTTAAATGAATATTTTTAATACACTGCTTTAATTTTTTTAGATTATATTTTTTGAGTTTTTTTGGTGATTGCTCTAAAGGTTTCAATGTGTATCTTATTTATAATCTACTTCAGATTAATACTGACATAATTCTGGTAAAAGACAGGAACTTTGCTCTAATATACCTATATTTTATCTCCCTTCACTTGTGTTCTTATTGTTATTAAATCCCAAAATACAGTGATATAACTGTTTTATATATTTTTGTCTTTTAATGTATTAAGAGAAATGTATGTAATATTTTATTTTTATTTATTTATTTATTGGTACTGGGGATTGAACTCAGCACCTCGTGCTTGCGAGGCAGGCGTGGTGCCACTGAGCTAAATCCCCAGCTAATATTTTATATTTAACCAAAAAATTTACTATTTCCATTGCTCTTAATTGCTTATTGTGGATTTGAATTCCTGTCTGGTGCCATTTCCTTTTACCTGAATGGATGTCCAGACCTGGCGTGCATGCTGGTAGCAGCAGCCTTCCTGAAGAATGCCACAGACCGTCACTGTTCTTATCTGGTTTAGCACTTTTTTTTTTTTTGAGACAGAGTCTCCCTGTGTATTTCAGGCTGTCTTTGAACTCACTGTATAACCCAGCCTGGCCTAGAACTTGTGGCACTTCTCCTGCCTTGGCCTCCCAAGCATTGGGATTACAGGTGTGTGCTACCACACCCAGCTACAGTTTTGTTTTTGTTTTTTTAATGAATAAACACAAATGTGTTCACATTTGAACCATTTCCAGAGCCCTGGATACTTGTTTTTGACAAGTTTGTTCAGTTTTATCGTTTTTTGAAGAGAAGATTACAAACTCTTCACTCTGCTGTAGCTGGAAGTCCCCTTTCCCTTTGATATGTTGCAGAGAATATAGATGCCTTTTTTTCACTGTCTTTCACAGTTTATAGAGATTGGGGCTCAGAACCAAGGGAGCCTGAAAAGTGGACCTACTTTTCCTTGTATGATTGGATCCTGTGACCTTGCCTAGGTATTCAAGTCCCCAAGTTCTGTCTTTCCCAGGAGGTAGCCTGAGGCTTGTCTTGTAATAGCACCCTTGTCCTTACAGGGCTTTTTGGGCTCCTCCTACCTTACTCTCCTTGATTTCCTAGGAATATATTGACTTTGAAGACTAAGTGTAGAATAACACCTGTCTTGCAGCCTTGTGACTGTGGGTGTCTTCTGTGGAGGGTGTGAAGGAGCTCAAAATAGTGGTTAGGGCTCCAGGATCAGTGTTGCTCTGTACACTGAGGTTTTCATTCTCCTTCTAGGTGACTTTGTACAGACAAGAGTGCCGGGCCTGAGGTGTCTTTACAGCCGGGCAGGGGTGGTGGGACTCTGTAGCTCATATTCTGGTAGAGTTTTAGGGGAACTCCTGCCAAGGAGAGAGAAGAGTTCTTTGCCCCAGAAAGCAATATACTCACCATCCCAACAGTTAGGGGGAAACTTCGCGTGCGTAATTCCAGAAGGACTTTACTGAGTGGGTCTCTTGCCTCCTAGATGGAGTTTCTATGGAAGGAAAGCCAAGTGTTATGTTGCCTTTATCTTCTGGTAGATAATGCCTTGAGCAGGTCTGTAACCAGATGCTTCTGCTTTTCTGTCTCTGCAGAGAAATGTCACAGCATCCGGAGTCATCCCTCAGATCTCTCTGATCATGGGCCCGTGTGCTGGTGGGGCCGTCTACTCTCCAGCCCTAACAGACTTCACGTTCATGGTGAAGGTAAGAAAGAAGGGCCTGTTATTGGTGTCCTTTGAGAGTACTAAAGCTCCTTATCTGCAACAAAAATAATTCCTGACCTAGATCTAGGTTGCTGTCTGCATTCTGATTGGTGTTCAGTGGAGTGATGGTATCATCATCCACTGTTCTTAGTACAGAGAAGGTTTTGGCACAAAATTTATAGTTTGTGGGGTTCAGGGGCAGAAGGTGCTTATGCGCTTCATTGGTGGGTGATTTTACTTGTTGATCTGAATTGCAAATGGTTTTCAAGTGCTCAGAAGATCCTGTCCTTTGCTCATACAGATGACTATTATTGACTCCTATTCAAAAGGTTTCTCATGGGAGTTTTTCTATAATCTGTGAAGTTGTTTCTGATGTCACATGTTTGTTTCTTCATCTATTTGCCATTTTATTACTTATTTTTTATAATGGTAATGGATAAATTTGTCCTCTAACTTCATTTGGGATATGCAAGACTTTAATGGAATGATACTTTAAATGATTTTTAAAAGAAGCCTTCTTGAATTTACATATGGGTAATTACCTATACTCTGATATTTTTTTTAAAAATCACCTTTTTCCTCTTAAAATAGTAACAAAAATGAGCAATAAATACCAAGACAGAAAGGTTGGGGGAAAAAGTAATGATAGTCATTCAGTGTGTGAGAACAATTGAAGAACAACTAGTTGGGAAACACTTTCTCCTCAAGGCACTTGGGCCGTAGCCGTTCAGAAATTTCAAAAGTGCTTATATTTTTGACCCAACTGTTTTGTTCCTAGTGACAGACTGAAAGTAATGTAAGTGTTCAACCACAGAGGTGGTTTTCAGAAATTAAGATGACCAAATCGCTTACCTCCTGGATAAGGCAAAATTCCCTGAACTTTGCCTGTTAAATCTGTCTGTCTATATCTAGGTAGTGCCATAGTTTTCTCTTCTTTCCTGGTGTTATGAAAAGAGGTGTGAGACCAATTTCTCTGGCTGAGGCTATCCTTTGCTCTTTCCCTACATACATGCGTGTCGCTGAACGCAGCTCTCCTCACCTCCTCACCAGCCCTGTGCTGTCCCTTTTCTCTGTTATTTACTAATCTGTTTCTCCTTTGGTACTGGATCCTCCCATCAGAACTTAATTTTGTTCAGGTCTTTCGTATCTTCATGGACAAAGTTTGCAAACTCTTTTAGCTCTTGCACTAATTCTCTCTTCTCATCCTTTCTTTTTTTTTTTGGTACCAGGGATTGAACTCGGGTCCTTGGGCTTGTGGGGCAGGTGGATGAACCACTGAGGTAAATCCCCGGCCCTCATCCTTTCTTTAACATTCTAGTTTAGTGCTGTCCCCCAGTCCCCTAAACCTGTTCTTCTAATATCATCAGTGACTTCTGTGTCACTGTAAATGCTGCTTAGTGCCCATCTTCCTTACTCTTTTCACAGGATTCTTTTCCCATGGCTTCTGTGATGTCTCTCTGGCACCCGGCGTTTTCTGTCACATCTCTGGCCATACCTTCTTGGTTTCCATTGACAGTTTACACTATCCCACTCAGATTCTAGATGCTGGAGTTCGCTCCAAACAGCTATGCCTTGTCATTCTGGGTTTTAAAAAATTTTATTATTATTATTATTTTTAATCTTAAGAAATCCTATCCTTTAATTCACGAAACTTTAGTTACTAACTGTTATGGCTTGTGTCTAGATGTCCCCCCAAAGCCTCATGCCATCATAGGTGGGGCTTTTTCAGAGGTGGCTGAATCTAGAGTGTGTGATTGATTCACGGTGTGATGCTAGGATTAAGGGTGCTGGGATTAAGGGTGGGTGAATACTGAATGATTGGTTTGACATCATCCTAATCCTGGTAGCCTGTATACAATACAAGGGGCAGAAAGAGGCTTGTCTTGTTGCTTTGCTACCTTCTGCCTGCCATGAACTGTTTCTTCTCTGCAATGCCTTATCTGCTGTGCCACCTTGCCTTGGAGCCAGCTGATTATGGACTGAAACTTCTATAAACTGTGAGCTAAATAAACCTTTCCTTCCTTAACTTGTAGGTGTTGGGTATTTTGTCTTAACAACAAGAGAGAAGTAACTAAGAGACTATGTTTCTGGCCAGGTGTGGTGGCACATGTGTACTATCCTAGCTACAGAGGAGGCTGAGGCAGGAGGATCATGAGTTTGAAGCTAGCCAGGGCAACACAGTGAGACTTTCTTCTCCCCAAAACCTATATTTTTGACCTCTGCAACTAATTGTTAAGGCTTAACTATTTCACATGTTAAATATTCTTTTAATGAAAGTGCAATGAAAATACCAGCAGCATCTTTTTAAAAGGTCTATGCAAGGTAATTATAAAGTTCATATGGGGGAAGAAACATGTAAGAATAAACATTCCATGAAAAACGTGTAATGAGGGACTATCCTATCAGGTGCCAAAATATAAATCTATAATAACTAAAATTATTTAACTATTTTTTTTTGGTACCAGGGTTCGAACTCAGATCCTTGTGCTTGTAAGGCAGGTGGTGGAACCACTGGGCTAAATCCCCAGCCCTAACTTTTTTTTTTGAGACACGGTCTCACTATGTAGTTCAGGCAGGCCTCAACCTCACTGCGATCCTCCTGCTTCAGACTCCCAAGTCCTGGGGTTACAGGGGTGTGCCACAACACACAGCTGAAACTTTAATTTTGTAAATAAGTGTGCAGAAAGCCCATAGGAAAGAACAGAATTGAGAAATGGAAATAGATCTAAATGTATTGGACATATACAAGTTTTTTTTTAAATTTTATTCTTTTATTGGTACATTGTAGGTATACAACACAATTACATTTCTCATTGGGAATTGTACCTTTACATAATGCATCTTGGTTCTT
>NW_004624730.1:12722885-12798370 GCF_000247695.1 Heterocephalus glaber
CCATCACAAACAGATGAACTAGACAAAAAAAAAAAAAATCAGAGTTGATCCGCATCTTTGAACAAATGGAATTAATAGATATCTACATAGTGCTACATCCAACAACAGAATACACATTCTTCTCAGCAGCACATGGAGCTTTCTCCATAATGAACCATATGCTAACTCATAAAACATGCCTAAGTAAATGCAAAAGAATTGAAATTATCCTATGCACATTACCATACTGTAGTGCAATGAAACTAGAATCAATGGCAAAAGAAACCACAGAAATTATGGAAACACATAAAGTTTAAATCAATACTTAATAATCAGTGGATCACAGAAGAAATCAAGAAAAAAATCAGTTCCTAAAATCAGATACCAGTACAACATACCAGAACTTACAGGACACAATGAATACAGTCCCAAGAGGAAAGTTTATAGCTTATGAATGCTCACATCAGAAAAGAGTGAGCACAGATAACCTAATAACCTAATGATGCAGCTTAAGGTCCTAAAACAGTGGTGATGAAGCTGTAGCACATGTGCTGCAGTGGGCATGCAGAGCACTCTGTCAGCACATGAGCCAGGTTGCCCCAGCATCACCCCAGCTGCTAAGCATTGGATATTCAGGTGTAATTGCAGTGTTGGCACTTGTAATAAATAATTGGGTTTTGGGGTTGCAGTTTGGGCACTCAGTCTCTAAAAGGTTCACCATCGCTGACTTAGACAAACAGGAACAATCCAAGTCCAAAGCTAGTGCAATGAAGGAAATTGTAAAGATCAGAGCAGAAATTAATGGAATGGAAACTAAGAAAACAATACAAAGAATCAATGTATCAAAGAGCTGGTTCTTTGAAAGAATAAGTGTAGGCAAACCCTTGGCCAGTCTTACCAGAAAAAGGAAAGACCCAAGTCAGTGCAATTAGAAATTTAAAAAAAGGTGAAAGCACAACAGATAGTGATGAAATCCAGTAGTTATAATAATTACTTCAAGAAGCTGTCTTCCCATAAATTGGGGAATCCAGATGAAATGGATAGAGTCCTAGATACATGTGAATTGTCACAGCCACACCAAGATGATTTGAAAACCCTAAATAATCTTAACAGTGGGCAATGAAATTGAGGTAGTATATTAAAAAAAAACCCTACCAACTAAGAAAAACCCTGGACCCAGTGGATTCACTGCTAAATTCTGCAGGAACTCCAGGGAAGATCTAATGACTATACTCCTCAAACTCTTTAATTAAATTGAAGGAGGAGTACTCCCAAAGGGATTCCTGGGAGATAGCATTACTCTGATTCCAAAACTAGTCAGGAATCCAAGTAAAACAGAAAATTGCAGGCCAAGCTCTTTAAAGAACATAGTTGCAAAAATCTTCAATAAGATATTGGCAAACAGAATGCAACAAATTATCAAAAAGATAATATATCCTGACCAAGTAGGGTTCATCCCAGGTTATGCAAGGATGATTGAACACATGGAAATCACTAAATAATATACTATATAAACGGAAGGACAAAAATCATATGATCATCTCAATAGATTTAGAAAAAAACCTTTGATAAAATTCAACATCCATTTCTGAAGAATGAAGAAATTAGGTATAGTAGGAACTTATCTCAGTCTGATAAAAGCCTTGTATGATGAACCTACTGCCAACATCACATTAATGGGGAAAAGCTGAAAACTTTAGCTCTAAAATCAGGAATAAGACAAAGATGTCCACTATCAGCACTTTTATTTAATATAGTTCTTGAAACGTTAACCAGAGCAATCAAGCAAAAGAAAGAAAAGGGCTGTGTATAGGAAAAGAAAAAGTCAAATTATCATTTGCAGATGATCCTTTACATAGAGGACCCCAAAAGTTCCACCATTCATAACCATTAATAATTCATAACCATTAATAACCAAATTCAGCAATGCAGTAAGACGAATGCAACACACAAAAATCAATAGTATTCCTATATACCACTGATGAACTCACTGAAAAGTTAGGAAAGTGGTACCATTCTCAGTTGCAACAAGAAAAATTAAATAGGAAATAACAAAGGAAATGAAAGACCTCTGCAGTGAAAACTACAGTACTCTGAAAAAAGGAGATCAAAGAGTACTAGAAAATTGAGAGAGATTCTCTGTCTCTAGATAGCCAGAACCAATATTGTCAAAATGACCATACTTCCAAATTGATATACAGACTTAATACAATCCCAATCAGAATACCAATAGCATTCCTCACAGAACTAGAGAAAACAATCCTAAAATTCATACGGAACTAGAAGAGACCCAGAATAGCAAAAGGATCCTGGGCGACAAGAGCAAAGGAGGAGGAGTCACAATGCCAGATTTCAAGTTATAGTAGAAAGCTACAGTGATTTAAAAACAACAAAAACAACTTCAAGATATCAGCACAAAAATAGACACGTGAATAAAAGGAACAGAATAGAAGATGCAGGGAAAACTCCAGGCACATTCAGCTATGTGCTTTAACAAAGAGGCCAGTATACATTGGAGGAAATATAGTCTCTTTAGCAAGTGATTTGGAAAACTCTTTAGCAAGTGATTTGAAAAATACATGCAGTAGATTGATTCTAGACTCATATCTGTTACCATGTACTAATTTAAAATCAAAATGGATCAAAATCTAATAAAACAAAAATACTTAATGTACTAGAATAGAAAATAGGTAAAACTCTTGCAGACATAGATATTAGGCCAAGACTTCTGAACAGAATCCCAGTTGTGCAAGAAATAGCATCAGGAATCAAAAAATGGAATTGTATCAAATTAAAAATTTCAGCACAACAAAAGAAACAACTATCAGAAAATGTCAGAGTGGTGAGCAGCAGAGAAAGAGCCTCTCTGAGATTTGCTGTCCTGACATTGGAATATGCAGCATGAGGAGGGGGGAAGTGGGTCCCTGGGACCTAGGAAGGATCTAAAGCAAAAATTGAAGTCCATGGGGAGAGGCAAGAGAGAGACTTCAACAAAAAAGATGGAGGTGGCAGGTGCCACTTTATCCCAGAGTCTGGATCCATGGCATGGGAAGGGTAGGTTGAACCTGCAGATGCGTGGTGACTACTGGCAACCCCAGAGGCCTCCACAGAGAAACACACCAGTGGAACAGAACAGTGGACACGGTGGACTGCAGTGGCTGGTGGTTCAGACATCACGCAGGAGAGGGTGATTGGCCTGTAGCCATCTTAAGAGAGGAGCCAACTGAGCTTGGAACTCAGAACAGCTATGGGCCAGCTCCATCTAGTGATTGGCTTCCTGTGTTGTGGTGAGCGTGCTGAGTTCAAGTTGGCAGGTCAGGGAGTGAAGTTCAAGCTGCCAGGACGCACATGGACTGATGCAGACTCAAATCCAAATCCAGCCTAATAGCCAGAAACCAGCCTGAACTTCAGGTGGAACTAAAGGTTAACGCTTGCTAGGGTTATCTACTACCCCACCATAAACCTACAGCTGTCTTGCTGGGATTAAACAAATCACATCTAGACTCTGTCTGCCCATGCTGTCTACCAGTGACAGCAGAGACACATCTTGAATTGGACCTTTTTTCCTTTTTAATTTTTCCTTATTTTCTTCTTTTTTTCCCTTTTTATTTTTTATTTTTTCCAGTTTTTATTTTGTTCTGTTTTGTTTTTTTCTTGATTGATTGATCTTGCTTTTACACAAGTGTGAACACAGTTTCTAGTTTTTTTGTTGTGTTTGTTCTGTTCTATTCTTGTTTTTTATTTCTTCTCTTTCCCTCCTGTCTTCAACAGTTTCTTAAAGTTTGTTTGATCTTTCTTTGTCCTTTAGCTTTGCTTCTAATCTCTTCTTCTATTTCTCTATGTTTTCCTCCCAGTCTTTTAAAAATCTTCTCCCCTTAGGGTAAAATCACCATATTCAGGGCTTATTTATTGCATACAATTTTCTGGTTCATTCTAGATCTTGTTCTATAACTACAAATCTAATTCATATGGTTTAAGGTGGCAAATTAATAGTTACCACAGTTTGTCATTTTTCTAGGCTATTATTATTGCTGATTGTACTACTTTAGCCAAAGTGACATAATTGTGCTAATCAGTTGTTCTGCATGGTATACCAAGACTGAGATTGCCTAAGGATCTTAAAAAATACTATAGGCCAGTGCCAGAGAACTGAGGGCTGGTCCAAGTAGGCAGAAACTTCTCATCCCGAGTAAATTGAAGAAGTAGGATCTTGCAACAGATTCAAAACCCAAAAACCAGCTACCTCTGGAAGACACTTCTGAGAAGTAGTCATTTCCTAAGTGTTCTGAATTCTGGTGATAAAGCTACTCATCATAAGCAGTCTACAAACATCAATCCAGGAATTAAACTAACAACAACAACAAAAAGAAATAAAATGAGAAGACACTTAAACAAGATGCAATCTCCCAGACTTTTAGCTCACCAAAGGCAAACCTAAGGGGGAATGAAGTGGAACAATCTGAAGGCCATCCACCTGGACTCTCTGAAGTGGTAACAGTGGAAGTAACAAAGTGATGAATGAGGCTCCAGAAAAATTCAAAGCAGAAATAATTTCTCAGATAACTATAGAGATGGTGACCAGAATGAAAGACATGTTTAGTGACCCTAGAGCAGATACAGATTAAAAAAAAAAAAAATAGAGGAGCTCAGGAAAATGATGGAAACCATGAATATCCAGCATAGGAAAGAAATGGAATCCATGAAACAGATTCAAACATCCAGGAGTTTAAAAATTCCATTGAAAGTATATGCAGCAGAATGAGCCAATGTGAGGATGGAATATCAGATATAGAAGTCCGGATTCTGGTTAGTGATCATGAAAAGAAAGATTTCTTAGAAATAGCAAGGGACCATGAGCAGTAAATCCAGCATCTGCTAAATGATCCAAAGAATAAGGATTGGAGTCAATGAAAAAGCAGGAGATAACACAAATGACATAAAAAACATGTTCACAGAAGTAATGGCAGAAAAGTTCTCAAACTGGGAAAAAGAATTTGACATACAGATAAGTGAGGCATATAGGACTCCAATTAGCCATGATAAAAAAATCTTGCCCAAGGCATATAATAGTCAAGATTCCAGAAATTCAGCAGAAGAATAGCATATTAAAAGCTGTTTAAGAAAAGAAACAAATCACCTATAAAGGAAAGCCCATCAGAATGACTTCTCAATACAAACCCTCAAGTCAGGGAGATATTGGAGTGAAGTATTTCAAGCTCTAGAGGAAAACAACTTCCAACCCAGAGTGATAATTGGAGGCTGATGAGACCTCCAATCACCTGACCAAAGGTATGGCAGCAGAATAATAAAAGACAAGATCTTAATGGATAAATGGGCAGTGGGGAGAGGTCCAGGATGGTTAAAATTCTTATCAGGCTAAGACACTGTCTCCTGGAGCTTGCCACTATTTATTGAACATACAGCTTCTTGAAGGGGATGGTGCAGGGAACAGTGCTGTGGAGAGCACTGACTTGAGGGTCTTCACAACAAGGAAATGAAACATTCTTGCAAGAACAGCTCATAGATTAGTGGGAAATTTGTTTCTTCCCATGGATTAATTTTTGGCTTTGTAGGAGTTTTCTGTAGCTGCTCTGTTGTCTTGCCATCCAAGATGTCACAGTGTCACGGATCATTGAGACCTCTGTAACCAGTGGTGTGGGGAGTTGTTCCTTTCCCACACATCAACTGCTGGCTCTTCAGGAAAGCCACTGTGGGCCAATAGGCAGACTCAGACTTTTAATATGAAAAGTCAATTTATGAGTTTGTAGCTCACTCAGGGTGGTCTCTATCATTGATGTACCCTGCAAAATTATCTTTTAAAATTGATGGAGAAATAAGATACTTCCATGACAAAGAACACCTGAGGAAATTAATGAGCACCAACCTCTACTCCGGAGTGCTCTGAAGGATATTCTAGAAAGAGATAAGAAGGATTACAACTCCATGAACCCAAACAGAATGAAACTACTAGGCAAGGCAAGAAATTAAAAGGAGAAAAGGAAGTCAACAGCAGGAAAATAACATGACAGGAATAAGTCAGTATATATCAGTTATAATCATCAATGTTGATGGTCTCAGTTCACCAATCAAAAGAAACAGATGGGCAGAATGGATCAAGAAGCAAGATCCAACAGTACATACAAGAAACACATTTAATGAAGAAATTCATAGACAAAGTCAAAGGATGGAAAACAATACTCCGTCCAATAGGAACCTGGAAAAAAAGCAGACGTGGCTATTCTATTTGTAGACAGAGTGGATTTCAAGCCAAGACTGATCAGAAGAGACAAGGTCACTACATACTTATTAAAGGAACAATCCAAGAGGAAGAGATAACAATCACAAATGTAAATGCACCAAATATCAGCACACCTAACTATATAAAACAGACACTAATGGATATGAAAAACCACATAAGAACTAATGCAGTTATATGGAGGACCTTAATATCCCACTGTCACAAATAGATAACTAGGCAAAAATCAAAGAAATATCAGAACTGAACAATAACTTTGAGCAAATGGACTTTATTATTATTTTTTTGGTACCAGGAATTGAACTCGGGTCCTTGCGCTTGCGAGGCAAGCGGCAGAACAACTGAGCTAAATCCCCGGCCCTAAACAAGTGGACTTTAAATAGATATCTACTGAGTGTTTCACCCAACAACATCAGAATACACATTCTTCTCAGTAGCACATGGGACTTTCTCCAAAACAGATCACATTCTAGCTCATAGAACATGGTTAAGTAAATGTAAAAGGATTGCAATTATCCCATGCATATTGTCAGGTCATAATGCAATGAAATTGGAAATCAGTGGCAAGAGAAACCACAAGAGGGCCGGGGATTTAGCTCAGTTTTGCTGCCTGCTGTGCAAGTGCAAGGACCCAAGTTTGATCCCCGGTACCAGAAAAACAAAACAAAAAAAAAAACCAGAAGAACTTTATAAACACGTGGAAATTTTCACCCTCCTGAACAACCAATGGGTCACAATGAAATTAAAGAAATTCGACAGTTTATACAATTAAATGATAATGCCAGTAGAACATACTGGAACTTATGGGACACAATTAAGCAGTCCTAAGAGGAAAATTTACAGCAGTGAATTTCCATATCAGGAATCCACAGCAGGCTCAAACAACCTAATGTTGAACCTCAAGCTTCTAGAAAAAGAGCAAGTCAAGCCCAAAGCTTGTATGAGGAAGGAAATTACAAAGATTAGAACAGAAATTAATGCAATGGAGAGTAAGAAAACAATACAAAGAATCAATGAATTGAAGAGTTGGTTCTTTGAAAGATTAAATAAAACTGACAAACCCTTAGCCAAACTTATCACAAAAAAAGGAAAGACTCAAATCCATGCAGTTAAGAATGAAAAGGGTGAAATCACAACAGATTCTGCAGAAATCCAGATCATCAATACCTACTTTGAGAACCTGTATACTAATAAGATGGAAAATACAAAAGAAACGGACAGATTCCTAGATACATATGAATTACCAAAACTGAATCAAGAGGATATAAAAAAGATATTTATTCTAAATATACCAATATCAGCCAATGAAATTGAATATGTAATTAAAAATCTACCAACAACCAACAAAAAAAGCCTGGTCCTGATGGATTCATTGCTGAGTTCTATGAGAAATTTACAAAAGACCTAATGCTGCTACTTCTTAAACTCTGTAATGAAATTGAAAGGGAAGCAATACTCCCAGATTCATTCTTGGAAGCAAGCATTACCCAGATTCCAAAACCCGAGAAGGATCCAAAAAGAGTGCTACAAGCCAGTCTCCCTAATGAACATAGGTGTAAAAATCCTCAATAAGATACTGGCAAACAGAATGCAGCAAATCATTAAGAAGGTTATGCACCATGACCAAGTTGGGTTCATCCCAGGGATGCAAGGATGGTTCAACATACAGAAAATCAATAAATGTATATACTATATTATCAGAGCCAAGGACAAAAACCATAATATCATCTTAATAGATGCAGAAAAAGTGTTTACAAGGTGCAACACCCATTCATGATAAACACCCTGCAGAAAATTGGAATAGATGGTCTTTACCTTGATCTGATAAAAGCCATCTGTGAGAAACCAACAGCCAACATCATACTAAATGGACAAAATCTGAAAGCTTTCACTCTAAAATTAGGAACAAGACAAGGATGTCCACTGTCACCACTCCTGTTCAGTATAGTTCTGGAAACAGCCAGAGCAATTAGACAAGAGAAAGATAAAAGGATAGAAAAGGAAAACATTAAATTATCATTACTTGTGGATGACATGATACTCTACATAGAAGATCCAAAAACTCCACCAAAAGACTTCTAAATTTCATAACCAAATTTAGTAGTGTAGCTGGATACAAAGTCAACAATCGAATCAGTAGCCTTCCTGCACGTGAATAACAAACTCAAAACTGAGAGAGAAAATAGGGAAGCAACACCTTTCAGAGGAGCATCTAAAAAAATGAAATACCTAGGGATCAATCTAATGAGGAAGTAAAAGACTTCTATGTTGAAAACTACATTTCAATCCCTAGTACCAAAAAAAAAAAAAAAGACAAAAGAGTTCTACATATTCTATCTTCCAGGAGATTTAGTGTTTCTGGTTTGTTTGGGGTTTTTTGGTACTGGAAATTGAACTCGGGTCCTTGCGCTTGTGTTGAAAACTACATTTCAATCCCTAGTACCAAAAAAAAAAAAAAAAGACAAAAGAGTTCTACATATTCTATCTTCCAGGAGATTTAGTGTTTCTGGTTTGTTTGGGGTTTTTTGGTACTGGAAATTGAACTCGGGTCCTTGCGCTTGTGCAGCAGGCGGCAAAACCACTGAGCTAAATCCCCGGTGAATATGTAGAATTCTTGAAGATATTGCTGTAGGCAGTGACTTTATGAACAAACCTCAGTTGCACAGGAATTACCACAAAGAATCAGCAACTAGGATCTCATCTTATTAAAAAGTTTTTGCACAACAAGAGAAGTCACCAACAGAATGAAGAAACAACCCACAATGTGGGAAAAGTTTTTGCCAGCTCTTCCTCAAAGGACTATTACTTAGAATATATAAAGAACTAAAAAAAAATCAGATCCTCAAACTTCATAGACCAGGTCTGAAAATGGGCATCTGAAATGAATAGATACTTCAGATGAAGTAGAAACAGCAAATAAATATGTGAAAAAATGTTCAACATCTCTGAGCATTTGAGAGATGCAAATTAAAACAATGCTGGATTCCATCTCACTCCAGAAAGAATGGCTGTTGTCAAGAAATCTACCAGGGGGCGGGGATTTAGCTCAGTGGTGCTGCTGCCTGTCTCACAAGTGCAAGGTCCCAAATTTGATCCCCAGTACCAAAAAAAAAAAAAGAAAGAAAAAACTAGTAACAAATGCTGGAGGTGCTGTGGGGGTTGGGTGCTTCTCCACTGTTGATGGGCATGTAGACTGGGGCAACCACTGTGGAAATCAGTGTGGAGATTCCTCATAGAACTAAAACTGGAGGTTCCATTTGACCCAGCTATTCCCCTTCTTGTTATCTTCCCAAAAGAATTAAAAACATCCTACCACAGCGATATATGCACATCCATGTTTATAGCGGCACAGTTTGTAATAGTAATCTTTTTTTTTTGTAATAGTAATCTTGTTTTTAATTGTAATCTTGGAAACTGCCCAAATGCCCATCAACCAACGAATGGAAAAAGATGTGGGTTGTTTTTTATACAATGGAGTACTACTCTGGCATAAACAAGGATAAGCTTGAGATATTTCTAGCTAAATGAATGCACCTTGAGACCATACTATTAAGTGAGATAATTCAGACACACATGTTTAAGTACCACATTGTTTCTCTGGTGTGAGAAACCAGAAGTGGCAATAAGGACTAAAATGTACACTAGACATTGGGAAATGGGAAGAAAATGTTCAAATGAGAAGGGGAAAACAGGATGGGGAAAGGAGGGGAGGGATGAGAATAAAGAAAATGGAAGAATAAAATGGAAACAAGGGTTTTGTATATGGGGAGTGGAAGGGAGTGGGGGGAGTGGGAAAAAGGAAGAAACAGGATGTGTCATGTGCAGGTACAAATTCCCTAAGATGAATGTTATCATTATGTGTATCTAAAATGTACTAATAAATGTTTTGCTTAAAAGCTATCAGAGTGAAGAGACAACTTACAGAATGGAAAAAAAAATTTTTTTGCCAGCTATACCGTAGAGACAATATCTAGACTACATAAAGAACTCAAAACAATTAGATCCCCCCAAATAAAATGCTCAGTCAAAAAATGGGCAACTGAAATGGATAGTTCTCAGAGGAAGAAGTAGAAATGGCCAATAAATCCATGAAAAAAAATGTCCAAAATATCTAGCCATTAGAGAAATGCAAGTTAAAACAACACTGAGAATCCATCTTACTTCAGAAAGACTGGTTATTGTGAAGAACTGAAAGACTAACAAATGCTGGCAGAGCTGCTGGGTAAAAGGAATCCTTCTTCATTGTTGCACATGTAAACTAGTATGACCACTATGGAAATCAGTATGAAGATTCCTAGAAATTAAAACTTGAAATTCCACTCAACACAGCTATTCTCCTTCTACATATTTTTCCACAACAGTTAAAAGACTCTTGGGCTGGGAATGTAGCTCAGCGACACAGCATCTGCCTGGCAAGCTTGAGTCCCTGAGTTTAATTCCTGGTACAAAAAGAAAAAAGGTAAAAGACTCCTACATAGCCATGTTTGTAGCAGCACAACGTATAATAGCTACATATTGAAAGCAGTCTATATGTCCATCAACAGATGAAATAAAGAAATACACAATGGAGTATACTCTTCCATAAAGAAAGATAATTTGAGAAAATTGTAGGCAAATGGATGTGATTTTAGGATCTTAATATTAAATGAAATAAATGAGACAGCTTAAATATGATAGGATTTCTCTTACATGAGAATTCTAAAGTATAAATAAAGAGCAAAGTAAAAGATAATTGGAAACAAATAGATCTTTCCCAAATGGAAAGGGAACCAGAAATGGAGCAAAGAAGGGGAGGGGAAAGGAATGAAAAATAAATTAAAATCTGATGAAACTCATTATGTGCTGTAAACATGTACTAATAAAAACAATTTTTTTATTTTTTTATTTTATTTTATTTTTTGGTACTGGGGATCGAACTCAAGTCCTTGCACTTGCGAGGCAGGCAGCAGAACCACTGAGCTAAATCCCCGGCCCAAAAACAATTCTATTAAAAAAAGAAAGTCTTAGAAATCATACAACTCTGAATGAAAAAAACAAAGTGGCAAGAATGATGTGTTCAAAATGGAGAATATTAATAGGGGAATAATGGCAATGTAGCATTTACTCTAAGGCATTTTTAAAAATTGAAATATTAAACATTTTATTGTGTGTGCTGAGGTTTGTGGGTTGAGTATAGTAAAAAGACTTTGTTTCTAGTATGGCGATCTCTTTAGTTAGTGTGTATTTTTTAGTGACATAAGCTGGGCATAGCTAACTATAATCCTTTGTCTCTGTCCCAGGATCCAATCACCTTTGTTAATTTGGGAGGAAAGAGAGCAGTATAATTGGCCCAGCACCTAGTTCTCTAGAAATGAGCCATAGTAGTGTTGATGACACAAAGACCATCCAGATATTGGCACACAGAGAAAACCAGTTAATAGCAACAACTATGCTACTTTGAAGTAGCAACAAAATAAGCAACAGTTTAGTCAAAGACTTATTGAATATTGGCATACTATAAGAACAAAAGTTGAGATCCATAATTGTAATAATATAGACACACAGACAAACCAAATTGTTTTTGAAACAATTCCTTTTTTATTGGTATATGTATACAATACATGCTGTTAACAGTGTTTTTAGAATTGGTGTATTATATATGTATATACATCACATCTATCATTTTTGATCCCCTTTCTCCTCCTACTCCCCCCACCCCATTCCCCTGCACTCTTTCAGTCCCAAAACTCTGCTTGTATTTTACTCTTTTTTTTTTTATTCATTGTTGGTACATTTTAGGTATACAGTATGATGACATTCATTATTGGGAATTTATACCTTTACATGATATATCTTGGTTCTTAGTTTTTCCCCATTCCCTGGCCCTCCCTTCAACCCCTGTACCCCTCCCTATTTACAAAGACTTTGTTTCCAATTTTTCCTTTTGTCATTTTTTTTTTATTCTTAAATTCTTTTATTGGTACATTTTAGGTATACAATACAGTTACATTCATCACTGGAAACTTGTACCTTTTCTGTTTTTTTTTTTTTTTTTTTTTTTTGTGGTACTGGGGATTGAACTCAGGCCCTTGTGCTTGCGCAGCAGGCGGCGAAACCACTGAGCTAAATCCCCGGCCTGGCTAGGTATAGTCTTAATGTGATTGACTTGCCCTATGTGTTCATGGCTTTGGTCTTTTGTCTGTGTGTGTATGCATAGCACTTCGGATCTAACCCAAGGATTCACACATGCTAGGCAGGCACCCTACCACTGTTCTGCCTGTGGCCCAGTCATCGTTGTTAACCTCTATACACAGTAAACAAGCTGAGTTTAAAATACATGAGTTTCATTGATTTGGCATTGAAACAAGTTCTTGTTTGTACCGAAAGGTATAGAATTGAGAGCTGGGAATGATTCTCACATTAATGAAGACAAGTTTGCTGTTGGAGTAATGATTGCAATTCCATATTTTCTCGGGAAAAAAGCGTCAAGCTGTGAAATGATTGCCTACCACAGAGCAAGCAGTATAACTGAGGACAGGGGAAATTATTTCCTTGCAAGATTTCAAATCAGTAGGAGCCTGTTGTGAGTGATTCTCACACCACACAGTACTGTGGTTTAAAGCATTTCTTTCTTAGTGTCTATACAGTAGAGATGTTTTTATTAGAGAAGTTTTATATTGATGAAATATGCTTTTTATTTGTTTTTGCTTTTTAAGACAGAGTCTTACCCTGTAGTCCAGGCCAGATTTGAACTCATTGTATAGCCCAGGCATGTCTTGAATTCAGGGTGATCCTGCTGCCTCAGCCTCCAGAGTGTAGGGATTACAGGCGTGTGCCACCAACCCTGTTTGAAATATGTTGTTTAAAAAAGTCAGAGTTCTTGATGCTCTACCCACAAAAATTGTCCTTCCCTTGTCTCAGGTTGCCATCAGCCATGACTCAATTCTTTCCCTCACCCACCAGCTCCATTCAGCCCACAGGTCTAGAATTGGACACTTCTCATTCTTCCTCCACCATATAGTCTTACGTCACACTCTGGTCTCAGGTGCAGTGGACAGTCATCATTCTTGCTGGGCTCTGTGTTGAGTCTTGATGCTATCTGTGATTTGACTAAATGTGCAATTCTTTATTTCAAAAGCATTAATGTTTATCATTGAAAATACAGAAGTAAAACTCATTGTTGCTAGAAATTGTATCACTACAGATAGTCCCCACTGAGCTTTGGTTATACCCCATAGCATTTTCCAGAGACAACAGAGTACGCGTACATATACACAGTCATATGTGTACATGTTTTTCTGTACCATTTCTTTCACTTAACAGCTTTAAGTGATGAATGTCACCTGTGACACTACATTTTCTTTTGTAGCATGATTTTTGGAGTGTTATTGTTTTTTTGCTGTACTGAGGATTGAACACAGGGCCTTCCACATGCTAGGCCAGTGCTCTCCCACTGAGCTGTACACCTCCAGCCTCTTTGTTTTTTATTTTATTTGGAGACAGGTTCTTGCTAAGCTGCCCTGTTTGTCTTCAAACTTAAGATCTTCCTTGCCTCAGCCTTCTTAGTAACTGGAATTACAGATGTGTGCCACCATGAATGGCTCTTGTTTTTGAAGGACAATATGGAGTATCCTTTGTGGGCCTGAAGAAAGGCCCAAAAGATGCTCTTCACATCTGCCTTTCATTGTGCCATTTTGCTTCTTTCTTCCTTTTCTTGATAATACATCGTATATTTTACCTATTTAGTGTTCAGTGGTTTTTAATATAGTCAGAGTTGTGTAACAATTCTCATAATCAATTTTGGAACATTTTCAGTACCCTAAAAAAGGAACCCTGTATTTATTAGCAGTTACACCCCATTGCACCCTAAGGGCTCTAGCTCTAAACGACACAACTTTATTTTTATGGATTTACCACTTTTGGACATTTCATATAAACAGAATCATTACAACATGTATTTTTTTGTGGCTAGTTTCTTTTACTTTGCACAGTTTTTAAAGGTTTACCACGTTGTATCATGAATCAGTACTTAATTCCTTTTTATGGGTGCATGATATTGTAATGCATAATGGTATACCACTTGCTTTTACAATATTAGGGATTGAACCTGTGACTTTTGCACTGAGCTATGTCCCCCCAGCTCTGTTAAAAAAAATCAATCATTTATTTTTTATTCATTATTTCTGGTTTTTTGAGACAGTCTTGCTGTATATTCACTGGTCTTGAACACTTTGTAGCCCAGGCTGGCCTCAGACTTGTGATGATCCCCTTGCCTCAGCCTCCCAAGTGCTGGGATTATAGGTCTGAGCCACTATACCTGGCTTCCATTTGTAAATTTTGAGAGAAGCTCTTGCTAAGTTGCTAAGCTGCTCAGGCTGGGCTGGAACTTTCTGTCTTCCAGGCTTAGCCTCCTAGAGTGCTAACATTATAGGTGTGCACAATCATATCTGTCTTTTATCCTTTCCTTTTTCTTTCTGCTGTGTTGGGTCAACCCAGGGCCTCTGGCTTGTTAGATAAGTGCTCTACCACTGAGCCATACCCCCAGCCTCACCACATTTTGTTTACCCATTGACTAGTTAGTAGACATTTGGGTTGTTTCTACTTTTGGTTCTCATTAATATGCTACTGTAAACATTTGTGTGCATGTTTTTTGTGTGGGTATTTTTAAATTTCTCTTTGGTATGAACTTTGAAGTGGATTTTTCTAGGTGAAACAACTATGTTTAGGTTTGTTTGATCTTTGACAGTACTAGGGATTGAACTGTGTTTAAACTGTCAGGCACTGCCAGGCTATCTTTCAAAGCTGTTATACTAATTTATAAATACTTCATAAATGAAAGAATGGTCACATTGAAAATGCTTTGTATTCATTCAACAAATATTCATTGAGAGTCTATGCGTGAAGTTACATCTGTGGACAGAACGACTGTGGCACAAAACTCTGCCAGTGTGGGCCTTATATTCTAGTAGAAGAAACAGAAAATAGAAAACATTGTAAATCAGTACATTATATAGTGTGTTGGAAAATATGTGTTGAGGAAGAATTAGAACAGAGGGTAAAGGGAGTTGGCATTAGGACATTTCACACAGGGTGGTAAGGGTGGCCTCACTGCCAGGGTAACAGCTGAACAGATTTGAAGGAATTCACTGTGTGGGTGGCTGGGGAGGAGACGGCAGGGCGAGACTAGCTTGTGCAAAGGCCCTGGAGCAGGAGAGTGACTGGTGTACTTGGGTGAGCAGCAGGGGAATGGGAGTAGCGACTTGATTTAAGCTCCCTCTGGCACCTGCGTGGATAAGAGACTAGGGGCAGTGTTGGAGGCAGGAAGTCTGTGAGGCAAACCTGAGAGTTCTTGGCTCCAGTTTCAGCATCCTGTCTGTGACCAGCCTTGTGTGGCTGGTCTTTATTTCAGAACTCTACAGGAGCAATGGCTTGGACCCTCATGAGGGCCACATAGTTCCTTGCCTTTCCTTCCAACAGTGCTAAGCATCTACTGCATTCCAGGCACTGTCCTCGAGGGGGCGCTGCGGTGAACAGATGCTGTTGGAGCCTGTACTCCAGGGAGGCCTCTGCCCCTGCAGTCAGTAGAGAAAAGTGTGTCCAGAGGTCTGGGCCCCCCAGGTGTAGGGATGGAAGTGAGGGACACAGGTAGGTGTGGAGGTAACATTGGCATAAAGACCTGAATAAAGAAAGGCTCAATCCTGCAGAGGGAAGGGGCTGCGTGAGGGAAACTCAGTCTCCTGGAAAGCACAGGATAGCTGTGTCCTCCCTGGTGGATGTGAGGACAGAGCTGTCTGCTGCAGATGTGCCTGACCGAAGGGTGAAGCAGGGTATGGAGCAGCGTCTTCTGGCTGGCCAGCACCCTGGTCCATCGTGTCCTCCCTTCTTCGCAGGTGTGGCCCACAGGGCTTTTGAGAATGATGTGGATGCCCTGTGTAACCTCCGGGAGTTCTTCAACTACCTACCCCTCAGCTGTCAGGACCTGGCTCCTGTCCGCGAGTGCCATGATCCCAGGTGGGCTGCAGGGCAGTGCCCTTTTCCCCATGTGACAGGGTGACTCGTCCTTGCCTGGCCCCTCTGCCCTAACACAACTTGGGGACCTGCCCTGGGGGGGACGGTGGGGCATGCTGTGGGGTGCGGGAGCGTGACTCCCTGGTACAGGCGTGATGTGGCTACATCTGAGGGTAGCTTTGGTGCAGGTGGTAGGGAACCCAAAATCTGCTTTCTAAGAGGCACGCTGGAGTTTCCCAAACTTGGAGTGGAAGGTTTTTTTTTAAACTTTGTGTTCTTTATTAGTACATGTTTTTCATACATATTGATCACATTCATCATAGGAAATTTGTACATGTAATAATATATCTTGAGTCTTCGTTTTTTTCTCCATTCCCCTCCCCTCCCTTCAGCTTTTCTTTCCCTCCCCATTACAAGAGCTTTGTTTCCATTTTTTTCCTTCTATTCTTTTTTTCCCCTTTTCCCTTCTTTCTATTGTTTCCCTTCCTTCTCCTGCCCCCCTTGATCCCCTTTTGTTATCACTTGTGTCTAGATGTCCCCTCAAAGCCTCATGCACTCATAGGTGGGTCTTTGCAGAGGTGGTTGAATCTACAGTATATGATGCTGGGATCAAGGGTGTGTGATTACTAAATTAGTCCACTGATTGGTTGGGCTTAGTTCTGGGTGTGGATAATGGGAAGGCCTACCCTGGGTATGAGTGCTGCCTGCCCTAGGGATGGTAACCTGGATAGACTATAAGGGACAGAAAGAGGGCTGTTGCTGTTACTTGTTGCCTGTTGCTTGCTGCTTGCTACTTCAGTGCTGGCTGCCTCTGCCTGCTTTGCCATGAACTGTTTCTCCTCTGCGATGCCCCTCTGCCATGCCACCCTGCCTTGGAGCCAGCCGATTATGGACTGTGAACTAATAAATCTTTCCTCCTCTAACTTTGGGTGTTGGATATTTTGTCTCAGCTATAAGAAAAAAATAAGACATCTTCCCATTTGAACATGCTCTTCCTACTTCCCAATATCTATCCTCCATTGTGCTCTTTGTTTACCCTTTGAGTTTCTCACACAAGAGAAACACTGCAATATTTAAACTCGTGTATCCTACTTATTTCACTTAAAATTATGGTGTTGAGGTGTATCCATTTTCCTACAAATGACTCGTTTATCCTTCTTCATGGCAAAGTAGTACTTCATTTTATATAAATACCACATTTTCTTTATCCATTCATCTGTTGATGGGCATATGGGCTGTTTCCAGTCTTTAGCTATTATAAATTGTGCTGCTATAAACATGGGTGTGCATGTATCACTGTGGAATGATGCTTTTAACTCTTTTGGGAAGATACATAGGAAAGGAACACCTGGGTCAAGTGGAACCTCTAGTTTTAGTTTTTTGAGGAATCTCCCTACTGATTTCTGTAGTGGTTGTACCAGTTTACACTCCCACCAGCAATGAAGAGCTCTTTTTTCACCACAGTCTCGCTATCATTGGTTATTGGTTGATTTCTTGATGATAGCCATTCTTTCTGGAAGGAGAAGGAATCTCAGTGTTGTTTTAATTTGTATTTCTCGAATGACCAGTGATGTTGAGCATTTTTCACATATTTATTTGCTGTTTTTTAAAGTGGAAGGTTTTAGTTTTTGTTTTGTCTTGAAGTGAATTAAATACATGTGAGTGAATGTAGACAGTATGTACTTTGCATGCTGCTCTCAGCCAAGGCTGGACCAGCCTGTGAAGGTTGTGCTGCTGTTGGCTTCCTAGTGAGGACCTGCTCTCCCTCTTGCTTTGGGGGCCACTGCTGGATGTGTGCAGTGGGTCCCATAGAGTAAGGCGGAGGTCCAGCTGGGGAACCGCTGCCCCATACCTGTCTGGTCCCTTCTGCTTCTCTGAATGAGAACTACTATATTGGGCCTGGACTGCCTTGTGCAGAGAGGATTTGGAATTACACCCCTTGGGAAGAGGCCATTTTCAGACACTGCCTCATGGGTTGGACCTGAGCTCACCTATGGGGAGCAGAGCACCTACTGGGCCAGAGCATCTCTGAAGTCATTCTCAGGGCTCACTCCATGGGGAACGAACCAGTGGCCCAGGAACAATAGGCATATTGTTTGTAGCACTTGAAGGGTTAGGGCATCATCCAAAGATGTCATAGCCCAGGGTCCCAGAAGTGTCCAAGTAGCCTGCCTGGCCGGGGGAGACTGTTTGTATAAATGATACGGGAAGAGTAACAGAGAACCTCATGATCAGTTGGGACCATGCTAGTATGGAGTAGAGCTCTCTGGGATGTTTGGCTAGATGGGGCTGTGGCCTGATCAAAGGCAGACCTGAACCCTGAACTCTGAACCCTGAACCCAGTGGAGCTGCTGGCTGCTCACATGGGTCAACAGGGCTGAGAGCCTGTTGGAGAGAGGAGGCTGAGTGGATGTCAACTGCTGAGTTATTCTGCGGGGTGCAGTGGATTCTGGCTTAGCTCTCTGCCAAGCACCTAGATGCAGGAGGAAGTGTTGTCAGGTAATTCCTTTACAGATGGCTCACCAATCAAAAGTATTCCAGGTCCTTCTTGCCTTGAACAAAGAATTGGACAAGATAAGCCAAAAACAGTGCCAAAAGTTTATCTGAAAAGTGCAGGGTGAATGGGAATGGGAGAAACCAGTTCTACAGAGCAAACTTGGGCAGAACAAGAGAAAAAGAAGGTAAAAGCAAAAATAAAAGTACACACTGCATCTGAGAAATGCAGCATGGGCTATCGTGGGAAGTCATGGTAGCGAGTGTCCCTTGGTGTCCAGTTTTATGCTGTTCACATCTCATGGGAGCTTGCAAGAAGTTCTACATAAGGGGTCCTGGATTGGCCTGATATCTTGTAATTGACAGGTCCCACTCATTTTCCAGCCAGATTTGCTACGCTCTGTCTTCTATATCAGAAGTAGAGTCACAAGGGTGTGTTTGACAGTTTAGCCCAAAATGATTCTGCCCAGAGGTCCTGTACCCTGCAGCCCCCTACACCCTTGCTGTGGTGGATTAACTAGTGGTCACCTTGGAACACCCAGCTGAACTTAGCATGGTACTGGGCATGGAAGACTCAACTGAGAATTGTTGCCAGTGGCATAAAAGAACTGAAAAGGAAGATTGTATGCTGTTGATTTTCCTAGAGAAGCTCCCTGAAGCTGGTTTTCCTGATACAAACTCAGCTGTTCTCATCATTGCTGGGAATGGCTGCTGTTCTCTTCAGTGGAGCTCTGGTCTTTGTTTTGAGCATTACTTCATGGCTCCAGTGCAGATCCCTCAGCCTGGTGGCACGGACTTTCACCCTGCTGTGGCAGACTTTCTAGCTTTCACCACTGGCCTTTGGGCCTTCCTGGTGCAGATCCTTGATATGGACTTGCAGGGACATTGCCGTGGGCTCTGGCTGGACTCATGGGGAACACTGCCATGGGCTTTAGGCCTTCGGGCTGGATTTGTGTGGGACATTGCGTTCGGATCCAGGCCCTTGTCTGGATTCTTCAGGTCTCTAGCGCATGGACAGATCTCTTGCACTCCTCTGCATTTGATTTTTGGGGTGAATATTATAAAATAATTCTATAACTTAGGCATCCCGTATTAAATCTGTCCCCTTGCAAACCCTGACTACAACACCTCCTGTACACCACTGAGCTATATATATTCCTAGCCTATTGTATTTTATTTTGAGACAGGATTTCACTGAGTTGCCCAAGCTGACCTCAATCTTGCCATCATTCTGAGTAGCTGGAATTATAGCATATGCCACCATGCTCAGATCTGCTGTTTTGCTTTTTAAAGGAGCTTTACCAGATTACCCTTCCAACAGGGGACTTGGACCCACAGTGGTTTCTGCAAAACTCTGCTTTTAAGTCTTTGCTCTTTTGTTTTCAATGTTACAGGAAGTCAGACTGGGATCTTCCAGGGTGTCTTGTTCACTGTAAGCCCTTCAGTGCCTCGTGCAGTGTCCAGGATATAGGACATATTCAGAGGGTAGATGAAAAGCACATTTAAGGGAATAAGCTCCTTTTTTTTAACTAAAAAAAAACTGGGCTGGGCATAGTGCACATGTGTAATCTTAGCACTTTGAGAGGCTGAGGCAGGAGGATTAGAAGTTCAAGACCAGGGCTGGGGATTTAGCTCAGTGGTTCTGGCGCCTGCCTCACAAGCACAAGGACCCGAGTTTGATCCTCAGTACCAAAAAAAAAAAAAAAAAGAAGTTCAAGCCCAGCCTGGGTATTTTAGTGAGAATCTGTCTCAGAATGAAAAATAAAAAGGGCTGTGGAGTAGCTCAGTGGTAAGGTACCCTTTGGTTGGATCCCCAGAATCTCAACAGTAACCACTGCTACCACCAAGAAACCCCTCAAAAACCAGATGATATTCTGGGTTGGCATTAGACTCAGTTCCTTTTAATGTACATCTTTGCCAGTCCAGCCCAGTCCCCAAGTTATGTCTCTTTCTTTACTTTCCCACTTCCACTGAAGATGACAGGCTTTTCCTATGTTAATGATGCCTGCTTTTTTTCTAGTGACCGTCTGGTTCCTGAGCTTGACACAATTGTCCCTCTGGAATCTACCAAAGCCTACAACATGCTGGATATCATACACTCGGTAAGAACTGTGCTTGCCTGTCCTTGCTCAGCTGCATCGACATGTGTTTTGGCCTAGTGAGGAAGTGTTGGCCCTGGCCTGAGTGTCAGCACATGTGGGCACGGAGTGGGCGTGGGACTAGGGGCCCCTGGATAGCATATACTGGGAAGAGCTAGTAGCTAAGGATGTCCTGATGGCCCAGAGAGGCAGGTGGGCTGTTGGGCTAGCAGATCCTAGGGCTTTTTTTGGATTTTTGAGGCAGGGTTTCCCTTTGTAGTTCAGGCTGGCCCTGAACTCGCTATATATCCCAGGCTGGCTTTGAATGCTTGGCGATCCTCCTGCCTCAGCCTCCCGAGTGTTGGGATTATAGGCATGTGCCACCACTCCTTGCTCTAGGGGTCTTTAGAATGCTCTCTGGGACACAGATTAAGGACCATGTCCTGAATCTGGAGTGAAGTGGGGACAGTCCCTGTTAGGTGCTGTTATCTGTGCATCTAGATGTAGCCCCCAGCCTCAGGTGCTCATAGATGGGGCTTTTTGGAGGTGGCTGAGTCTAGGGTATATGAATATGGATTACAGGTGTGTGACAACTGAATTAGTCCAATGATGGGCTGGGGATTTAGCTCAGTGATTCCGCTGCCTGCCTCACAAGTGCAAGATCCTGAGCTCGATCCCTGGTACAAAAAAAAAAAAAGTTACTTGAAACCTGAATTAGTCCAATGACTGGTTTACCATAGTTCCAGGTGTGGATGATAGGAAGGCCCACCCTGAATGTGGGTGGCACCAACCATAGACTTCTAGCCTGGATGGGATAAAAGTTCAGAAGGCTCACTGCTTGCTGCCTCCTGCCTGCATTCCATGGACTGTTTCTTCTCTATTGGGCCCCTCTGCTATGCCACCCTGCCTTGGAGCCAGCCGACTATGGACTGAAACCACAAAAAACTGTGAGCTAAAATAAACCCTTCATCCTTTAATTTTGGGTGTTGGGTATTTTGGCTCAGCAGTGAGGAAGTAACCAAGACAGATACCTTTGTTGGGGGACTCCTGATTTGGGTACTTTTTCTTTCTAGGATAATGAGAGTACACAGCATGTCCTGTGATAAGGTCAGGACACATGTGGGAGTGTGTGTTGAACAGGAGCCACATGTACCTTGGTGTAGCTCATTCTTGGATTCTTAAGGGGGTGGTGCTGGGCAAATAGAGGCCTCTGTAGGTGCCTAATGTCTTCCTTACATGCACATTGCCCTCGGCAATTTTTGTTCTATGGGACCTGCTTAATAGGTCTGTGTCTCTGTCCCTGAACCTGGCTCTCTTTGTGACTTCTTCTTTCTCTTCCCTACTTTGGGGAGCTTGTGGGTATTAGTTTTTGGTTCTCAGATTCTGCCCCTTCCCACTGTTACATTCCATGGCATTGGGCATCTGTAGAGCTGTGAAGACTTTATGACCCAGGTCAGTTTTCCTCTTTGTCTCCAGAGCTTAGATGTGTAGAGGATAAGGATAGAGTGGGTGTGTTAGTCTGTTTTCTGTTGCTGTGACAAAGTACCTGAGATAATCTATGAGGAAGAAAAATTATGGCTCACAATTTCAGAGGTTTCAGTCCATGGTCCCATGGCCGTTTGCTTTAGGCTTCTGACAAGGCAGAGCTTCACGGTGTGTGTGTATCATGTGGTAGAACAGAGCTGCTTGCCTCATGGCATCCTCATCTCATGGATCAGAAAGGAGTTGAGGTCCCTGTATCCCACTCCAGGGCACCTAACTTCCTTCACTAGGCCCTACCACCTAAAGGTTCTGCCACCTCCCTATAATGCCACAGACTGGAGATCAAGCCTTTAGCATGTGCACCTTCGAGGGACACTTAAGATCTTAATCGAAACAGTGGCTTTCAAAATCTGGCTGTCCTGGGTCCACATTCTGCCTCTAGCAGGCAGTAATTGGTTCATGCAGGGAGCATAGGAGGCTTCCTTACCTGGACTCCTGTTGGATTGTTTTGAGTCAACTGAGCTGAGGTGTATGGGCCCTGGCATGGCATCAGGTTCTCAGGAAGCACTTTGTGACTGACATGTAGCAATGCCCACTTTCTAGTTTACTTTGAGGATAAGAGTGGCAAGCAATGTATAAATGTTTAGTTAAACAAATGCAGGGCCGGGGATTTAGCTCGGTGGTTCTGCCACCTGCCTCGCTAGCGCAAGGTCCCAAGTTCGATCCCTGGTACCAAGAATAAAAAGAAACAAATGCAACTCAGAAGTGGAGGGAGGAAAGAGCATAAGAGAATCAGCTCATTGATTGTTGTCAATCAACAAATATCCTTAAAAAGAGACAAATCAGTTAAGAAAGATTAAAATAAGGAAACAGACTAAAGGCATAATTATAAAGTAACCACTAGATCAAAATACAGACCTTCCTAAATAGTAATTTAAAACATCACTGGGAGGGCCCGGGATTTAGCTCAGTGGTTTTGCCTCCTGCTGTGCAAGCGCAAGGACCCCAGTTTGATCACGGTAACAAAAACAAAAACAAAAACAAAACATCACTGGGAAGAAGATTGGAATTAGAAAAATCCCTGTTTGGCAGCAATCATGGCAATAATTGAGTCAGATAAGAATCAGCAGTGGACTAGGGTTTTTTTTTTTTTTTTTGTCTTTTGGTGGTACCGGGGATTGAACCTAGAGCCTTCTCACTGAACTACATTTCTAGCCCTTTTTATTTTTTATTTATTTTGAAATAGGATCTTTTAAAATTATTCAGACTGGGTTCCAATTTATGATTCTCCTATATCAGCCTCCCAGAGTGCTGGGATTATAGGTATACACTACCATGGCCAGCTAGGACAGGATTTGTTTCTTTCTTTTTTTTTTTTTGCTGTACCAGGAATCAAACTCAGGACCTTGTGCTTATGAGGCAGTTGCGGTGCCACTGAACTAAATCCAGGCCCTAGGACGGGGTTTTTGATGGAAGTTTGATAAAGAACAGGATTTTTACATAGTCTGTCTTTCCCCACAAATTACTTATTTTTTTTTTTTGGTACTGGGGATCGAACTCGGATCCTTGCACCTGTGAGGCAGGCGCTGGAACCACTGAGCTAAATCCCCGGCCCTGCAAATTACTTTTAATTACATTGGAAAAATAGTAACTTTACAGAGGAGAATCCTAGCAGATATGACCACCATTAGTAGACAAATTGACATTTACCACTTGATGAGATTCACTGAGAATGTCGCTTCTGTGACGTTCCAGCCAGCAAGCACTTAATCTGAGATTACACATGAATAAACAACAGACAAAGCCAGATAGGAGGCACATTCTACACAGTCTACAGATTCTATAAAGTAACTTTTGTCTTTGAAGATGTCATGACGATATGAAACACAAAGCCTGAAAGAGAAAACATTCAAGGAGCCCAGAGAGACATGACCACTAACAGCACCAGGTGGTCCCAGGTCAGATTCTGGACAGGACTTTTGTTGCTTCTGTTACTATCAAGGATATTATTGGAACAACTGGCAAAAATTAAGTAAGGTTGTATAACAGAAAATAGTACCGTGTTAAAGTGCCTGATTTTGATATCACTCCAGTTACATAAGAGAATGTTCTTGTTAGGAGATTGGCAGTGAGGGCCTGAGGGATGAAGAGGCAATCATAGCTATAACTTACTCTTTTTTTTTTCTTTCCTTAAATTCTTTTATTGGTACATTTTAGGTATACAGTACATTTACCTTTATCATTGGCAACTTGTACCTTTACATGATGTATCTTGGTTCTTAGTTTTTCCCCATTCCCCTGCCCTCCCTTCGACTCCTCCACCCTTCCCTATTTTCAAAGACTTTGTTTCCATTTTTTCCTTTTCTGAGAGTTTTTCCTTTCCCCTACCCCTCCCACTTCCCCTGCCCCTTTGGACATTTTCTTCCTATTTTACATTATCAATTATTCATTTTCATTCTTATTTACACTTTCAGTTTCTCACACTAGAGAAACTATGAGGTATTTACACATGTGTGTCCTATTTATTTCACTTAAGAGTATGGCCTCAATATGCATCCATTTAGCTATAAATGTCTCTAGTTTCTCATTCTTTATGGCTGAGTAGTACTCCATTTTATATTAAAAAAACACATCTTCTTTATCCAGTTTCCAATTGATGGGCACTTGGGCTGTTTCCAAGTTTTAACTTTTACAAACTGTGCTGCTATGAACATGGGTGCACATATATCGCTGAGGTATGATTCTTTTAATTCTTTTGGGAAGATACCCAGCAGGGGAATAGCTGGGTCAAATGGGACTTCCAGTCCTAGTTCTTTGAGGTATCTCCATATGTAACTTACTCTTAAATAGATCAGGAAAAAAATATGTGCATGGGTGTGTATATATATGAGAAAGTCAGAAGTGAGTATGGAGGGAGAATAACAGTAAAATGTTCATAAATGAGGCATCTGAGTGAAGCATACATGAATAGTTTTTGTATTGGTCTTGAAACTTTCATAAAAACTGGAAATGATTTCAAAATAAAAGGTAAAACAAATAGCCGTAAATCATTCCAAATTTAAATTTAAAAACCTTTAATTCAAGCTGCACTACTACACACTTGGCACTTGTAGAAGTAGTAGTCTCTCAATTAAAAATATTATGGACTACCCAGTCAGGGATTTAGCTCAATGGTTCTGCCGCCTGCCTCGCAAGCGCCAGGACCTGAGTTCGATCCCCAGTACCAAAAAAAAAAACCAAGAAAAATATTATCGACTACCAAAAAACAAAAAGCATAGTGCATTGTACGCAAGCGTGTCGTGTCCCCCCCCCCCCCCGCAGCAGGGAGGAGCTGCCACCTGCCCTGGAGAAGCCATGTTGCAAGCTGCCCAGCTCTGTCCTTTTGTATTGAACTTCTGTCTTGTATTTGTATTTATCAATTTGAGCTCAGGAATAAATTTATTCCTACAGGTTGTTGATGAGCGAGAATTTTTTGAGATCATGCCCAATTATGCCAAGAATATCGTTGTTGGTTTTGCAAGAATGAATGGGAGGACTGTTGGAATTGTTGGTAACCAACCCAAGGTGGCCTCAGGTAGGATGGAGAAAGTTCCCTAAACCTTGGGCGGGGGTTGGACATTGGGGCTGCCTGGACCCATGTGACTGTCTGCCTTCACCCTTCCCGCAGACATGGCCTTCTATGACCAGAGGAAATAAATATATGTTGTAAAAGTGACTTTCTCTTTTAATATTAAACAGCTCAAGATGCACCTTTCATCCACCCCTTTCCTCCCCTTAAAGGTCTGTAGATAATGTTCCTCCTTAGTGTACAAGGTGTTCACTTTCTGAGAGGCCAGTTTTCTGCGCCCCTGGCTGAATGTATGGCTCACCCACCCACCCACTGGTGAGCTCCAGGAAGGCAGATGTTAATGCTCCCCTCACAGCTGTCTCTCTAGGGCCTTTAGCAGTGCCCCGTGGGTGCATGGTTAGTACACAAAATACTGTACCGGTACTGGAGCTCTTTTTATTTTTCCATACAACTTTGTGATACTGATTAGTGGCCTTTCCTGTCAACCTGAATGCCCTTCTTCAAGAGCACGGGTAGGGCATTTGTTGCAGAGCACAACTGGTAATGAACTCCTTTGCTTTTGTGTATCTGGGAATGTCTTAATTTTAATTGTTTCTTCATTTTTGAAGGACAGTTTGCTAGATACAGACTTTATGGTTGATTGTTTTATTCTTTTAGGATTTAAAATATATCATCCTTGGGCCGGGGATTTAGCTCAGTAGTTTCACTGCCTGCTGCCCAAGCTCAAAGACCTGAGTTTGATCCCCGGTACCGGAAAAAAAAAAAAAAAAAAAAAAATCATCCTCTATCTTTGGCCTCCAGGGTTTCTGTGGTTACCAGTTGCTAATTTTAGTGAGGATCCTTTGTAAATGATGAGTCACTTTTCTCTTGCTGTTTTAGGATTCTCTTTGTCTTTTGACAGTTTGATTATAATGCATCTCAGTATGAGTCTCTGAATTTATTCTTCTTGAAGTTGGTAGAATTTCTTTTGGTGGGGGGTTGAACTCAGGACATTGCGTTTGCAAGGTAGGTGCAGTGCCACTGAGCTAAATCCTCAGCCCTAGAATTTCTTGTCTTGCATCAAATTTGGGATGTTTTCAGACATTATTTTTTCAAATTATTCTTTGCCTCATTCTTCCCTTCTTCTCCCCACTTGTCTTCCCATTCTGTGTAAGTTTGTTCACTTGATGGTGATTGTAAGTCCTTTAGACTCTGTTCACTTAATTTCTTGCTGCTCCTAATTTCACTTGTTTTATCTTCCTGCCCCTTGACCTCTCTTCTGCTTGCTCACATCTCTTGTTGAACCCGTGTAATGAATTTTTCATTTCAAAATTTGTTAGATTCTTTTTTTTTTTTGATAACGGGGATCGAACTTGGGACCTTGCACTTGCAAGGCAGGTGGCGACACCACTGAGCTAAATCCCTGGCTGTTAGATTCTTTTTATAATTAATTTTATATTTTCTGTCTCTTCATTGGTATTCTCATTTTGTTCGTACATTATTTTCATAACTTCCTTCAGTTGTACATACTTTACTTATTTGAAAATATTTAGGACTGTTTTAAAGTCTTTGTCTAGTACAGTCAATATCTTTGCTTCTTCAAGAACAATTTTTATTTATTTATTTTGTTCATTTGAATAGCCATACTTTCCTATTTCATTTACGCTTTGTGGCTTTTTTGTTGTTGTTGTTGTTGTTGTTGTTGTTGTTGTTTTGGTTACCAGGGGTCGAATTCAGGACCTTGTGTTTGTGAGGTAGGTGGAGGAACCACTGAGCTAAATCGTTAGCCCAGCTTTGTTGTTGTTTTTTTTTTTGGTACCAGGGATTGAACTTGGGACCTTGCGCTTGTGGTGGCGGAACCACTGAACCAAATCCCTGTCCCAGCTTTGTTGTTGTTGACTTGCTATACTGGGCTAAGTCTGGCAATCAGATTTTCCCCTTTCCCAGAGTTGTTTGTTTATCAAATTGTTGAATGTTATAGTGGTCCATTTGTTTAGCATCATTTCACAACTTTTTCCCCAGAGACTGTCTTCTTTATCATGTGTGATTGAAGTCTGTATGTCTTAGTTTGTATTAACTCGGTGTTTTAACAGAAGCTTCCTTGAACACTAGGAGCTGGAATAAAGAAATAAAACAAAAACAAAAACAAAAAAAACAGATCTTGTCTTAAAAATTGGCTTTGTGTTGGAGTGCTCCTTTAATTCTTAGCCAGACTTGAACTGAGCTTTGGGATCAGCCTTAGGTTAAGGCTTAAGGTCTTCTTTTGTCATTTGTTTTGTAATATTATATTTTTATTTACTTCCATCTCAAGGTATTTTCTATTTCCCCCTCCTCAGATCTTTTCTGGTTGTGTATCTGAGCCTAGGCATATGGCTGTCTAAATTCCCCTGTACACACAGATCCTTTGCAAGTACTAAGTTCCTAAAGAAACTTTCTTCTTGGCTTTTTCTCCCAGGCTTTAGGTGGTCTCAACCACAATCCTTGCCCCAAACATCTTCAGGTCATTCTCTGCCTGACGGTGTTTTTGAGCAGTGCTCACTACTTTTCCAGCCTGAGTTCCAAATTTGACAAAACAAGTACCTCATGTCAGTCCTCACAGGCTAGAGCAGACCTACATAGTAATTTGTGAATATGTTTTGCTCTGGATACTTCAGAAGGAGTGAGAGTAGTAAGTTAATTAAAAAACCCACCAAAAATTTCCCCCACATATTTAAAATTGCCTTTTTCTTTATCCAGCATTGACTTGATTATTGTAAACCATTGCTTATTTTCCAGGCCTCTGTCAAAGATTGTTCTTACAGTTTTCCCACATTTCTATTGTGGGGTGGGAACTTTAATCTTCCTATTCTTACATTTTATTGTTTAGAAAAAGCATCTAAAGTGAGGGATTTAGAACATTAAAAATGCATTTTGTTATAAACACCGTAAAATGCACAGCTCTTAAGGTTCGTTTTGATAGGTTTTGACATTTGACAGTTGTGTTACACCTTTGCAGCTACCATCTAAAACCAGCTATAGACATTTTTATTCTAGAGTACATTCTCAGCTGCTGGGAGTGGTGGCATTTGCCTTTATTCCTAGCACTCAAGAGACTCAGGCAGGAAGATTGCCAGTTCAAGCCCAGCCTGGGCAACCTAGTGACTTAGTGAGACCCTGTCTCAAAATAAAAAGGGGCTGGGGACATAGCTTTGTGCAAAAGCTTTGGGTTCAATACACAACAAAGCAACCCCCTTCCCAAGTACATTTGGAAGGAGTTCTGTGTTTATTTGTCTTTTATTGTTGATTTCTAGGGTTTGCTACATATTATGGATATGAATGCTCTGTAGATATATGTACTGGATATTTTTCATGGTCTGTGACTTGCCTACAGTATGATGTTTTTTGCACATGTTTAAAAATACAATAAAATCCCATTTATCAGTGTTTTCATTTATGATTAGAGCTTTTTGTGTCCTGTCCAAGAAATCTTTGCTCACTCTAAGTTTGTAAGGTTAGTCTTATGTTTTCTTCTAGGAGCTTTGTACTGTAGGTCTGGGTTTTATGATTAGGTCTGTGATTGGTTTTGAATTAATTTTTGTGTTTTAAAGTGAGATAGGAGCTGGCTTTCATTTTTTTTTTCTATATAAGAAATTTAGTTGTCCCCTACCAATTGTTAGAGACTTCTTTTCCAAATTGAATTGTTTTGGTGCTTGGTCAAAATCTTTTGTGTGGATCTGTTTCTTCAGTTTGTTCTATTTCATTGTTTCTCTTGTCTGCTTTTATACCTATACCATCTTGTCCTGATTATTCTAGCTTTGTGGTTCTCAGTCTGGGGTGATTTTGGTATCTTGGAGATGTTTGACTATGTTGGAAATATTTTTGGTTGTCACAGATGGGGTGGGAGGCATGCTGCTGGTCTTCAGTGAGTGGGTGACAGAGATTGCTAAACATTTTGTATGTATAGGACAAACCCCAACAATAAAGAGTTACTCAGCCCCAAATCCCAGTAGTGCCAAGGTTGGGAAACGTGCTTTATAAGTCTTGAAGTCAGTTTAAGTTATCAATTTTTTGTGCTTTTTCTTTTTTTCCAAATACTAGTTTGGTCATTCCATCTCCTTTGTATTACCTTATGGAATCCGGTCATCAGTTTCTACAAAAGAATCTATTATTTTGCTAGGAATTGTTTGAAAGATAGATCTATGCATAAGTGTTGCCCGGTATGCTAGTTTAGATTTATACTTTAAATCCAAAAGAGTTGACAAAGGCCCTGGGTTCAGGCTCCACTACTGCAAACAAAACAAAATGAATCCAAAATAAGTAAAATATTATAAATAATTCAAATAGAATACAATTAAAAATTTATTTCCTTAGCAATAGCCATATTGAAAGTGCTCAGCAGCTGTGACCAGTGACCAATGGTCACAATCAGAGAACATTCACCATCACAGAAAGGGCTTTTCAGTAGCACTAGTGTAGGTTGTTGGTAGAGAATGGGTATAATATTTGTTCTTTTGGCCCGTGAGTATAGAAGATTTTTTGGGGGGGGGGGTTCTTTTTCTTTCTTTCTTTCTTTCTTTTTTTTTAATATTCTCCTAGCAGATTACAAGAGTTCAATCCTAATCCTAATCCTCATTCACTGCTCATTTTTAACCATTAGTGGGTATTGTCAGGGTTTTTCCTCTACATCTATTGAAATGATCATGGAGAGGCTTTTCTCCTTTATCAAATAATTTTATTGGCTGTCATATGTTAGAATACACCTTAAACTCTTTCAGTAACCCCTAGTTGGTTATGATGTATTACTGTGTTCATATATTGCTAGTTTTGGTTTGATAATATGCTTTACTTAAAAAGTAAGGATTTTTACATCTACGCTCTTGAGAGAGTTTGGTCTGTGTCACTCTCTTAGAGCATTCTTATACTGCTTCGCCATTAGGGTCATGCTGGCCTCAGAGAGTAAGTTGGAAACTCCCCTGGCCTGGCCAGAGAGTACTAGTAATTGAACTCTTACTCTGTGCCACTTTGCAGAGCCCAGGTCTTTTAACACTTACAACTATGCTAGCAGCTAATAATGTCCCTACTTTTCAAGCAAAGAACCTCAGGCCAGAAACCTCACTTCCTAAGCTATAAAGGTATCTTTGTTACTTTTTTTTGTTGCTGAGACAAAATACCCAACACCCAAAGTTAAAGGAGGAAAGGTTTATTTTACTTCGTTGTTTGTAGAGGTTTCATTCTATAGTCAGCTAGCTCCAAGGCAGGATGGCATGGCAGAGGGGCATCATAGAGGAGAAATAGTCCATGACAAAGTATGGAGCAGGCAGTTAAGCAGCAAGTAGCAGCAGCAGCAAGCAGCAACAGCAAGCCTGTTTCCATTCTGTCCCTTTTCCATCCAGACTATAAACCTATTGATTGGTGCCACCCATACCCAGAGTGGAGCTTCTATTATCCACACCCTTAATTCCACTATCACTCTCTTAATCCACATTCACACATCCTAATTCAGCCACCTTCAAAACTTCCCACCTATGACTGCATGAGGCTTTAGGGGGACATCTAGATACAAGCCATAACAAAAGGGTAGAGTCAGAGTCTGATTCTAAGCTCTGAGGACTCTCAAGGACCAGCTCCTGAACCATAGTTCCCACTGATGATCCCTTGGAACAAGCCAGGCTATGTCTCAGCTGGTGGCCACGCTTTAGTCTGTGGGGTAGAGCCTGGCTTTCTCTACGGGGCTATGTTCCCAGCAAGGGTGTTGGGGGTTAAAGCTACCACTGGGCTCTCTTTGGCCAGTGCCAGGTTTGTTCTCCATCTTCCTTGTTTTATTGGAGCATGAGAGTTTCTCATTTACCATTTGAGGAGATTGTGGGGCCTTAATAGAACTAGTTCTGAATGGTTGATGACAATATATTCTCATTGTGAGTAGAACTGGGAATTACCCAGATGCTTAGCATGGACAATCTCTCTTTCCAGGATGCTTGGATATTAATTCATCTGTGAAGGGGGCTCGATTTGTCAGATTCTGTGATGCATTCAATATTCCACTCATCACTTTTGTTGATGTCCCTGGCTTTCTGCCTGGTAAGTCATAGCAGAGATGGGACCATTCTTTTTGCCCAGTAAGGCACCAAGTTTATTTGGAGATTTTCTTGCACAATTCCATAAGGATTTGTGACTTCTCTATATTCTGGGTGTCCAGAAGACAGAGCTGTGTGAGGATTTGCCCTCTTTGCTGTTTTTTTGTTTTTGTTTTTTTGGTACTGGGGATCGAACTCGGGATCTTGCGCTTCCGAGGCAGGCAGCGGAAGCACTGAGCTAAATCCCTGGCCCTAGAATTCACCCTCTTTGGAGGTGCAAGAAGACTTCAAAGCTGTGAGTGGCAGGCAAACTTAGGAGGATGTTTGTGAGTATTTACTAATTCTTCCTCATGACCCAGGCACAGCACAGGAATATGGGGGCATCATCCGGCATGGCGCCAAGCTTCTCTATGCATTTGCCGAGGCAACTGTGCCCAAAGTCACAATCATCACCAGGAAGGTGAGGCCCTTATGTTGGAGGCTGTGACCTCAAACCCCACCCTACCCCCCAAGAAGCATGGCCGTAGTGGAGGCGTGGCTGAGTGTCACCAGGGCTCAAGGAGGAGTACTCCTTGCACATCCCTGTAGAGGCCAGCATTTCCAGCCCTGGAGAGATATCTGTGGATTTTCAGAGAGCTGAAAGAGCAGAGAGGAAATGCCAAGAAGGACATGGAACATCAAATGTGAATGGCCTTATAAATCTCAGCCTTTAGGAGCCCAGGAGGGGACTGTTGTTCTTTGCCTCTGTTTCATCAGCTTTGTGGGGCTTTTCAGGGCTATGATCTGGTTGTCTCAGGCTCTGACATCCAGCTTTTGGATCTGTTCTAGGCCTATGGAGGTGCCTATGATGTCATGAGCTCTAAGCACCTTCTTGGTGACACCAACTATGCCTGGCCCACAGCAGAAATTGCAGTCATGGGAGCAAAGGTGAGGATCTCTAGCTTTCCTCTTTCCTCAATTCAGGGACTTTCTTTTCCCAGTGCGAGTTCAAAGCATAGCTGGTAAATATTGGTAAGAAGTGAGGGCCAAGGGTGGGAAGTGGGGCCTAGATCTTGGCATGTCTTCCCTGTGGGGGCCCAAATCCAGCATTGCCTCTTGTCATCCTCTTACTGCAGGCATGTACTGGGGTCTTCATGGCAGGGGAATCAGGTGGAAGGAATAGAATGGCGAGGGCCCCAGAGTGGGTTTTGAGATTGTAAGTAGCAAGGGGAGAGGGTTGAATCAGCTGGACTAAAACCCAGGAGAGATTGAACATTCTCCCCAGTCCTACCTCAGCTCCATTGAAGGCCCTGGAGCCCATAAGAAACTGAATTCTGACTATAGGCAAGGTACTTCCTGGTTTTTGACCTATTCTCCTCTCCTTCTCTGGTTCAAAAGAGCTATTGAGGTTGAACCAGGTAACTCCTAGGGTCCCTAGAACTGATTTACAGGTGTTTTGACTTGAAGGTCAATCCTTGTAGTTAAATCTGTGCTCCTCTGGCCACCTAATTGTATATTCAGAGCTCAGGATAATAAAAAGGGAAAACCATATTGTTAATTCCTTTTGATGGAGGGGATGATAAGAATTAATAGCAGATAATCGGCCAAACATCTTTGCCTCAAAGGACAAGGAGTGCAGATGGAGAAGGTGAGTGTATCAGTCAGTGCTTACTAGAGAAACAGATTTAATGCAAGATACATGAATAAAGTGGTACCTCAGTTCATTAACATTTTTGTTTGCAAACAGTGTGGTTTGTAAACAGTAGTGTTTGGCAAAATTTTGTTTTTGTTTGCAAACTCTGTATCAGATGATGAACATGACTGTGGCCATCTTTCCCACATGAACACGAACATGGCCATCTTTTCAGAACTGTAAATTGAATTAAGTTTGTGAACTGAGATACCACTGTATATGAGAATTTACAAGATTGGCTTACAGTGGCTGCCTGAGAGTCAGGTATGGAAAAGTGCAAAAGGGCTGTCCATGTGCTAGAGATGCAAAGGATCCAGTCGAAGGCCTGGAGCTCACTGTACTGTCCTGTGTGAGTTTGTATCATGAGGCTGAACGGTCTGTGCTGGGGGCTGAAGAGTCGGGACTCTGCACAGGAAGCCAGGAGATGACATCCAAAGTGAAGGTTAAGACTGGAGTTCCTTCAAAGAAACAGAAGCGAGCCTTCCTTCCTTTCTCTTTTATTCCATTCAGGCAGCAAGCCTATTAGTTGCTGTCACTCACACCCAGGGTGGGTCCTCTGTCTTCAGTAAATCCCTGTAGCCACACACAGAACTATTTAGTTGGGTGTTTTTTACTCAAGTTGACACAATCAATTAACTATCACAGTGGGATGGAATTGGGGCTACTGGCAGGCATCCCATCTTGCAGACCCTGGAGTCATGATGGCTGCTCCCAGGTGGTACCTGTCCCTCTGTTTTTCCTTTTGGAGCTGTCACTTCCTTCCTGCACTCTTTGGCTTGCCAAGAAGTTCACAACCACACACAGTGATAAGGAGTTGATAGGTCTGTCCTGGTTAGGACTCCAGTGAAGCTTGTTATGTCCTTGTAACAGGGTGCTGTGGAGATCATCTTCAAAGGGCATGAGGATGTGGACGCTGCCCAGGCAGAGTATGTTGAGAAGTTCGCCAACCCTTTTCCTGCAGCAGTGAGAGGTGGGACCTGGTGGGGAGGGTGGTTTTATTTGGGCTCATTCTTTCCAAAATATTTCACATAATTGCCTTTTACCTTTGTTGTCCACTCTGTAGACTGGGCAAGGTTAGGGCTGTTCCCTGGCCATGATTATTTATGAACAGCAGAGCTGCCCAGGCAGGTTTGGTAACCAGGATCAAAACAGTACTGCTGAAGGGATTACATCGCTAGGGGTGTTCCTTTTATGTAGCAATATTTTTACACAATGCTCTCCATCCCAAACTTAGTGGCTTAAAATAACCAATTTCTGCTTGTGGTTCTGAGGGTTAGCAATTTGGTTGGGCTTAGCTTGGCAGGCTTTCACCTAAAGGTCTCCCAATTTTAGAATGCCAGTCGAGGCTTGTTTATGTCTCATCTAGGGCAGCAAAAAGGGTGAATGGAACCTGCGGGATCCCTTGAAGCCTAGGTTTAGAAGTTGCAGTGTCATATTTGCCACTTTATTGACCAAAGCAACTCACAAGACCAGAGAGAATAGAATCTCTCTACACGAGAGAAAAGTGGCAGACACATTACACGACTTGTGTACAGGGATGGGAAAACTGTTGGAGTCATCTTAAAAAAATTAATTTTTTTTTGGTACTGGGAATCAAACTCAGGGCCTCACTCTTACCAGGAAAGTGCTGCACCACTGAGCTACATCCCCAGCCTGAAACTAGATGTATTTTTTAAATTTTATTTTTGGTTGAATTTATCTTGGCAGGGTGGAGGCCCTGGAGCAAGCTGGGTAGGGAAGAGGATGACATTTTCCTTTTCTTGCCAAGTGCTCCCTAGGCAGAAGTTTGTGGGCCTGCCAGGGGAACTGGCAGACTCCTGGGACAAGGGAGTTAGCAGCGCCAGGTGCCTCTGTATCACTGGGCACTGGGGCCCAGGGATGGTGGTTGGTATAAACACAGGTGGGCTTAGGGGCACTGTCTGGGCATGTGGTCATCTCCTCTTCTGTGCTTCACCAGGGTTTGTGGATGACATCATACAGCCTTCTTCTACACGTGCCCGAATCTGCTGTGACTTGGATGTCTTGGCCAGCAAGAAGGTACAGCGTCCTTGGAGGAAACATGCGAATATTCCGTTGTAAACAAACCAAAGGGGGGAAAACAAAACAAAACAAGAGCTGAACCAAGAGCCCATCCCTGCCTTTGCAATCATGACAATCTGGGAATCTAAATACCAGTAATAGCTTGGAATAGCTAAAAGTTTATTCAATTCTAGGAGAATCTCTTTTGTGCCTTATAAAATTATTTGCTTTATTAAAAATCTTAATTGGTATTGAGTATAAATTTTCATTTTTTATGGTGGAAATGTGACAAACCAAGAACATTAGAAAGGAAACAATATGTCATCACCCAGGGCTGACCATTTTTTGGCACCTGTGATTCGGATGTGGTTTGTATCCTCTAAAGGTGCATGTGTTGGGAGCTTGGTGTGAAGTGGGATGTGGGACCTACATAAGGTGGGATATAGTGGAACTCTTCAGGTCAGTTGGGAGACCGTGCTCTCTCACTTCCTCTTTGGCAATGTGATCTCTCCTCACAAATGTGCTTCTGCCATGTGATGCAGCCAGAGGGATCCTCATCAGAACCAAGCTGATGTTATCACCACGTCCTTCAGTCTCTGGAACTGTGAGCTAAATAAGCCTCTTTTCTTTTTGAAGTTAAGTTTGCCATAGGTATTTTGTTATAGTAATGAAAATTAGGCTCAGTGGTGGATCACTTGTTTAGCATGTGCCAGGCCCCGCCACCAAAAGAGAACTATACAATGCTTTGGTATATTGTTTTCCTTTAAGAATAATTTTTTATACCTAAGTGAGATGTATTTTTAAGGCAGTTTATTTCTTAGGCTTCAGCTGTCTTACTGTGAAGATAGCAGTAACATATCCTCTTAATTCCCATGTGAATCACTGAAGGTTAATGAGGTATTTGTGATTGTGCTTGTTTAGCAGAGCAGATGTGAAGGTGTGTAGTTTGCCATATCGACTTATTTCCAGAAATATACTCACATTTTAAAACTTTGTGAAAATTTCAAGCCTATAGAAATGTTGCAAGTTATATTAATAGCATTTACCTATATTCTTCAGTTAACATTTTTGTATTTGCTTCTTTTCATAAATATATTAAATATATATGTATATATAAAAACTGATGAGAAAAACTTGCATAATACTGTACTTTAGTTTTTTAAGAACAAAGTCTATTGTCCTCTATAAGTTTATTTTTTATGATATTGGCATTTTTGAGAGATGCTTTCTTGCCATTTTGTAGAAGTACCTCAATTTGGGTTTTCATGATTTGCTTCTGTATATTTAGATAAAAGTAAACCATAAATGTGGCCCATCAGGGTCACATCAAAAAGCAGTTTCAGTGCTGGGGACTTAGCTCAGTGGTTTCGCTGCCTGCTGCACAAGTGCGAGGACCCCAGTTCAATCCCTGGTACCAAAAAAATAAAATAAAGTAAAAAATAAAAAAGCAGTTTCATTAATAGTTAATGTTGATTGTGTGGGTGCAAAAGATTTTCTACTAAGCTTGCCATTTTAACTTTGTAACTAATAACTAATTTGTGGAGCATCCTTTAGTTATTTGTCAACAAACTTTCACTCAGTAGTTTATTCTTCTTGCCTCAATCATTGTGATTGTAAAATGTTGTTTCTAATCTTATATCAACATTTATCAGAAGTTTAAGCAATGAACTCTTTTTCCTTTGCATCAGTTTAGAGCCATGGATTCTTTAAAATGTGTTATTCTTAGGGTGGGCATAGTAGCACATGCCTGTAATCCCAGCACTCTGGGAGGCTGAGACAGAAGGATTGCAATTTTGAGCCTAGCCTGAGCAATTTATTGACATAGCAAGACCCTGTCTCAAAAGGGATGGGGGAGTATTATTGTGGAACTGGGGACTGAACCCAGGAATGCCTAAGCTATACCACTAACCCTTTTTAAAAATTTTATTTTGAAATATTAATCCCAATATTGAGGAGGCTGGGGCAGGTGTATCACAAGTTTAAGAACAGCCTAAGTAACTTAGGAAGATGGTATCTTATTTAAAAAAAAAAAAAAAAAAAAAAAGGTTACATATTTAGCTCAGCATGTACTGCCCTCCCCCACCAGGTGGTACCTGATAAAGGTCCTCCCAAAACAAGGCACTTTCAGAGCAGGGACAGAACACTGAGCATGATCAGGCAGGAAAAGTCTCAGCAGACACCAAATATATTTTGCTAAAGACATCATTCCTGGTTTTCCCTGGTTGATGGACTCTTTTACCTGTGAGCAGGGCCAATGAGTAGACAGTTTTAGAGATCTAGAAGCCTGTCTATCCCAAAGCAAAGTCATACATAGGTAAAGCCCTGTTTACTCTCAAGCTTGTAGCCTTCAAGTTGAGCTGCCATAGATCTGTCCTTATCAGCATCTCTCTTTGGGCTCACCTGCTGATTTTATTTCTTATATTCCTGTCTTTACTGCATATGGATTTTATGCTGTTTAATGAGCTCAGCCCAAAAGACCAGAATCAGGCCATAAAGTGTGTAAAGGTTTGACACCAGCGGTAAATCATTGGTGCAGAATTCTGCAGCACTGAGATTATATACAATCTGGGCAGTCTTCACAGGGCCACTGCTCAACACAGCTGCATGAGCTTAGGTAGCCAAACGGGCAGTGGATGTTCCTGAATGCTACTTTTTAAAACTTTCCCTGTAGGAGACTCCCTCGTAAACGACAAACAACTTGGCCTAGGGCCAGGGGATTTAGCTCCGTGGTTCTGCCACCTGCCTCGCAAGTGCAAGGACCCAAGTTCGATCCCTGGTACAAAAAAAACCCAACTTGGCCTACTGTTTTGCTCTAAGGAAATCCAAGGAATGAAAGAAAATTTTATGAGATAATCCTAAATTTTTTCTTAAAACAAAAACACCTATTATGGTAAACTTACCATCATTTAACAAATTAAAACAGTAAACTCTCTGAAGAGCCAGCAGGACAGCAAATAGTATACTTAAAACTTTACTTAGTAGGAACAATAGGATGACTACCACAGGCCTGATTTTGAATAGTTTATTAAAGGAAAAGTGAAGCATCAGTTTCAAATTGTACAAAAGGAAAAAAAACCTCATATTGCAAATGTACAATTTACAGAATTACTAGCAAAACCAATCAAGGAGACACTGAAAATACAAAAATTTGATTGACTTCAAACTGAACTGGAAACCCATTGGAGTAGACTGCTTAGTAGTCTGTAATTCTAAGTCAGCATCTGTTTTCCACAAGAGACTGTCAAACAAAGAACCAGGCATGTGCCAGGCCCCTCCAAGGCTTGCTCCCCGGCCAGAACTGCAGGCAGGGCTGGGGTGGACTGTCCAGTCATTCCTGCCTCTTTACTTCCAGCAAAGCCCACCCCTCCTTAGAGCCCAAGAATTGCTGAATTAGCAGTTAAAACATTTTTGGTGACCAAGATTTTTTTCCAAACTGTACAAATTGTGAGAAAAATCTGTTTTGTGTCTGTTTACTAAAAGGAAGAATAAAACCCATTTTGCTTTCCCACACAGAATTATGGGGTGCACAGAATTTTTTAAAAATGTCTTTCATTTTTTTGGTAAAAAGGGAAAGCTCATGATTTTCTTGCAGCTACTTAAAACACCAGCTCAGAAACAGCTGTGCATGGATTGGTTTGGAAATTCTGAGACTTAACATTAAAAATTAGGAAGAAACTATATGGGCTTTTATAACAATAGCAGCAAGTCTTAAAAAAAAAAAAAAAACCTAAGCAGACTGTATCTCTAAACCATTGAAGACTGTTCCTGAAGATTCATAATTTCTTACCCCCAAAGAATTATTCTTCTATGCACATTTAACACTGAAATGTAAGCTGTATTTCAAGGTAAGCTTAGGAACTTCATCCTCTAAAGCACAGACTTATATGCGGCACATACTTCTATAATTGGCAAACTTAATTCACAAAATTAGCGAATAAGGGCATTAAGTGCATGGGAAGTAGACACAGTTATGTTACACTTAAATTACTTTTGAATGTTAGAGGATTTCCTCATGATTATCTTTGTAAGAAAATGGAAATCTGTGTAGCCTGAATTTGGCAGGGCATGAAATATAAGTGGTAAAAACAGCGAACTGATAACTTGAGAACCAGTTTTATTTTACTGAGAATACTTTATTTGCTGGTAGAAGTTGCTAAAAATGCACAGAACAAATACCAATAGAAAATGCACTGTATTTGAATCTCCCTATTCTATATAAAATGAATGGTGTACAGCATCTGTTGGAAAAATGGCTGCATGGACATTTCTTATTTTATGCCCACTTATAAATAAAAATAAACCTTTTTATTCAAGAGTATATAAAATCTGGGAATTCATATCCATATTCACAGAGGGTGTGTGGTTTTTGGCAGAGATGCACGATGTCAAAATTTCATCTTAGCTTGTCAGTGTTCTGTTCTTTCATGTTTCTGTGTTCACAAGGTCAACCAAATCCAGTGAGCTCCAAAAACACTCTTCGGCAATTAGGATAAGCTGCTTACTCATAGGTTTAATAAAAATGGTTAGCTTTTAAAACATAAAAAGGCAAAATGTTAAAACGGTTTTTAAATTGTACAACAGGAAAATAAAGTTAAAAATATTTTTTTTACTCAATGTTGAGTTTTCATAAAACAGGTGTATAACAGTGTTTTTATCTTGACAGTTGTTTTAAAAATTTAAAATTTCTTCCTCCCTCCAGAAAAACACACATCTGTACTGAGATAAGTCCAATATTAGGACACAAATGATTTTTTGGATCAGTCTTTATGAGGTGACATTCACCAACACTTCCTTGGGTAATTTACATGCTCCTCTTCTCTGTCACACTGCAAAAAGGGATTGACCTTAATCATTTGATTAAAAAACAAATCAGATCACATCAAAAGTGTTTTTTCCCCATAGAAGCTATCACAGTATATAGGCCTCTAGCTCTAAATAATAGAGTTCCAGATTTGTAAATTTTCTTTAGATTTCAGAACATAGGCATTCCAAATCCCTAGAAAAATAAGAGACATGATTAATTTCATGAATATACAAGACCCAGAAGCCATAAGTAAAAAGCAGTAATAATTTAATATTTACTGAATCATCTTCTATGATAGCTGCAGAGTCAAAGAAGTCTGGCCTCAGTTCAGCTCTCTCTCGCCGATTTCTTGATGGAGGCTGCAAAAAGAAATGACTTAATGGTCTTAGGTGGGGGAAAATAATTTTAAGATAATAAATTGTGATAAACAGCTAATATTTCTGACAGTATACAGAAACATCAAGAGTCGGTTTTTTAAAAAGTAACTATTTTTTTATTTTAATTATCAAAAGACAAAAAGGGGCTTTCAAATGAAAATGAATAAACCGAACATGTAAATCCATGTAAGTTTGGGCCCAAAAACATCTTTCAAGTCATGAAATAATTATAAAAATGACCAAATACTAGATGGTAAACCTCAGTGAAATCTCCAAAGGAGGTGGATGAAAAGCTTTTAGAGGGCTGGGATAGGAAGGTTATAGATTATAAGAAATAGGAGATCATGTCATTCTAAACTTGGGCTGAATCGTGACTGCCCCGCCTCATTTTATGTTGAAGTCCTAACTCCTTCTAGAACCTGAGAATGTGACTATATTTGAAGATAGGGCCTTTAAATGAGGTAATTAAGGTAAAATGAGGTCATATGGATGGGCCCTAATCACATGACTGGTGTTCTCATAAGACACAGATAAAGACAAAGTCCATATGAAGACAAAGGAAAAAGGCAGCTATCTACAAGCCAAGGAGAGAGACTCAAAGTGAAACTGACGGCTAACAATTCCTCTTGGATTTCTAGCTGTTTAAGTCACCCAGTCTATGTTATGGCAGTCCTAGCTAACTGATATCCTGGGAAACAGTCTGATGAATGTCCATATATCAGTCACCTTGCTCCAATATTTGATTGATCTTGTTTCACTGAATTTTCCCACTATATTTTCTTTCCCATGTCATTTCACCTATAATCATAACTATTTCAACATGTAATCTATAGCTAATGAAAACTTCTAAAAAACCATACCACCACGCATTCTGAAAAAATAATTTAGTATCACATATGTGATACTCAGGTTTCCTTATCTCAAGCATGTCTTTTTATAATGAACACATTCTAGGATCTGCATCTGATTGTTATGTTGGAATATAGACTATTTTTTGGTACCGGGGATCAAACTCAGGACCTTGCGCTTGCGAGGCAGGCGCAGTGCCACTGAGCTAAATCCCCAGTCCCAGACTATATTGTTAAAGAATACAATTTAGTAAAGTACAAGATACCTGATACACCACACTATGCTGAAAGATCTGATGTTAACTCTTTTACAAGAAGGAACCAAATACTATGAAAAGAAGGTATCAAATATGATGCTTTGAAAGCAGGCTTAAAAAACACACAAGCTCATCCAAATGCCCACCACTGATCAATGTTACCATTCCTCACCTCACCTTCCCTTCCCAGTTTTCTGAGAACAAGAGCATCATCTGAGCCCAATACCCTCACATATTTTAAGAGAAGAAAAACTATAGTGAATTTCCTTACCAGATCAATAACCATGGTGTCTTCAAATTCTTCATTCATATCTTCTAATTGGCTTCGGGATGACATCATCACATCTTCAAAGATGGGCTCAGCATCTTCTTCCATTAGACCCCGACTGATAAGGGAAAGGTATAGTCAGAAAGGCATTTACTCATCTAATTTAGAGTCTTGGAGTCCTGGCTCTTTCATAATTAAGTTCTTCTAACCAACATAATTATGATTTATAGACTACACAAATTATGATACTGAACTACAATTAAGGATTATTCCTTTGGCTTACTGAAGATTTCATCAGAAGTGTAGTATAACTTAAATGCAATGACAGAACATTTATATATAAATAAAAATTAGCTATGTGACAATTCCCCCAAAATTCTGCTTCAAACTATAATCTTAATTTTACAAATTGAGCAACATGAGACAGGTGTTTTAGAGCTTGCTGTAGGCCACATAACTGGCAAATGGTAAGCTCTAGGCTTTAAATGTTGAACACCTTGAAAGTTCATGCCCCCTATTTCTGTGCTGCATAGCGTATCAAGAGTTGTAATTTTAACTTGACTAAACATCAGAAATATCTATACAGTTATGTTCTTCTAATACTCAATTTAACACTTACACAGCATGCCTTACTCCAGTTCTCACTTTCATGTAGTTCATTCCTGTTCTGTCCTTCCGATTCAGGTCTTCTAACTTCGGCTGGCCTAACCAAGAGATCTGCATCTGTGGACTAAGGGGGGTAGGGTGGTGTATTAGTCATTTTGTGGCAGCAGATGATGTATTAGCTTATCAGCCCCATGCTAGGAAAATTATGGCTGGTTGACTTTAATCCTTGTGTAAGGGTGATATTAGCTGAATTTATTCCAGTACCTCTGCAAAAAAGGCAGTAAGCTACCCAAAAAGATCCCTAAATCGTTAAGCAGGCTAGAGATAGCTGTTAATGCCCAAGCTGTCAGCGGTAACTCCCAAATCTCTACCCAACAAGGGCACTTTAGCTTGTTTTAGGCTGTTGTACCAGTCACAGGTATACATACCTATCTTAGAAAATAAATCTCTAAGTAACAGAAATGATATTGGCCTGGCAGCTGAAAGCCCTATAGAGTTGAACAAGAAAGGATATAGCGTATCTTTTATCAGTACTATACTTAGAAAGGCTTACAAGTCCTTATAAGTTTCTGAGTTCTGAGAGAGTCAAATCTTCACCTGTACTCTATACTTACCAACAATGGGAACTTGCATAAATATGCCTCTTGGGAATTTTATAGGATGTAAACCTTAGTGATTTTTAGCAGATAAAAATTGGTCACATAAAATTCTCTCTAGCCATCTTTATATCCTGTGGGGCTACTACTTTGATTAGACCCTATAATGCTTGGGCTAAAAGGGCTACGGCTATAAACCCAGGAAAAAGAAGACACTGTGGCCAAAAGGACTAAAAAATGTGAAGTGAAGGGAAGGTAGGCTGCTCAATTAAGGAGAACCCACTCTGTACTGTACTGTACTGGTGAGACCACCCATGTTATGCAAGATGTTGGACATAAGGCAAAAGTCCTAGGAAGTTACCATTCTATCTTGAATGATAAAAAAATCAAGGCTAAAAAGATAAAGCTTGTTTCGCTGGATCAGTGGTGGTGAACTCATAGCATGCATGTTGTGTTTTTCATTTAAGACAAAAGATGTTATGTATGAGTTGTTCTTTCTAAACTAAAACTTCAGTATTCAAGTTTAATTGAAGTGTTGGCACTTCGTGATAAATAAGTGGATTTTGGGTTGTAGTTTGGGCAGCCGGTCTCTAAAAGGTTCTCCCATCACTTTACCAGGTCAATAAAAGTCCCTGAACTTTGAGGATTTGATATCCACAACACTTTGTGGACTTTTAATATATCTTTTCATATAAACTACCCTGTGGCTTCATTTTTAAGATCTCACTGTCAGTATGCTGCGATGAACAAAGTTGTTTTTTTTCTCATGATCCTCCTGCCCCAGCCTCCCATGTGCTGGGATTACAGGCACGTACACCATGCCTAGCCGCAGTTTTTCTTGGGTAATTTTACTTTCTTTGACAATTGCAGGTTTTATGCCAAGAAAATGAACTTTTAGTACTTACTTGTGTAAAAAGTCTGGTTCAGAACCATGTTCAGACTCAGGTTCTTGAATCTGTTCTCCCAAGGGCCGGCTATTGTCTCGCAGCACAGTGGAAGTAAGCTGTGGGGCTGGCAGGGGGCCAGGAGTCTGAATCATGGTGTCTGTTCTGTTTAGCCATGTGTTATCCAGACTTTCATCTGTAAAATTTCAGTTATAGTCTCTCAATGCTACACATGGAGTGAACTCTGGTGGTAGTTACAACACTGACTTAAAGAGCATGACTTTGCAAATATACTGCCTACTTTGAATCCTAGTGATATCATTTCTTTGTATGACATTATTAAACTTCCAAAGATCAGTTTTCCCACATATAAAAGAGATATGAATACCCAGCCCTCACAGAGTTGTAAGATTAAGTGAGGCAATGTATATAACAATCAAATGTTGGCTATCACCACAACATTATGTCTCTTAAGTCCATCTCAGGATTCATTCACCTTAGAAAGGAAAGAGTGGAGTCAGCCACAGACCTCTCCAACTTCCCTTTGTTCAAGCAATAAAGGTCCTATTTGTTAGGCCTCATAAGGCAGGCAGCAACACTTAAAAGACTTGTTGGCATTTATAGAGGAACCAGCAAAAACCCTCATAGAATTGGACACTGCAGAGAAATAACTCTCTTTGCCAGTTTATCCATGTGTAGATAAGAGTTTGATTGCTTTCACGCCCTTAAGTCTTTCAGATAAATCTCCTCTGATCACCCCACTCAGCCCCCACTTACCATTCTCATCTAACTTTTAAAGGAAATGAAATAATTTCTGCTTACTAAGGAATTATACACTATCTTACCATAGCAGGTAATTTGTCTTATGTATATGTTATCTCTGTACTGTAATCACATGTAAATTCCTTCAAGGGGCCAGGGACCCCCCCTTCCTCCTAAAGATGATTTATAAAGATTAAGGCATCATTTGCACATCTAACACATCCTGATAAAATAATGCATCCAAATTTCTGCATATAAAAATTCTAAGTTACTATAATGTTGAGTTTTACAATTTCCTCAATTTAAATCACAAAGTATAGTATGAATCCCATTATTTTTTTCTCCTGATTAAGCTCAGACATGAACATATGTTAGGTTCCTTGTATGCCACCAAGAACTGCATCTGTTTCTTGATGTTTTGCCAGACCCATGTGTAACTCCTGGATTGGCTTTTCTGTCCCTAAAAATACCCACCCATTGTCTGGTTAAAGCCATTCTAATGATCTGAAACTTACTACTAGATCTCTTACAATGTGTTTAATCATCAACTATTCATATTACTTTTAATTTGACATTTAATTCAAAACTTTTATTCTTTTCTACACTTAAATTTTGTGCTCAAAAGACTATCACTTAGATTCTTACCTAAAACCATTTGTCAGGTCTTTACTTCAGGTCCTCTTGTCTAGAAAATCTTTTCTGATTCATTAAAATTTTGGTTACCCCATGTATGTTCCCAAAGGCTCCTGTGTCTGGCCTATCATGCTGAACTCCAATTGCATTTTTCTTCTCTGTCTCCCCATCTACACTAAGAGCTCTTTTATTAATTCCTAATCTGTGGCACTTAACCTAGTTCTTAGAAAGATGCTTGGTAGAGACTTAAATGTGTAACTTCAGGAAAAGCTCACTCCTCTTAAATGGATCCATCTAACTGCCTAAAGTTCCTCAGTGAAAATGTTTTTGGTAATGTACTCTTCATCTTCATCCCAAACAGATGAAACTCTGCTGCCTAAGGGCTCTACGTAAGGAACCTATTTCAGTCATTTTGTAAATTTAAAATTCATACAGAGAAAGTTCTCTATAATTTACCAATTATCAAATTAGGTTTTCTGGTCTATAAATGTGTCTGTAGTCTTAAAGATAATACTGACATCCATTAGTGAGTGATATATGGTTATTTATTTTTAATATACAGTTATTTAAATTCTCTAAGCCTTAGTTTTTTCTATGTAAAATTTGGATGAGATTTATATGACAAAGTCGATTTATATGACATCTATAAAGTATTACATAATACAATTGTATTAGTATTAAGTAATATAATAATAAAACACATAGTAAATATCTAGTGATGTTGGCCAATATGAATATCCCATCTAAGCTTTAAGTTTAAAAAATACATATAGAAAAAAAAATACATGTAGACATGGGGCATCCTGATAGAGGATACTGTAGAAACTATTTTCAAAGAGAAATGGAGTAATTCTTTATAGAAAAGTCTAGGATCTTCTGCAACAAAGATAAGATTTTATGTTTTCATTCCCTGGACTAAGAAGACTTAAGTCTTAAACCTGAAATCTTAAACTTTTATTAAGATTGTTAAACTTTATATTAAGAGTTAACTCTTTTATTCTCTTTAAAATACAGATGCTGCCTAATCTGACTGATACTAGATAAGAGGCATTACTCTATGATCATGGCATTCTGATAATAGCAGCTAACATTTATTGAATGCTACCTTTGTGCTAAACATCGTGCTCAGTACTAAGCAAGTACTATGTGTTTTATTTGGACCATCTCATTTAACATTCATACTGATAGGCTAGGTATTCTTTCATTTGATTAACCATTGAAGCTTAGGTTAAGTAACATGCTTAAAGGTCACATACCTGATAAATTAGAAAGCCAGCTTTGATTTCTGAAACTCTGATTTTAGAGTTTGTAGTCAATATTTACTTCCCAATAATGAAAGACACATTAGATTTAAATTCTAATTAATTTTGCCACGTATTTTAGAAAACCTTTGATAAATTAGTTTTTTTGGCAGTAGATACAGTGCTGAAATCTGAATAAATTATAAAAAAGATCAGGAGAACAGTACTCAGGTCTCTGCTGGCTTCTTGGTTTGGTTTTAATAGAAACATGGAGAAAGAGAAGATTATCTGGGAAAATAAGCATGTTTACTTTGAGGCATCTTTCAGTAAGTCAAAGAGAAATGCTGTGTTTTAACAGCAATTTTTATCATTGACCAGATTTTCATAACAGTTCAACTTCCTGTTTCTTACAGTCCCAGGAGGGTTATTAAACCAGATTTGACCATCACGTCTTATGGTATAAAAATAAATTACCCAACTAAATGATAGAACTAGAAAGGTATTCTGGCGTACTCAATTTGTTCCCTTCAAATTAGCAATAGCCATATATTAAGATGAATTTTAATATATTTTAAATTTCAGAGTAGCAGAGGCATATGGTATGGGGATCAACTCTGGCCTTTCATAACTGCTTCCTCTTTTTCTCTGTGCTATCTTCCTCTATTCTCAATGCTTCTTCAAATTCTTTTTTCTCGGCTCTTCATTTTGTCTATTTTAATCTTTGTACTTGGATATCTCAGTGTGTATCAAATGTACAAGGAAATCATGTGCCTAATACTATCTTGCTTCAACAGGTTATTTGCCACTTTACTTATCCCAGGCAAACTATTTATCTTAATATAAAGGCAGACAAAGCAGACTTACCTTCTACTCTTTTTTTGTGAAGTGGAGGTCGTCCTTTCTTATTTCTTACTGAGGAAGTTTTGCTGCTGCTGCTTCCACTGTTCACAGACATTCTATCATCTTCACCCCCAGTGACTAATGAATTTCTGTAGGAGATGAGTGGAAGCCACACATCTTCCCTCCTTTCCATCATCTGCTCAGTAAGGAATTTCTCTAGGTATGAATGACTAGAAACATAATAGAAACAGCAGTGAGTTTCATGTAAGTAGTTCATGTATCACTTAATTATTTTTTCTTAATCTGAGTCTTTCTGCAGATTCTGAAGAACTCTCAAGGAAGACGGTAACTGTGGCTACCTTCAAGATTGAGGGCTGGGGATTTAGCTCAGTGGCACCGTGCCTGCCTCACAAGTGCAAGGTCCTAAGTTCGATCCTCGGTACCCAAAAAAGAAAAAAATTGAGAACTTATGGTTTTGCTTCCTATATTCCTGGAATACTTTTAAACCACAGAAGTGTGTGTATGGAGTGTGTGTGTGCGTGCATGTGCTTTCCTACATTTCTTCCTTTGCTTTGTACCTACCAATGGGAAAAAAACATCAAGTTTGGCTCAAAAAAATTATTGAGTTTTCTTTTAAAGTGTTCAGATCAGGGTAGGAACTGAAATGGTGCAGTGAGGAAGATGGCATATCATCTCCACAGCAAAGTATCTTATTGGTAAAAATCATAAAAGACAGTATGTAAAGTCTTTGTAAATTGTCATAAAGGCATATATTAAATGGAGAAAAATTTATTCAAGAAAATCTACTAAATCTTGGTAAGAACAAGAGTTACAACACATTTAAACTACAACTTGTTCTCTTGCCTTGTTCCCTCTCACTGTAGCTCTGTGCTCTAGAAATTCTGCTCCAGGAAGATGGCTCTCCTCCCCAGCCCTCAGTCTAGGGCTACCTCGAAAGAAAGAGCACATCATTTACTTTTCTTATCACTCATTAGCCCTGTGGTGCAGAAGCTCTATTTTGAGCAACAGCTCAAAAACAAAACAAAACAAAACAAATAAACAAACAAAAAACAAGGCCCATCCAGCCCGAATCCACAGGGTAGGAGCTCCATTCTATGCATATCAAGATGAGAATACTGGGGCTCTGAATGCTTGAATTTTAGCTCCAGAGGTAAGGAGAGGCTGAAAACAAGAGGTTACCCAGCCTTTTCCTGCTCTAAGAGGAGGGGTGTTATTCTGGGAGAAGGATCCTGTCCCGTCCCATCCGATCCCATCCCATCCCATCTCATCCCATCCCTGTCTTCTCTTCTTCAGTGGCATAAACAGCAAATTATAAAGAAGCTTGTAGCTGTGTTTTGTGAGGACTGACAATTTGGAATGGAGTCTAGAAAATTTCTTTCCTAAAGGCCTTGTTAAAAACAGCAGGGATCTTAATGGAGGGCAAATAAGAGGGTACTTGTAAGTTCACTGATATTAGCAGCAACAAAATGACAGAGGTAAGAATCCATAAGTTTATCAGAACTAGGCAAAAACAGATCCTTTCTGGTGAGCAGGATGTGGTGGCACATGACTGTAATCCTAGCTACATGGAAAATGAGGGAGATTGAGGCAAGAGTATTATAAGTTTGAGTCTAGCCCTGTGCAACTTTGCAAGACTCTGCCCTCTCAGGACTGGTCATTTCTTGGATTTGTTAATCAGCTTAACTATAGTAATCATTTTGATATATGTTGTTTTACAATATATATCAAAACATCATGTTATTTAGCTTAAATATGTAAGATTATTATTTTTTGAAAAAGGAACAAAAACCTCCCAAATACCAAATTATCTTTCATTTCAAGAGCTCTAAATGTTTCATTTGAGTACAGGCTACCACATCTTCCTTGTGCTTATACTGTTCTCTGGCATGCTGTTTTCATCTCAGCTCTAGAAGAATGGTTCATTAACAGTCCTTCATGTTGATTAATAGGCTCCTGGGATATCCTGGCATTTTCCATTTATTCTTGTATGGAAGGGTACATTTTATTATTATTGCTCTGCTTAAGTAACTGCTATGCTTAAAGTAAGAAACCTGTCTATAGGCTCCAAATGCTGGCCCACTCAGAAATAACCAGACGGGGATCCTCAAAAATGTTAGTCCTTAGCTTAAAATATGGGGCAAAAATATAAATACCTTAAGTTAGGATAGCAGGTCTCATGCTACACATATACCCAACCATATGGATACTAAATCTATCTAAGGGAGCTTAAACATAACCTTTGATCAGTAAGTGGTTTATGCTGGTCAAGGGGTAATTTTGAGGTAGTCAAGCCAAATGTTAAAAGTAAGGTGAAACTGGTATGAGCAGCAATTATCAGAGATGCACATGATAGAATATTTTACTGAGTCTGTTCATCCAAGTAACTAAACAAATGACCAAGCAAACAACAATAAGCCTTTTGAAGGGCAAGGGATTAATATCAAAACTGGGTAAATAATTATTTCACAATACATATTACATTATCTAAAATGTCGAGTTATCAAGAAAAATGTATGGGGACTTTTTTTTTTTTTTTTTTTTTTGGTACGGGAGATCGAACTCAGGTCCTTGCGCTTGCGGGGCAGGCAGCAGAACCACTGAGCTAAATCCCTGGACCAAGAAAAATGTATGATATGCTAGCAAACAGAAATGTGATGTATACATAAGAAAAAAAAAATCAAGGAATAGGAAATTGGCCTACAAAAATTTCAAAGTGATTACTATATCTAAACATCTACAAAAGCCATATCTAAAGAACTGAAGAAATTGTGATGACACTAGCTTTTCAAATAGAGAATATAAGTAAAATAAAAGCACTAAATGTAAGTGTTATTTTTGGTGCTGGGGACTGAACTCAGAGATTTGTGCATACTAAGCTCTACTACTAAGCTACACCCACAGGTGTCAAATAGAAATCTTGCAGTTGAAAAGTACAATAATAGAAATTAAAAATATACTACAGGGGCTCAACAGTAGGTCTGAGCTAGAAAAAAAATCAGCAAGGCTGATGATGTTATCAAGGGATTATGCAATCTGAAAACAGAAAAAAGAATGAAGAAAAATGAACAAAGCCTGAGAGAAATGTGAGACACCAGTAACTGCCCTGACATTTACAGTAGGAATACCAAGAAAGAAGAGAAAGGAATTTAAAAGAAAAAGAAAAGAAAATGACTAAAACATCCTAAATTTGAGAAAAAACCATTAATTTACAAATCCACAAGGTCAATAAACTCCACACAAATGCAAAGATATCCACAGATTCATCACAAGAAAAACAATGAGAGCCAAACAGAGAAAAATTTGAAATTATATACAAAAGAAACCCAATAAAATTAAGACTGACTTCACATTAGCTGTCAGAAAGCTTCACAGAGGCTAGAAGGCAGTGGAAGTGCTAAAAGTAAAAGCAAGGAATTTTATTTACTGTCAGGGGATAGAACCTAGGTTCTTGTGCATACCAGGTAAGGAAGGGCTCTACCTCTGAGCTGCATTGTTATCCCTTAATGACTGTATACTGAAGATGACTGTATTTCAAAACTATACAGAAAATAAAGACATTCTCAAATATACAAAAGCTGAGCAATATGTTGCTAGCAAACTTGCCCTAGAAGAACTATTAAAGGAAGCTCTTTAAGCTGAAAGAATATGAAACTGGAAGGTAATCTGGATGTATATGAAAAAAGAAAGAATGCCTGTAAAGATAATTATGTAGAAAGTTATAAAAGACCACATAAGTGCATGCTTACTTACCTTTTATTTTCTTAATTTATAAAGCAACTGTATTACTGTATTATTGGGCCAATAGCACAGTATATTATTGGGCCAATAACATATCTCATAATAAGCAAAAAGAGGTAAGTGGGACAAAAGCTATATTACAGTAACCAAATGATTATCCAAATTCACAGGAAGAAATGAAGAGAACCAGAAATGGTATAGCGGAAAGTTAATATAACAAAGTCCATAAACATATATGTACTTTCCTTTATTTTCTCAGCTTCTAAAGACTGTATCAAGTAATACTTATATCATTGGGCTTATAACATAAATAGATGAACTATGTATAACAATAATTTCACAAAAAAGGAAGGAAGAAAATGGAGTTATATTGAAGTAAAGTTTCTACACTTCTTAGAGTTAAGTTAGAATAAATCCGAAGTAAATTATGATAAGATGTATATTGTAAGGTCTAAGAAAACAGTACAATTAAGGATCATTAAAGTAATTAAAATATTATATTAGAAAAAAAATCCACTCAGTATGAAAGGACGCAGTAATAAAGAACAAAAAACCACAATAAAAGTGCAAAAGAAGTATAGAAAACAAAAAGTATAACAGCAGAAATTGTTACCTGAATTAACAGCAGCAAGAACAAACATGACCCAACTATACGCTGTCTACATGAAACACACTTCAGATTCAAGGGCACAAAGGCAGAAAAGGAAAGGATAGGAAAATAAGACATTATTATACATACAATAACCGAAACAGAGCTAAAGGAGTTACACTAGTATCAGACAAAAATAGACAAAATTTACTGGAGACAGAATATGATCTTTTATGACATGAGTCCTTCTATCAGGAAGACACAACAATTTAAAATGTCTAATAACAGAGCCCCAAATTACAGGAAACTAAAAAAGTGCAAAATCGAAGGGTCAAATAAGCAACTCAGTAAAAACGGTTGATGACTTCACTTCATTTTTCAATAACGGATAGAGGGATGGGGAAAAAGTTTGGTGGCAGAGAATGTGCGTAGCATTTGTGAGGTTTTGGGATTGAGTTTCAGCACCACAAAACAAAACACAAACACAAACACACCCCTCAAAAAGGAAAAAAATGGATAATACAACTAAATAAAAGATTAACAAGGAAATAGACGTAAAACAGTACAAAGCTGGGTGTGGTGGCACATGCCCATAATCTCAGCACTCAGGAGGCTGAGGCAGGAGGACAGCTGTGAGTTTCAAGGCTGGCCTGGACTACAGAGTGAGTTCAAGGCTGACCTAAATTACATAGTGAGACCCTGTCTCAGAAAAACCACATAAAACAACAGAAAACAAAACAAAAAACTACAAACAGCCAACCATGGTGGTGTATGCCTGTAATTCCAGCACTCAAGAAGCTGAGGCAGGAGAACTGTCATGAGTTCGAGGCAAGGTTGGGGTACATGTTGAGTTCAAGGCCAGCCTGAACTACATAGCGAGACCCTGTCTCAAAAAACAGAACAACAACAACAACAAAAAAAACAGAACAAAAAACCCCCAAACAAACAAAAACAGTACAAACAAAACTATAAACTGAAGAAACCATAGAATAAAACTCCATCCAGCAACAGAATACAAGGGGTAAATATATGGTGAATGTTTAAACTGAAAACATTGCAGTAAAAGACATACTGTCATTAATCCCCTTAAGTCTCCCTCCCTTTTATTTCACTTACCCCACTATTCTTGCCACTTTCTGAAGCAGTTCTAGAAGTTCTCTTTTGTGAGTCTTTACAAGATAAGATAAAAAAAATCTAGTGAATGCTGTTGCTGAGTGCCATCCAATGGAAAGGCAGGCTTGTAAAAACATTTGTCCTCACCTACCTTATTCACTGGATCTAGCACCATGCAACTTCTGGCTCTTCCCAAAGTCAAAATGTCCATGGCAAAGTAAATGTTTGAACTGATTCAGGACATGAAGACAGTCATAACCATACAACTAAAGACTCAGGAAAGAGGACTTCTAGAACTGCTTCAAAAAGTGGCAAGAATGATGGCGTGTTTTTAAATCAAGGGGGAGTATGTTGAGGGGGATTCATGGCAATGTGTCTTTTACTATATAATACAGTAAAAAAATTTAAACATTCACTATATTTTTCCATTGCACTATATATATGTTCTTCTCCAATATAAATGAAACATTCTGTATCCCTAGGATAGACCATATGTTGATCCATAAAACAAGCCTTGATAAATTTAAAAGGATTCAAGTCAACAATACAATACCACAACACAATGAAATTACAAAAACAGTAAGTCCACAACTTTCACAGATATGAACGGACCTTGCATTTGGTTTTTTTATTCTTTACATTGTCTAACTGCGTCAAAGGTGTATAAGACTCTGCTGGACTTACAAGTGAATCCAACTTACGAATGTTCTCCTGGAACAGAACTTATTTGTAAGTTGGGGACCTTATATGAAAATTAAGTGAAATACTCCTAAAAACCAATTGGTTAAAGAAGAAATAACAAGTGAAATGAGAAGAAACTTAGAGATGTATAAAAACAGAAATGCAATATAACTCAGTTACAGGATGCAGCCAAAGTCATCTTTAGAGGAAAATGTTTAGCTTCAAAATGTCAATACTGAAGTTTTCAGATTCATAGACAAGGGAGCAAGGTGGCTAAGATCTTTCAGAATCACCAGAGACACACTAATCTGAACAGCTATTTACACATCCAAGTGCCTTCACGAGAGCTAAGAAAGTCAGGTGAGAGGTCATAGTGCCTGGTTTAGTATAAATAAAAGATGCATCAAAGTCAGTTGTGGCAGCTCATTTCCTATAATCCCAGCTACTAGGGAGGCTGAGGCAGGAGGATCACAAGTTCAAGCCCAGGCTGGGTAACTTAGACCCTATCTCAAAATAAAAAGTAGCTCAGTGTTCCTTGGATTCAATCCTCAGTATTAAAAACAAACAAAAAACAAAACACCCCAAAAAACAGAGAGAGGGAAAGAGGGAGACAGACATGAGAGACTACACACACAGAATATGAGATAACCACACATCATCCCTTATCCTTCCTCCTCCTATCATCAGGACAGATGCCTGTAGCTTAGGGGAGGGAGAAAGAAGTCCATGCCTTAGTTATGAAAGTATGAGTTTCACCTGCCATGGTGAAACCAAGTGCTAGACAGAACCCCAGAAAAGCTGTCCTCAGGCCATGCCCCACTGACTGAGCCCCTGGAGCTTCTTAAGCCCCGTGGCTAATAAGACTGTCATCATCACTGTCCTCTCAACCCCAGGAAGCAGAGTGGGGAGAGGGACAGAAAAGCTAATACAGGAGCCTTAGAGATTAGTGGTGGACTCATGAAGGTGAGCCCTGGATCCAGGTAGAAAAGTAAGTCCACTATATGCAGGACAGAGCTGGTAGATGGAGCCTCTAGACTTGCCCTGGTGCCAGGTGGAAATCTGCATGCTGGTGAGACAGTCTCAAGTTTTGGCTTGCATCACTGCCAACCATAGGGTGGGCCAGGGGCATACTTCCCCTCCCCTAGACTGTGAAGTTCACGTGTGGCTGTGAAACTCAGGTGAAATCCAGCTTAGCATCAGCCTTGGTGGACTGTGGGCTCACCATTCTGTTGGTGGTCAAGTGTATGGCATAAAGGCCTGGGGCTAGTTCCTCCATGGTAAATCTGCCCAGAACATGCAGAATCCTGCAGTATGTGACCACAGACTGGTGATAATAGTTGAGGACTCTGGGCCTCCCCATGTCCCAGGCAAAAAGGGTGTCCAAGCCCACCCTTTTTAGCTACTCCCCTGGTTCATATTGGATTTGGGCCAAATCTGGACTTGGATTGCTCTGTAATGCTGAAATGATATAACATACCAACAGTGGACTTTCAGCAAACCTGGAGATAGGGTAACTAGATTTACTGCTAAAATAACAGAAGTGGGTACAGGCTAAGAGAGAATAAACAGCCTGCTTACAACTTCTGGATGGACAGACAAAAGGCCAGATTATGAAGACTGGAACACATACCTACTCTTTTATAATGTAGATGACATCTCATTAACAAGAACTTCAAGGGAACCATGGCCTCTCCTAATGGTCAAAATTAGGCACTAAAACTGACCAGATGTAATCAGTATGGTATGCTCTCGGAAGAATTCTTTTTAAAAGAAATTCAATGAACTTTGAGACCATAAAGAAACAGAGACACAAGCATTTAAAAAACTCCTTGAGCTGAAAAATACACTATGAAAACAAAAAGCCAATAGAAGCCATCATACACAGTACAGAATAAACAGAAGAATTAGTTTAAGGACATGCTTTTGGAAAATACACACTTGGAAGACAAAAAAGAATGAAGAGGACTGAGAAGACCTTACAGAAATCTGGGGACTGTATCAAAAGAACAAGCATGTAGGATACTAGGGTTAGATGAAGGAAATGAAAATACAGCAAAGTAGAAAACTTACTTTGCAGACCAGGGAAGAAAAGCATAAAATTTTCAAAGTACTAAAGGGGAAAAATAAACCTGCCCACAGAAAACACTGTACTCAGCAAAGTTATTCTTTATACGTGATGGAGAGGGCTGGAGATTTAGCTCAGTGGTTCAGGTGCCTGCCTCACAAGCACGAGGTCCCAAGTTTGATCCCCGATACCAAAAAAAAAAGTGAAGGAGAGATGACATACTCAGACAAAAAGCTGAGATTATATCTCTACCAGATATAGTCCTTCCAAAAATGCTAATGGGAATTTTTCTAACCCAAAAATAAGAGATATTAGTGATTAAGAAGGAAACACTAGAAGGTGTAAAACTTACAGTTAAGAAAATATTATAAACACAGTATGTAAACCATTCATCTCTTTAGGATGAAGACTAAAAAATAATTAAGCTGGGCATTATGGCACACACCTGTAATCCCAGCCAGCATTCTGGGAGGCTGAGGTAGGAGGATCACAAGTTTGAGCCCAGCCTGGGCAAATTAAAACAAAACAAAATAAAACAAAAATAAACACTGCATTATGTTAACTGACAGGCAATATAGGAAGATGTAAAATGGGACATCAAACATTCAAAATATGGGATGAATGGAATGAAATGTTTTGTTTTTTTTTTAAAGCATATATGTTTTCTCTATTATATTCAGTGATGCTGGAGATTAAACCCAGGACCTCATGCATGCTCACAAGTGCTTTACCACTGAACAGCATCCCCAGCCTTGTTTCTTTTTATCTTTATGATCAAGTTATGTTGCTACCATAATAGCTTGCTATAATCAAAAGCTGCTTTTTGCTAAGTTTTATGGGAATCACAAAGCAAAAAACCTAGATTAGAGCAACCAACATTGTAAGAGATCAAAACACACTACTAGTGTTAACTATGAAGACTGTAACAGGGGAAGAAAAACTATAATACAATTAAAAAAAAAAGTTATAAGATGGCTGTAGTAAGACTGTCCCCCAGTTAACAGATACAGAGTGAATGGATAAAAACAAGACACACACACCTTGTAATCCTAGTTAGCTGGGAGGCTGGAATGAGAGGATCAAAAATTTGTGCCTAGGGCTGGGGATTTAGCTCAGTGGTTCAGCTGCCTGCCTCGAAAGCGCAAGGACCCAAGTTTGATCCCTGGTACCAAAAAATAAATAAAAAAATAAAATTTGAGCCTAACCTGGGCAATTCAGAGATACTCTATCTCAAAATAAAAGGTTAGGGGGTGACTGGGGATGTAGCTCAGTAGTACAGTCCTTGTCTAGCATGAGTGAGGTCCTAGGACCAACCTCTAGTACCCAAAAGGGTGGGGAAGAGACAACTATACCCTTTGTATAAAGGGTGATCGAAAGACATGGTGAATGGTTAAATTAACAAAAAAAAAAACAGTGAAAGATTCATCATCAAGAATGATGGGGATAAGTGTGTTTGGAACAAGGGGGAATATTTTGAGTATTCTGAGGATTAATGGAAATGTGTCTTACTATAATCTTTAAACACCATATTTTATGATAATCTGAAATATTTACAGCAATTTCTGTCAAAAATATGATGTGTGTTCTCATCTACCTTATTAACTGAATCAGGCACTGTATGACCTGGCTCTTCCCCAAAGTCAAATGACCATGAAAGGTAAACACTTTGAGTTGCCTCAAGCATTAAGACAGCTATAACAGTGCAACTAATGACATTCACAAAAAAGGACTTCCAGAATTGCTTCAGAAAGTGTCAAGAAGGATATGACGAGTGTGTTCAAAGGTAGTGGAAATATTTTCAGGGGAATTAATAACAATGTCTTTTGCTGCAATAAATTTTTAAAAATTTAAAAATTTACCATATTTTTGACCACACATGTTGCTTACAAGAAATTCACTTCACTGTTAAGCACATGTACAGACTGAAAGTCAAAGGATAAAATAAGATATTTCATGCAATGGAACCCCAAATAAGGCAGAATTAGCCATAATTATATCAGATAAAAGTCTTTAAATCAAAAGTAGTTCAAAGAGACAAAGTTATTATATAATGATAGAGAAGTCTATTCAGTAAGAGGAAAAAATAATTCTAAATATATATACAACCAGTATTTGTGCACCCAAATATATTAAGTACTAATAGATCTAAAGGGATAGACAGCTGTACTCCAATATAGTAATACTAGGGAAATTTCATACCTCTACTATGCAACAGACAGATCAAAAAAGAAACAACAGAGTTAAACTGTACCCTATGCTGGGTGTGGTGGCGCACCTCTGTAATTCCAGCACGTGGTAGGCTGAGGCAGGAGGAAGGATTGCTTTGAGGCTAGCCTGGGCTACACAGTGAAACCCTGTCTCAAAAAATCAACTCCTCAAAATTGTACCCTGGACCAAATGGACCTAACAGACATCTACAGAACATTTCATCCAGCAACTGCAAAACCCATATTTTTCTTAATAGCACATGGAACATTCTCCAGGATAAATCATAGGAAAAGCTACAAAACAAGACTCAACAAATTTAATAAACACTGAGATCACACTGGGTGCTTTTTCTAGCCATAATATAGTAACATTAGGAATCAATAAGGAAAACTTAGGAAGCAATGCAACTGCAAGGAAATTAAACAATTATTTATTTATTTATTTATTTTTGGTACCGGGGATCGAACTCAAGGCCTTGCACTTGCATGGCAGGCACCGGAACCACTGAGCTAAATCCCCGGCCCAAAAAATTTTGAAATGAATGTATAAATACAACATACCCAGAACTATGAAATAAGGGAAAACAGTACTAAAAGGGAAATTTACATCAATCAGTGCCTACCTAATTAAAGCATAAAGATCTTAAATAAACAATCTATTACTGTTATCTCAGGAAGTGAGAAAAACAAGAACAAATGAAACCTAAAATTAGACCAAGAATCAGAGCAGAAATAAATGTAATGAGCAAAAAAAAAAACCCCAACAGAAAAGATAAACAAAACAAAATAGATAAAACTGGCAAAGATAGAGAAGAGTTAAATATGTAATCAGAGATGAAAATCTGTTATCATTACAGCTGATAAAACAAATACAAAGCATCATTACAAATTATTACCAATATCTATATGCCAAGAAATTAATTTGATATCCTAGAAGACATTGACAAATTCCTGGACATATACATACAGCTTATCAAGATTGACTCATAAAGAAATAAAAATCTTGAACAGACCAGGGATGAGTAATAAGATGACTGGTAATGAAAAGTGTCCTGAAAAAAAATGCCCAGCACCAAATGGCTTCATGGATGAGTAGTACTAAACACTGAAAGAACCAATTCTGCTTAAATTATTCCAAAGTATTGAGGAGGAGAGAATTCTTTCAAACATATTCTACATGGTCACCATTACCTTAATACCAAAGCCTGAAAAGGACACAACAAAGAAAACTAAAGGTCAACATGCTTGATTAACACAAATACACAAATCCCCAGAGGCAGGAAATACACTTCAGCTGTACAGCTACTACCTAGCATGTGTGAGGTCTTGGGTTCAATTTTCCACTCCTCCTCCCCCTCCATTCCTCTCCCCTTCTCTCTGAGATCTGGAACAAGACAAGGATGACCACTTTTACTCAACATTGCACACAAAAGAGAAAAGGAAAAAGTTGGTGGGCATGGTGGTACATGCCTGTACTCCCAGTATTCTGGAGAATGATGCAGAGGATTGTTGAGTTCAAGGCCAGCCTGGGCTACATGGAAAGTTCAGGGGCAACCTGGACAACATAGTTGAGACTCTGTCTCAAAAAATAAAACAAAAGAAAAGGTATATTCACCACAGTCAAGTAAGATTCATCCCAGGGATGCAGGGATGGTTCAATATATGAACATTAATGTTATAAAATATATCAACATACTGAAGAATAAAGAGCATATGATTCTCTCAAAAGATATAGAAAACACATGAGAAAATTCAACATCTTTTCCCGATAAAAACTGAATAAATAACATATAGAAGGAATATACCTCGGCATAATAAAAGCTGTATGGGATAAACCACAGCTAACATCATACTGAATGTGGAAAAGTTGAAAGCTCCTCCTCCTGTATTTTGTGGGGCTGGAGATCAAATATAGGGCCTTATGCATGCTAGCAAGTACTCTACCATTGAGCTACATCATCACACTTATTTTCTCTCTTAGATCTGGAACAAGACAAGGATGACTACTTTTATTCAACATAGTACTGGAAGTCCTAGCCTGACCAATCAAGACAAGAGGAGATATAGAGCATCCTATTGGCAAAGAAGTCATGTAACTGTCACTGTTTGCAGAAGACATTTTTTATAAACATTAAAGACTGTCCAAACACTATTATAATTAAAAAACTCAGCTGGATATAAAATCGACACATGAAAATCAGTAGCACCACTGTAAGCCAAGAGCAAGTCATCTGAAATAGAAACAAAGGCAACAAAACCATTTATAATAGCTACAAAAACAATAAAATACCTAAGGAATAAATTTAATCAAAGATGTGAAATATCTCTATGATCAAAACTACAAAACACTGATGAAAGAAATGGAAGAGAGAACATAAATAAATGGAAAGACACACCTTGTTCATCGATTGTAAGAATTCCTATTAAACTGCCCATATTAACCAAAGAAATACACAGACTAAATGTAATCCTTACTAACATATCAATGATGTTCTTGTCCGAACTAGAAAAAACAATTCTAAAATTTACAGGGAATGATAAGATACCACAAGTAGCCAAAGGATCTTGGGAAAAAATAATAAAGCAGGAGGCACTATACTACCTGGCTTCAAAATGTACTAAAAAACCGTAGCAATCAAAACAGCACAGTACTGCCATAAAAACAGACACCTAGACTAATGATCCAGAATAGAAAGCCTGGAAGTAAACACAAGCATCTACAATTCATGTGTCAATTCATTTTTGACAAAGGTGCAAAGAACACACGTTGGAGAAAGGATGGTCTTTTCAATAAATAGCACCAGGAACATTGGATATCTATATGCAGAAGAATGAAACAACTCTCACATCTCACTAGTTACAAAAATCAACTCTAAATGGATTAGATTTAAGATCCAAAATTCTGAAACTACTAGAGGCTATCATTCTGGATGTTGGAATGGGCAAGGGTCCTGTGAATAAGACCCAAAAAGCACAATAAATGAAAAAGAGACAAGATTTCACCAAAGAGGAAAAAGAATCAACAGAGTGAAGAGAATGGGACAAAATATTTGTAAACTATCCACCTGAAAGCAGGTAAATATCCAGAATACATAAGGAACTCTTAATATATAAAGAACTCCAAAGTCATTAGCAAACAAAATCCCTCAAAACAAACAAATAAAAAACCCCCACCTGATTTAAAAAGTTGGAATCTAACCTGGGCACTGAGGCTCAGGCCTGTAATACTAGCACTCTAAGAGTCTGAGATAGGAGGATCACACCCAGATTAGGCAACTTTGCAAGACCCTGTCACAAAACAAACAAAAACAAGCCATTTCTAAAAAAATAGACATTTCTAAAAGAAGACATAAAAATGGCAAACAGGTTTATGAAAACATGCCTAACATCACTAACCATCAATGAAAAGCAAATCAAAGTCACAAGGTAATGCTTCACCCTAGAAAGAATGGCTACTATGAAAAAGACTAAAGATAACAAGCACGGGTGAGAATGTGGAGAAAAGAGAACCCTTGTATACTGTTAGTGGGAATATAAATTAGTAGAGCCATTATGGAAAGCAGTATGGAGGTTCCCTAAGAAATTAAAAACAGAACTACCATGTGATCTAGCAATCAAGCTGCTGGGTTTATATCCATCCAAAGGTAATGAAATCAATATGCTGAAGAGACATTTGTACTTCCATGTTTGTTACTGCACTATCTACAACAACTAAGAACTTGAAACAACCTAAGTGTCCATCCACTGACTGATAATGATTGAAGAAAATGTGGTATTTAATCAAGATGGAATACTATTCAATCACAAAAAGTATGAAATACTGTCATTTGGGATAACATGGATAGAAGTGGAGATCATTATATTAGGTGAAAAAAGCCAGGCACAGAAATACAAGTACTGTACAATTTCACTTATATGTGGAATCTAAAAAAAGTTGATCTCATAGAAGTTGATAGTAGAATGGTGGTTACTAGAGGCTTGGACAGTAGGGGGAGATAAGTATGAGCAAAGATTGATTAAAAAAAACCCCTAAGTTATATTTTGATGATAGTTAATTAAGTCCTATCATGCTATTGCACAGTATGAAGATTACAGATGACAATGTATTGTATATATCAAAAAACTAGACAAAAGGAGTTTGAATGTCTTCATTGAAAGACATGATAAATGAGTAGACAAATATATTGAACTTAGTTTAAATGTTACACAATATTTGATACAATTTATAAGTTAAAATGTATATGAGCCTGTTGTCATACAGGTAGGTTTTCAAGCTAGGAATATACTTTAATGGGTGGTATTCAAATTTTATATTTCTTCCGGAGTCAGTTTCATTAATTTGTCTTCCAAGGTACTTCTCAGAAGTTGTCAAATTTATTTCAATAAAGATTTTTGTAATATGCTTTCTACATCCTTTTAAATTCTGTAAAATCTGTGTTAATAGTCTCTAAATTTTGATATTGTAATTTTAAAAATGTATAATTGATATTGTGTAATAAGAAGAAAAGGTCTAAAGGAGTAGGGGAAGTGGGAGGGGTAGGGGAAAGGAAAGAAGGGAAAAGAAAAAATATAAGAAAAGAAAAAAAATGGAAACAAAGTCTTTGCAAATAGGGAAGGGTAGAGGGGGTGAAGGGAGGGCAGGGGAATGGGAAAAAAATAAGAACCAAGATACATCATGTAAAGGTACAAGATCCCAATGATGAATGTAACTGTATTTTATACCTAAAATGTACCAATAAACTTAATGGAAAAAAAAACATTACACAATATATAACATACCAAAATATCACACATTTTCTGTTATGGCTTGTGTATAGATGTCCCTTCAAAACCTCATGCAGTCATAGGTGGGGATTTTTCAGAGGTGGCTGGATCTAGAGTGTGTGACACTGGAATTGATTCATGGTTCATTGCTAGGCTCAAGGGCACTAGGACTAAGGGTGTGCTACCTGCCCCAAATAGTTTGGATAAAAAGGCAGAAAGACACTGCTAAGGTCCCTTGTTGCTTTAGTCTCTTCTGCCTATCTGCCATGCCAATCTGCCTTGGAGCCAGATTATGGACTGAAACCTCTACAAACTGTGAGCTAAGTAAATCTTTCCTCTCTTTAACTTTGGGTGTGGGGCATTTTGTCTTGGCAACAAGAGAAAAGTAACTATGATATACCCCATAAATTTTTATGTTTTTATGTAATAGTTAAAATAAATTTAAATTTATTAAAAAAACCTTTTCAAACCACTCTATTCTCATCCATACTTAAAATCTCACATTATCATATTATCTCATCTTAGTGGCTGAAATAATCTTGTTTGTGTGCATGTTTACGTTATGTTTTCCTATAGTAGAACATTAGCTTTAGAACACTACTGGACCATATTATAAGCTTAATGAACACTGTGTGTGGGGGGGTACTGGGGACTGAATTCAGGCCTCTGCAATAAGCTACATCCCTGGGCCAATTACTATTTTGAGAGACAATCTCTCCAATTTGCCATGTTGCTCAGGACTCCTACTGGCTATCCTCCTGTCTGAGCCTCCCAGGGTGCTGTGATTACAGGCATGTACCATCATGCTCAGCATCTTCTTGAAATAAGTAACATAAAACAGAAAATAAAACTAAAATGAAATTAATGTAGAAGTATAGAAAAGGTCACACAATGGCTCAGCCAGTGTTCATGCATCTTTGAATTATATAATGAGAATCATTTCTACTTGATTAATTTCATTTTGTAGATGCTAGGATTCTGAAAGTGAGCAGTTAAAAGAATAACTATATAAAAGCTGGAAAGAAAACTAGTTCCTTAAACTATCAAAGGCTAAATTAGCCATAATTATATCTAGATGAATAAAATTTTTTCAAAAAATAAGCACTTAAGTTTCAATGGTATCATTATAAAAACCACTTCTATTAGAATTTGCAACTTACACAGTCTTTTTGTCCTGTCGGAGAAGTTTAGAAGAAAATTCACTTAGTACTTCAAGAAAAGCCAGGTTAGGAGGTGGATATTCTTGTCCTTTCTGATTCTGGTATTTAAAGGCAAACTCTATGCCATCCCTGGAGTAAAACAAAACAGAACTTCATTTTTCCAGAAAACCAGTTTTACAAAAACATTTGGGAAGGTAGTGCAATCATCATTGAAGGAATTAAAATTTGATAAGTTAAAAAATAATTGAATTTTTATAATGAATTTTTACATATTTAATTATTTATAGTACAAATCTTAAGCTGAGAAAAATAAAAATAGCTATATAGCAACAAAGCTACATGTCTATATGTATTTCTTGGTGGTAATACAATATGCTGGCAAGATAACAGGATTTTCCAAAAATTCACTTCTTGAGGTAGTCAAGATACCAAGTAACTGAAGTTCCTAAAGATTTTCTGTTACTCACTTTTCACAGTAGTGCATGATCTTTTTAAACCTATGTTTCTCCCAGCATTTTCTTACTGATAGATCAGACAAGAATGTTATTAAACTTTCCTTTGTATAGTTTAGAAAATGAGAAAAAAAGGCGTAGCTTAAGTTTTTTCTTCTTCTTTTTGGTGGTGCTATAACCCATGGTCTGGCATATGCTAGGCAAGTACTCTACCATTAAGCTACACCCCAACCCAGTAATTTTTTTAAAAATGCCATACTAGTTTAGACTCTAAATGAAATTAATGACTGAAGTTCTTACAACTTGAAAATTTTATCATGTTATTTTTTTTATCATGTTATTTTAAAAATGGGTTGAACAACAGTTATTTCAATTAACTTTCACTGAACTAGATTCCTTGTAACAAAAAGTTTTCACTTATTTCACTCACTTGTGAAGGGTGGCGACTGCTTCTCGTGTCTTGATTTGGTCCAGTCCAAATGTAAGAGCAAAGCGCCGAGCCAATTCTTTAATGCCACTGACATGGGCAGATGTCCTGTCGAGGTTGGGACCTTGCTCTTGAACAAGTTCATTAAACAACTGGTAGAAAGAAAAAAAGAAAGGCAAGAACCTATAGTCATGAAATTTTAAATTTTACTTTTAAAATAGGTAATATAATTTTAAAAATATGTGAAAGTTATAAAATGATGTAAATGTTTCTCTTATGTTAAACTGTAGAAACTGTTCAGTCATTTACTATTACTAATTTGAGTTCATTTTATACTAGTGGTATGATTAAATAAAGAAAAGAATTTGTTTCTTTTTAATAATTTTAAAAAGAATACATTTTGAGAAGGGAAAAGGAAATATATTTACAGACATGTACTATTCATTTAAAATATTCATATATTCTTTTTATTTTTATATATATGCCAATATATGAAATATAGGGTTCAGAACTTTGTTACATTTTCTCTGACCACATTGTAGATGGGAACATTATATAAAAAATCCACATATATTTGGGTATACAGAGCTGTGATTTTTCTCACCCAATAACAAAATCATATTTTATTTGTTCAAACATTCTTATGCTGGGTAGTTATATAAATTATATATATGGTATGAACTTTCTGTCAAGGTAACAAAAACAAAACCCCAGAGTACTAAAATTAGAAACTTAAATGTTTCTGTATAAATGTACCTTCCCTACTATGTGGAATGAAGTATGGACATACTTTCATCTAAAGCCAGTCCCTCCTTATGTATTGGGTAAGAAAGAAAATCATGTGGCTTCACCTACTCAAGAGTTTTTGCTCCTGTTCTAATTGTTTTCTCCTTTTAACAATTCCTTTTTTACTAGATGCATGCATCTTAAAAATATCCCTAATTTCCTGATCCCATTTTATCTGCCAGCTAAGAATCAATTTCTCTGATTCCTTTCATGGCACAGATCCTGAACATATTGTTTACATCTGCTTTATTTATTGCTTCTTATTTTGTTTACATTTTTTTTTTACTTTGTTTTCCCTACTCCCAGCCCTTGGTAACTATCATTCTCTTCTTTTTTCATTCCCTCAATCCACTCTTATTACATCACTCACTGAAATAGCTCCTGTATTCTACTATTTTGTCCACCTTTTTAGTGTTCTTCAGCAATGCATTGGCTTGAACTAATTTCAGCACCATAATGAACAGAGATTTTTTCAGATTTATGCAGATATAACTGTTTATAAATTTTTAAGCTTTGAAAAGTTTTTATAGTTAATATATAATAGCATTAAACTTTAAAATTTATGGGCCGGGGATTTAGCTCAGTGGTTTCACTGCCTGCTATGCAAGCGCAAGGTCCCGAGTTCGATCCCCGGTACCCCATAAAACCACAAAAATAAAACAAACAAAACCTTTAGAATTTATAAAGTACATTCATTTCATTGGAAAGTGAGAACACTTCACTGTAAATAAAAATTCAAGGAATCTAAAAGTGTAAATTCTTTCTCTCCACTACCAAATACCATTCTCAACAAAGGTAACCAATGTCAAAAATCTGAACATTTCCTACATCAATTCAGACAGATATACACATACATCTTTGTTTCTCATTCATTCATTCATTCATTCATTCGTTTTTTGAAACAAGGTTTCTCCAAGCAGTCCAGATTGGCCTCAAATACCCAATGATCCTCCTGACTCAGATTCCTGAGTACTGGAATTACAGGTGTGAAACACTATACCTGGCAATTTTGTTTTTGGTACTGGGGATCGAACTCAGGACCTTGTGCTTGCAAGGCAGGTGCCAGAACCACTGAGCTAAATCCTTGGCCCTACCTGGCATTTTTATTTTTAAAATTGAAGTACCATATTGCATTGATACCTTGGGTAATCAGTAGCTGGTTCCCAGAGGTACCTTGTGTACCCAAAATGATGAGTTATCAAAGTATTCTGGCTGGTAAGGGTAGTGAGTCAGGAGGCAAATGACAGTGACAAGTTCTAGGTTGTGCATCGAGAACCAAACTAACTTTGAATACTGAGTACCAAGACAAACTTTTCACATAAAAATGCATTCAGTACCAAATCTGATGAGTTTCAAAACAGCTGGGTATCAAGGTATGATGGTAGTTGTTTTGTTCTGAAACTTGCTATTTTCCACTTAATATCTTGTCCTGGAAATGTTTAATATCCAAGTGCCGTGATGTGTGCCCATAGTTCCAATTACTTAAGATACCTGGGAGGCTGAGGCAGGACTGTTGAAGCCTAGCAGCTGGAAGCCAGGGTGGGCAACCAAGCAAGATGAAAAAACCTACTTCAGAGTACCAGTTTACTTTCACTATTCCTCTACACAAGAACATTTAGACTATTTCTAGATTTTTTTTACTATTACAGAGATTGTTGGAATGAAACATCTTTTATGAAAATGTTGTGTGCACACCTGTATGTACATATGTAGAAATGCAGAAGCAAAATTGCTAGTTCAGAAGTAGTATCTTAAAATTTGAAATATACTGCAAAACTGTTTTCTATGAAGAGAAGAGTGGTATCATTTAAAAAGGACTCTTCTCTATATTCTTACCAGTCATTTCAATTCATGGAATCTGCTCAACAATGATAAATATGTCCTGTTTTAATATGTATTTAATTATTAATAAAGCTATGCCTCTCCATGTGTATTAAGTTCTTTCTCTGAAAAAATGCCTTTTTCATAGCCTTTGCTCACTTTTTCTTAGTGATATGTAGGCTTTATTACATATGAAAATATTTCTCAGCTGATCTTGTTTTTTGCCCCAGTACAGGGCACTGAATTGGAGCCTTTTACACAGAACTACATCCCCAGGTGTTTTTCATTTTTGAGACAACATCTCACTAGTCACTAAGTTGCCCAGTCATGGCTCCAATTTGTGATTCATTTCCCTCAGCCTCCCAGAGCGGTAGGATTATGAGCATGTGCCAATTACACTTGGTTTTGTTTTTCAAACTTTGTTCAAATTGCTGACTGGTGTACAAAACTATTTAAGTTTACATAGAGCATCAGTTTTTGCTTTGCAGGTTTTTTAGAAAAAAAGGTTTTACAAATATTCCTTTCTTTTTTTTTGTTGAGACAGGGTTTTCTAGAACTTACAATGTAGCTCAGAGTTTTAAGACAGCTAATTTTCCAAGTACAGAGTCAGCTGACCATCACCACTTAATGAATAATCCTTCTCCTTCCTCCACCAATATGAGACCATTATCAAAAATGAAATGCAGGGGCCAGGGATTTAGCTCAGTGGTTCTGGTACCTGCCTTGCAAGTGCAAGGTCCCGAGTTCAATCCCCAGTACCAAAAAAAAAAGAGAAATGCGTTGTCTTGTCTATGTATGGTATATAGACATGTTCATTGTTGTAGGCTCCTTGACATCTTTATTTCAATTTATTACACACGCACAAACTTGGAATCTCAATTACAGAATACTGTATTTGCAACATATTTTTAAAGTTGGATATTACTAGTGTTCTTGTCTCATTAAATACCTTTTATATGTAGCTTACAATTTTTAAAAATTCTTTATATTCTCAGTTTGACAAAATAGGATTTGTCTATTTGAAATGTGAACCAGAGAATTACCTTCCAAAAGAAAGGGTACATAACCTGTCTTTGTATCAGAGTACCCACAGTATCATGCTGATAAAATGTGCTAGTTTAAGTAAGATACCTAACACATACTAAGCACCAGAATTCTATTCTTTGAATCTCAAACACTATTTTTTTTTAATCCCCAAACATTATTCTTTCAGTCTCTCTTCCTTCCCAATTTCTTACCTGCTGCAAACTGAGAATGAGAGTCTTGGCACACTGAATTTTATCAATCTGCCGGGTTTTACTTAGTGTTTCCTTAATAATATCACCGTAGTCATTGTAATACTGTGAGAAAAAGAAAGCGTAGCTTTAAAATTACTGAAATTTCATGAGATAAAGAACGAATGCTAAAAGAAAGAAGGCTATAAGTGTTTACTTTCTTTATCTTAAATCTAGTAAGAATGAAATGACTTTGTCTAAATTTAAAAGATACATATTTGATAAAATTTAAGATTATGAAGAGACTAGTACTAAAAATAAAAGCTGGGAACACATACCAACTCCCCACAATGATTAATCATTATGTACTGTAAATATGTATAAAACAACATAAAAAAGTAAAAAAATGTTGGAAATTGCAGGAGGAGTGAAGGTGATATGAGAAAAATCCTTCATTCTAACAAGACAGAACAGATACCATCTAAGATGTGACAAAATAACAAACTTAACTTTATTAGAAACTGCCTGGAAAACTGAAACCAAAACAGTTAAAATTTCTTACTTCTGTAGACTGAGCCTAAACTGAGATGAAGTGGAGGGCAGATTAGGTTAACAGATTTAACCTTTCATTTACTATTTTAGGACACTAACTTAGCTGAGTACACAGATCTTTTATAAGATTAGATCTGAATTGATCATGTTCAGAAGTTGGGGAAAAGCCATGAAGCCATCTACTAGAGTGTCATAGCTATTAGCTTACAAAAACAGTTAGAGCTTATGATGAACACAGGTGTGAAAATGCTAAGGATAAAAGTTTTGAATGAAGTTTGTTTCTTTGAACTAATGGAATATTGTTAAGAGATGACTAGGAGACTGGGCCAGGGATTTAGCTCAGTGGCACCATGCCCGCCTCACAAGTGCAAGGTCCTGAGTTGATCCCCAGTAACAAAAACAAAACAAAACAAAAAAAGAGATGACTAGGAGAAACAAGGATTCAACAAATTTCATGCTTCCTGAGAAGGAACAAAAACTATAATAAAAACGGTAAAATAAACACTAGTTAAATGTAACTGAGGTCCAGGTTTCATGAAGAGCTAATGAAAACATCAAGTCATTCCAAACAGTTTTCCTAGGCCAGACAAATCATATCTTAAGACATCTGCAGTGATTATGGAAACATTGTACTCTTTTAGGGAATGGTTCAAAAGAAAAATGTTAAAGGACAGAGGAAGATAATATAGCCCTGATTCTCCACAGAAAATAAAACCATATGGGAAATTATAAAACTCCTTCCTTATAAATACTGGGGCTCCACTTTAGACAATTTCATCCAGGATGAGAGGAATACAAGAATATGTAATTTGGAATAATGCTCCAGATGACTGGTGTATAATCAAAATAAGGAGTAACTACTCTGAATATTACATCAGTGAGCCTAAAGTTAAACCTAAGCAAGACTATTAAAGTAGTGCTTGCGATTACTTAGCTTACATAGTAAGCCCCTATTCATCTATGTAAACCCTGTGTAGACACTGGCCTTAGGAAGACTTCTCTGGTTCCTCTTATAACTCTCTTTCTATACTGTATTTGGTGTTAGCTTTGCAATTTGTACATGCACAACCACAAGAATCATGCTGAGGCTTTGTGGTCCAGTAGAAAGAGCCATGCTTTGAAGCTAGATAGTAACATCAATTCCCAGCTTTTCTTGTGTTTTTTCATTTTTTTTCTCCACAGCTTTTGATACTTTAATTGTTGTATAACTTTGGGAAAGTTAACCTCTCTGAGTCTTAGCTTCCCTATTAGTAAGTGAAGATACGATTTCTTACCTCAAAGGGTTACTGTAATAATCAAAGACAGTATGAAAGCCTTGTAAGACTGTCTCAAATATAAATGGCACAGAATGAGTTGCAGATATTCAATAACATGCTACAAATTTGTTTATATTTATATTTCAGGTCTTCTATTAATCTGTGAGCTCTAGAGTACAGAAATTATGTCATATATAAACCTCTGGCTACCAGTACAGTGCTCATCATATTGCAGTTGTTTAGCAAAATATGATGAATTAGCTACTACAGTTCAGTATCCCTTATCTGAAATGTTTGGGACCAGAAATACTTCATTCAGATTTAAGAGTTTTTGGATTTTGAATTATCTGCACAGACTTCACTGGTAGAGCATCCCTCAAATCAAAGATCCAAAATCTGCAATGCCCCCCAAAGTTGAATCTTTTTGAATGTCTGAGTGCTCAAATACTTTTAGATTTTGGATTAGGATTAGAGATGTTCGATTTGTATATCATAATTGGAAATGAATCATAACAAACATGCATGAAGATATGCAAGTACATAGACTAATACACTCTATTCTGAACACGGGCAAAACAGAACACATCTCTCTGATATGAGAATAAGGTAGATACATGAAAACTGAGCACTGTTCTGTCCTATCTACACCATGAAGTGTTCTGTTCCTCTAGAGGGCTGGGGACAAAATGGAGCTTATGGAAAAGAAAGCAACCATGAAGTGAATATGTTTTTCATATAAGCTCTAAGAAATCCTGGAACAGATGGAATAGATGGAATGGCACACACTGATAAAGAGTTTATACTTAACATAAAAGAGAGAAACTTTATCAGAAAATTACCACAATACATAGGTCAAAGCTGTCAATTTTAGCTTGTTATCATCCATTCATTTTAATTGTACATTTCTTTGCCACTTAGAAGGGAAAACAAAAAATTATGAAATTATACCTTCATGTAGTGTTTAAAGATGTCTGCAGCTGCATGCATGTCAACAATATCATAAATGATAAGTTTGCTGAAGGCAGCAAGTAGATTCCTTCTTTTATGTAAGGCCTCGATTTTATTAGCTTCATCTTCTTCATCACCCTCTAACAATAGAAAATAAATCAGTTTGAATTTTGGTTCTTTATCAAAGTAAAACAATGCAGACTGCATAATGGAAAACTAGCTAACCTTATAAATTAACAAACAGGTACAATTAAGTTTTAGATGAGATAAAAACTGTTTCACTAATAATTTTATTTTTTTAAAAAAAGTGTATTGGTCTTTAAATGGCTCAAATTGCACATAAACGAATTGGGTAGTGGGGCACCAGCCTAAGACATGTGATACGATACATCTTTGTCAGTTGGCTTTATAGGCTAATAACTTTAGAGTGCTATTTTGCTACCCATTTACTGATACTTAATAGGCGCTAAGATTCCCTTCTATGAGAGTATTACAGCAAAGGGTAAAGATCAGCAAATTATATATAAAGAGATTGTTTTCCCAAAATGTTTGTCAATAGTAACACTTTCAACTTCTCTGTTTATCTTTAAAATGCTCTTCTAATTTCTAGATCTTATATATTCCTGTATAGAAGAAACTTCTGAAATTTTTGAGATACAAGCTGTTTTCTTCTAGGAAAATGGGAAGTAATGGAAATACATGGAACAGTTCACTTTCAGTGCTTATCCCAAACATGTCACATTATTACATGAGAAATAAATGTATTTTGCAAACTATACTAAGCACTTAAGACTTCACTGGATTATCTAATCACAGAAAATGTTCCCTATAGGCTCCAGATGTAACATGAGTTTCTGGTTCTGTATGACTTCCTCATGTCCTAACCTACCCTTATTTAGTTTTAGGGTTCTTTCGTCTCTTCTTCAGATGTATATATTCACACAAGAATTTATACTCTCGATATTTTTCCTTTTTTTTGGGTACTGGGGATCGAACTCGCGACCTTGAGCTTGTGAGGCAGATGCTGGAACCACTGAGCTAAATCCCTGGCCCTTTCCTTCCCTTTTATTAATTAGTCCTATTGTAAAGCATCTGTGGTTTGAGAAGTTGGAAATCTCTGTGCTTAAGAATCAGGTGAATTTTGTCTTCTGAGTTTAATAAACATACTCTGTTCCACTGTCCAGTATTTTCTAAAATACTATTTAGATTTTTAAAAAGTATTTGTGGGGATTAAACTCAGGGCTCTGCAGATGCTAGGCAATCACTCTATACCACTGAGCCATAACCCCAGCCCAATTAAAAAGTTTTTTAATAGTATTAAATAGATGTGTGGATCAGATATGCCTTACATTATTTTGAGAGCTTAGGTCATCTATTTCCAAATAACCTAACTAGTTCATAGCTAATCATTAAGCATTCAGTCTGATTTTGCTAAATTACTGTTTCTCAGACTCAACAAATTTGACTAATAATTTTAGGCTTAATAATCTTTCAGCACTTAGTATCTTAAAATTGTATTTTATTTAAGTAATATATAACAACTACTCAGGAATAGAAAAGAACCTTGATGCTTTTGTTCAGAAAAAGTGACTCTGGATGCAGCCAATTAAAAAACATCAAGCTGACATATACATTTATACAAGTAAGAAATGACAAATGTACACAATTATCCAGGTGAAGACTGAAAACTACCAATGTATCTGTGAATGTGAGCTGTATTGTATAAGTTATACTTTACCTACACCGAGAAATATTATGTAGCTGTTAGATGAATATTAACTTCAATGAGAGAAATCTCAGTAATTTTTAGGACTGAATTTAACTTTTTCCCTCTCTTATCTTTTAGATTTGGTAAAACAAGATTAATACTGACAAGACAGTAGCAATAAATACCCATGCTCTGATTCTCCTCATCCTGGTCAATGAAAACATGATCCATCACGAAACTCAGCAGTTCAGACTGAAGTCCTGTATCTGGATTAAACACCAAAGGCTGAAGGCCCTCTCTGCCACCTGTCATTAACTGGTGGCTAAAAATCATCAATAGATCACAGAGTAACATGAAAGCCTAGAATGTAAAGGAAATCCATCAGCAAAATAGTTTATGAATAAAAATACAACTACAAACATGTTAAAAAGCATGAGTGAAATCATGTCAAAAATTTAACATACTTCAACAGCAATACCACAATATAAGTATTTAATTCCAACTCTTTGATTTCCCAACCTGATAAAATGCTTTTTCTCACTGAACACTGATCACATTTCAGATCCTCCCCCCCAAATATAATCTATTTCTTTTCCGTGGCTCTACTGACTCAAAAGCAGTCAATCAAGAAATTTTTACTGGAGTCTTGTTTTCAAATCTAATCTGCTAGCTTGTGTCTTTTAATTGGAGAATTAAGACCATTTACATTCACAGTTAGTATAAAAAGGTATGTACTAATTCTTGTCATTTTGTTGTTTTTCTAATGTTTGAGTCTTTCCTAATTCTCCACAGCTTGTCTATATTTCCTTTGTATTTTCTGCAATGTTGGTTTGGTGGTCATAAATTTCATTAGTTTTCCCTTATCTGTCAACCAAGACATTTTGATTTGAACTTTTAAAAAAATGAGTTAAATTCAACCCTGGAAACACAAAATTGATATAACACATTATGACATATGTTAGAAATCATTTTAAGTTTTCAGATTAAACTCTGTAACTCAAAACATGTTATACTCAAAAACCGGTAAGCTAATCACAGTTGTCTTTTAAAATAGCGAACGTTAAAATTATCCAACAATAGGCCTAAAACTGAATTCAAGACCATTAATAAAAAAACAGTATCTAAAAGCCTCCCAAGAAATTTAATTATAAGGTAACTGACAACACATTTCAACAAAGCTTAACTATTACAGATATGTTGCCAAATTTTTCCTATTTAAATACATGGTGTGAAATAAGTATCTGTCATCCCATTTATGATAATTGAAAGATTTTGTTGTGCTATTATTGAGAACTTCATAACAATCCATTAAAACTAATCCTCTAAAAGTTTATTTCTAAGAAAAAAACCACAACTCTGGCATTTATTTGAGTATGTTATGTATCTGGTCACCCAACTCCAGGAAGAATCATGAGGTTGCCCTCACTGGACAACCATCAAAATATTTAAGATATTTAAGAAGAGCCATTTGAAAAGAGGAAATATATTATTGTCAGGTAAAAGGCCGAAAACCAAGACCAGACCAGGCCACAACAAGCCTTTATTGTAGGGACAATCTGCCAGGCTGTCTCTGAACTAAGGAGAGACAAAAGCAATATGGCCAGGACAGGAAGTGCCTTTTATAGGAGCAGGGGTGGAACTTGTAGGAGCTGAGGTGGGGTTGAGCGAGGCAGTGGCTAGGGACTGGAGGAGCCTGTGATGTCACTAATTGCTAGGAGGAGAGCATGTATTAGATTACTATTTTGGTGGGAGTAGGGGCATGTTGGAAAGAAGGTAGCTATTATATACAGCAGGCCACCCTAAATGGGAGGGAAATCTATCAATTATGTATGTATATTCATTAGTGAAGATCAGTGGTGGTGAACTTATAGCATGAGTGTTATTTGTTTTTCCTTTAGGACAAAAGATGTTAATGTATGAGTTGTTTTTTCTAAACTAAAACCTCAGTATTCAGGTTTAATTGCAGTGTTGGCACTTTGTGATAAGTGTTTTTTGGGTTGGAGTTTGGACATTTGTCTCTAGAAGGTTAGCTATCACTGATGTAGATGAATATACAGAGTCCACCAAAAAAATGTACACATGAAGAAAAGAAAATCTTATATAAATATTTTAATAATTTATTGAGACATCATGAGATTAATACAAGTTACCTTTGGTCCCTACAATTTCAAAAGGTGCTCACAGTGATGGCCATTAGCTTCCAGGCATTTATTAGTATAGCAAATTGATGAAGTATGTATATATTTGGGGGGGGTGCTTTCTTATTCATATATGTATGTATGTATGTAATACATACATATA
>NW_004624730.1:12801736-12813211 GCF_000247695.1 Heterocephalus glaber
CGCCTGCTGTGCAAGCGCAAGGACCCGAGTTCGATCCCCGGTACCAAAAAAAAAAAAAGAAAAGTATAATTAAAGAAATAGCTTACAAAAATCACTTCATAGAAACAATACTTTCCTGAGCCTCACTCTATTTTTGGACTATGCCCCTTGCCAAAGGATGAAGAAATCTATTCAAGAACAGAAAACTCCTTATGTGCACCCTGGTTTCTATACCAGTGTCCAAGTACAGACTCAGGAATTCCTTGCCCTACCAGACCCAATCATATTATTAAAGCCTGCAAAGGGCTCTTTCCTGACATACTGCACCTCCAGTGTCAGAGTGCAGCTATTTGGAAGGGTGTTGTTACATCTGGGTCTAGACGTCCCTCCAAAGCCTCATGCTTTTTCAGAGGTGGCTGGATCTAGAGTGTATGATGCTGGGATTAAGGGTGTGCTATACCAGTACACTGGTTTGGTACTGCCCTAATCCCAGTAATCTGGATAAGATAAAAGAGGCAGGGGCCGAGGATTTAGCTGAGTGGCTATGCCTGCCTGCAAGGGCAAGGTCCTGAGTTTGGTCCCCAGTACTAGAAAATAAAAATAAAAAAAAAATAAAAGAGGCAAAAAAGATGCTCTTAAATTCACTTGCTTGCTTTTGTTGTCTTCCACCGCCATAAACTCTTGCTCCTCTGCCATGTGCCACCCTGCCTTGGATCCAGCCGATTATGGACTGAAACTTCTATAATCTGTGAGCTAAATAAACTTTTCCCCCTTTAACTCTGGCTGTCAGGTATTTTGTCTCAGTGATGAGAAAAGTAAGACAGGTGGTGTAGAGTTTGGACAGATGGACAGAACTGTTCATATATACATATGAGAAGTTCTTACTGCTGTAAGGAGCCAAAGGTGAGATGAGGTCATAGATTAGCTAGCTCTCTAGACTCAATGTTGTGGCACAGAATTCTTAAAGAGTCAAGAATTCTAAATTTGAACTTGGTCTTCTAGGTGATGATAGTATACTTGTCAAAGTACAAAAATAGAATATACTTATATAACAAGATTGTTAGCATTATAATTTAAAACATTTATACATCTATATGTACTGTGTTAGGTCCCGTAAGTATTAGGGATAGATATGTATGCTAATAATTGCCATAAAAGTTTTTATCTTCTTTATGTTCAGCAATACATTTGGGTTGTTTTCATTGAAAGCTCTTATCTGATAATTTCTTACCTGTTCTTTCACTGGAGTATTAACATTAGATAGGCACTGTTGGCAAACAGCCAAAAAGGATTTCACTGTTTTCCGCAATACCAACAAATCCTCCTGTAACATATTCAAAGATGCAAGCATGAATTACAGTATCCTAGCAAACTGGCCCCAAAATAAAAAAAATAGCTAAATTGGTTTATTGTGAACAAAATTTGTAAAGCTAAATTTATCATTGGGAATCAAACAGTATAGTTATTTTTTAGTATCTGGTCTAATGGAAATAGCAAAACTGACAATAACAAACATTCAGTTCTATTTAGTAATGGAATGGTCAGTGTAATTGCTCCCAAGAGATTTTTCTTTATAAATGTGGTTTACTTAGGCCAATATTAAAATTGTTAGTCAGTTCTATATCACTAAGTAGAGGTAAGATAACCAAGCACAATGGCACAGTGAATAAAATCATGTAAGGAATGTGTACTGAATATTGTAATCTCAACACACTGCACAAGGCTGGGGGAAGAAAGATAAATCTTCCTTGCAGTCTGGGATATATTTTAAGATTGGGTAGGTGAACAGAATTAAATTAGATGGCCAAATAATATTCCATAGGCAACAGCATTTGAAAAATATAAAGGAAAATCTCCTTTTCCTTCCTTTTTTTCTTTGGTGCTGGCATTGAGCCCATGGCCTTAGTATGCTAAGCACATAATCCACCACCGAACTACAATACTGCCACTGAAAGGAAAGTTAAATTCATCAAGCAACTACAATGTGTCGGGCACGGATTTGAGCGTTTACTGTTATATAATTTGATATTTATATAGATTCTATCACCAGGCTGGTGGCATGTGCCTGCATGTGCAGTTCCAGCACTTGGGAAGCTGAGGCTGGAGGATCACTGGAGCCTAGGCGTTTGAGACCAGCTGGCAACCTAGAGACCCTGCCTCAAACAGATACAGACAAAAAAACCTCTTCAAACGAACAAAAAGAATATCCAGATTCTAAAAAGTAGTCATTAATAGCAAGGGTTTGAAACCAGGACTACTGGTATCATAGCTCATCTTCTCCTAACAAACGAGCAACACACATGCAGATAATCCAATACTATACTGATATTTACAACAGTAGCAAAGAGTAACTACTTGAGCAAAAGCACATGTAGAATTCATTTTATTTATTTTGTGATACTAGGGATTGAATCCAGGGCCTTCTCACTGAGCTACATCCCCAGATCTTCATTTTTTATTTTATTTTGAGACAAAGTCTCACCACGTCATTCAGTTGCCCTTGCTGGGCTCAAACTTGTGATCCTCCTATGTCAGGCTCCCAAAATGCTAGGATTAGATGTGTGTTCCACCACACCTGGTCTAGAATTCACTTTAAAAAAGTATTCTATTAAACTAAAATTCTTTAAGCTATTCTGTTTTGTAGAGATGACAGCACTTACCGTTTTGGGATCTTTACAACCCAAATAATGGTACTTCAAAAATTGTACACATTTCCTTTTGCTAACACGAGTGCAAATATTTGGAAGAAAAAATGAGCTCATTTTGTGCAGAGTACACTCGTAAGAGTACAATTGCATTTTGTAAGAAAAATAGTGTTTTGAGGCTCTTTAATATTCCTACAGATGAATATTCAGTAATTAAACCTCAATATTCCTTGAGTGTCTTTAATTTCAAACGTTCACAATACATTAGGGAAAACAGGTAAGTACCAGGAAAATACAACAGATAGAGTGTAAAGTGCTTTGTTAGGAGGCTGCATGGGGCTTATGCTGGAAAACCCAACTGAGTCAAAAGTAGTTATAAAAGAGTTCCTAAAGGAGATAACATGTCCTGAAGCTCGGCCTAGAAAGACAAATATAACCTAACTATTGAGAAAGGATTCCAGATAGGACACAGTGTTCAAACACTTGGGGAAATTAGTGTTAAGTGTATTTGGTGCATAAAGAGGAAAGAGAGTGGCAAGAAAAAAAGCTAAAAAAAACAGGATCAATTTCCAATTAGATGGAAAGCCACTTAAAATGCCATATTCAATCATTTGGGTTACTGATGATAGTAAGGAACTGCTGAGGAAAGACTTTTATCATGAGTTACAAAATTTTGCGTACAGGACTCATATTCTAGAGACGAGTGTGGTGGTACATGCCTGTAATCCCAGCACTCAGGCTGAGGCTGGATAATACTGTAAGTTTGAAGTCAGCCTGGGCTACATAGTGAACTCAAGGCAAGCCTAAAGTACATAGTGAGATCTTGTCTTAAAACATAAAAAACAAAACAAAAATCATATTCTACACAAAATGGAGAATGTAGAACAGCCAGTTAAGGGTAGACACAATCTTTTGTTGAGAGTTTACTGTGTATATACCAAGTACTATGTTCCATGTTCATAAATATAAATCTCATAATCTCTGTGAAACAAATGGTAATATTCCCATTTAACAGACAAGAAAAGTACCCATAAATTCTTAGAGTAAGGATCTAAATAGAAGGCTGTGTCCTACTATGAAATATATATTTGACCTCTGTCCATTTGCTGGCATACAACCCCTAAACTCTTGGGACTTTCCAAAGTGTTGAGTGTCTTTCTGTATTTTAATGAGTTGATTGATCATTGGTATCCCCAATATAGCTTCAGGATGTGGTCTGGTAACTGGAAAGACCACAGCTTGATTAGAGGGGATAAGCCTTTCAGCACCACTCCTCAACTTCCAGGGAGTGGGGCTGGGGATTGAGTTGGTCATGAATGGACAGTGATGCAGTCTAGCACACTTAAATAATGAAGGCTCCATAAAAGCCCAAAAGGATTAGTTTCAGGGAGCTTCCAGGGGCAGGTGATGCACCTGAAGAGGGCAGGGAAGCTCCGAATCTCTTCCTTTATGCCTTCACCCATCCATCTCTTCATTTGGTATGTCATATCCTGTATAATTAATTAATAAATTTAAATAAAGTGCTTCTCTAAATTCTATGAGCCACATTAGCAAATTAATTGAAACCAAGGAGGATGTTGTGGGAATCCCAATTTGTTAGTAGGTCACTTAGAAGCATAAGTAAAACAATGTCGGACTTGTGAATGGTTGGAAGTGGGAGGCAGTATTGTGGGACTGTGCCCTCAATCTATGAGAGTCAACATTATCTCCAGGTCAATGATATCAGAACTGAATTACAGGACACTCTGCTGGTGTCCAATGCAGAACTGACTGATTTCCAGATGGGGAGAACTACTCACACTTCTGAGGTTATATAAGTATTTTTGTGAAGTAGGAGAGAGGAAATAAAGATAGGCAGAAAGGAGACAAAGAAACTGTAGCTTTAAGACGTGATCAGAGCTATCCAAAGTTACCCATTCATCTATTCCCAAGGCCTGTTTGTTCTTTCTTCCAGGCCCATCACTCCCCAGTTTCTAAGAATCTTAAAGAAAGTCCAGGACTGGGGATTTAGCTCAGTGGTTCTGTCGCCTGCCTTGCAAGTGCAAGGTCCCGAGTTAGATCCCTGGTACCAAAAAAAAAAAAAAAAAAAGAAAGTCCATAAATCCCAAAAGTTACATCAAAGACTTCTGTTGTGAAGGCTGGGGGCTGCAGCGCCGTGGTAGAGTGCTTACCTATCATATTCTAGGCCCTGGGCTCTATCCCCAGTCATATACGTGTGTGCACACACATATTTATTTAAAAAAGAAACAGTATATAAACCAAACTATTCAATTTGGTACATCCCTAAACTTCAAATACATATAGTTTATATTTTAACATAGCTGATAAAGTTAATTTTTGTTTTAATCCATTATAGGGCAACAACCTGACCTTCAAAGAAACAGACATGTCAGGTAACTGATAAATGATTTAAAAAATGTCTTTAGGCAAAACATCTTAGATCACCCATCTTAAGCTAGCTACCTGCCTGGCCACCACCTATCTAGCTTTCTCTATGTGCTGGTCTGCCTGCCTGCCTCCCCCTCTCCCCCATCCTTTGTGTGTGTACTGCCCTAACCCTGCCCAATAAATCAGTCTTTGCCTCTCACTGATGTGTCCTGAAAATATTTTCTGTGATAAATGTGAAGAATCTGTTTGGGCTAAGGTGAGGTCCCCATCTCCTTTTTAGAGGTAATTCCTTGGACCCTGTCTGGTAAGAAAGAATACAGAATAAACTAACTTTGGGGTTTTCATTACTATTCCTACCTTTGATGGCAATGATGGGATTTGCTAGAACAGCTCTGGATATGGATACATATGATTTGTTAAGAGAAAATATGAAAGGGTGGAAGATAAAGAAACTATGATCACTGAATGACTACCTAGTCACTCATAGGAAACTGCAGCTTTGCAGCATTCAGATACTAAATGTAAAAGTTACTAGTGGAATTTAGAAATATGGTAGAGATGTTAGATATACAGGAGATGCAAAATAGTAAGAAGCACACTAAACACAAATCCCTTGGTTATTATCTATAATAGCCAAAATGGAAGTAAAAGAGAGTACTGATCCAGGACTTGAGGCTAGACTAATCTCAGACGTCACATTACCTGAGCTCAGGCCACTAGCCTCAAAGCCACCCACCCATAAAGGGTAAGATTATTCAAGAACAAGGGAAAGTACCTGTAGGACCTTTTGGGTGCCAAGAAAATAGTTACTGTTAGGGCAGGGCAAAACCAAGAAATTACTGAGACCAAAGGGTAGAGTGTGAAGAAAATGTTTCAGTTTGTAGATTAGTATCTTTAGCTTCCCAAACAGATTTTGAGAATAACTAATTTAGAAGCGGTAGATCTGGATTTAAATGCTACAGAGTGGGAGACCGTATCTGGGTTGATGTCTGGGTTGATGCAAGACCCAGCGCTAAGCAATAATCACAGATGACTACATCTGATCCAGACACACAAGATGTTATTTCCCAAGGGAACAGCTGGCCTGTTGAACTAGATAAAAGCCATTGTAAGGTCTGTTTATTCTGAGAAGAGGGCCTGCTCAACTCCACCAGTAAAATGTCAAAGAGAACACTTCAGATGAAGCAGCCAATATATGGCCTTCAGATGCAGGCCATAGACTGGCTTTAAGGTGACTTGGATATTCACTAGCTGAACATGCCCATAACTCAGGTCATGGCAAATACTGTGTTTACTGGCACCCTTTTATTGTGGAATCTTTCATATATCCGTATTGCTGCAAAACTGTAAATATAGTTCAGGAGCCTGATCAGCTTTGGTGTTTTAGCTTCCCTATATGTGTCTTATAGATGCTATTAAAAAATATACAGGCTAATTAAAAAAATAATCAAAGGAGAGAGTCAAACTAAGGTGATCAGCCATATCTGTAATCCCTGGTACTTGATAGGCTGGACGCAGGATCACAAGTTCAAGCTAAGCCTGGGCAACTTAGTGAGACCTTGTCATAAAAGTAAAATAAAATAAAATAAAATGTAGCTAAATGGTAGAATGTGTGCCTAGCATGTGCGAGACGGTGCTAAGTTTTAAACTAAGAAATAAAGGCCAATGTATGGCTGATGGAGTTAGAGAATTCATTAAAGAGGGACAGAAACTTTTGTGAATATGCAGTAAAACTATTGGATATTTAAACCCCAAATTTAATACCTAGTTTTCAGTGTTGTTGCTGTTCTTGGCAATCTGAATCCCCACCTGCTGACTCCTGCCATTGCCTCAAAGGCTAATCCATTTATGATCCAGGAACCCTTAAGTTGCCTATTGTAGTTCCAAAACATCTTCTGGTTTCTCTTTCCTGTAGTGTACTTACATGAAGGAAGCTAAAGGAGTCAGAGGGACAGGGGAAAAGTACTGACTGTTAGGACCAAAGTGAGAGACTTGAATTCCCAAATTATCCCAAAATTCAGATGGAGGACAAAATCTACAATGCTGTATCCCAAACCTACACTAGCCACTAAGCATGTTTATTTACTCTCATAGCCTCAGATAAAAGATCATTTACTATCAATTCTTTGTTCTGGCAGGGAGAAAATATGAAAAAACTAGGGCTGAGGTTCAATGGTAACAAAGTAAGTTACTTTGACTGAAACATTTTCCTCAATTTAATCTTTTCAGCAAACCTAGCCAGGAGTAAATATCATCCTCATTTTATATATTAGGAAACTGAAGCTCAAGGTGAAGTAACATACTTGTCTTGCCACAGGCGGTAAGAAGTACATCCAAAATTTGAACTCAATTTACAAACATCTAGAAATTGTTAATTACTAGTTTCCCTTCTCAAAACAACAAAGCTACTGTAAGAAGGAAAATGTCTTATTGTCACTCAGAGAATATTAGTTAACATATCTACTGTCTTGCTCAAATCAATGGTCTGACAGGAAAGTAAACTTAACATTAATTTTGATGGAGAAAAATCTCCAATAGGGGCTGGGGATTTAGCTCAGTGGCACTGCGCCTGCCTCAAAAGTGGAAAGTCCTGAGTTTGATCCCTGGTACTGGGGGAAAAAAATCGCCAATCTCTGTACTAGAAAGTGGGAAGCACTCTGTTTTGTCTAAATATTCTTAATACTGCCATAGCCATCTGATTAGCTCAGTTAAAACACATTCTTACATTGTAGTAACTGTTATTTAGAACAGATAGATCTTTAGGTGTCAAAAGGCTACTGCCCCTTTGTAGATAAAAACAACATTCAGGTAGATAGGCTACTAAACCTGAGGAAGCTTTATGCTATCCTGCAAGAAGGATTTTCCCTACCAGAAAGCAAAGTTCTAAACTAGGAAGTCTAGCACTTGCAAACACAACTGTGACACTTTTAATGAAATGTTGAAACAATGACTTGTAAGTTTTTATTTTTCTAAACTGAATATTTTTACTTCTAGTTTCCAGAAGATTTTTAAATGCTGGGGCTGAAAAAAATTTGCAATTCAGAACTTATGTACAGTCAACCTTCTTCTGTATAGGATTTTTAAAAAGGACATTCTGAGGGCCGGGGATTTAGCTCAGTGGTTTCACCACTTGCTATGCAAGTGCAAGGACCCAAGTTCAATCCCTGGTACCAAAAAAAAAAAAAAAAAAAATGACATTCTGAGACTTGAACAAGAAATGGACTATTAAATAAAAGGTGGACCTTTCCTCCCGAACCTTTCTAGGGCAGCCAACAGGCACTTATGATTGGGGGATACTATTAACAAGACCTATTAAAGCATGACTTTGGAGTCATGGAACGAAGAAAAGCAAAGTTTTAAAACTAACTGGATAGTTAATGGGGATATAATTCTCAAGAAATGAAAACGGAAGGTAAATATTGTATTCTAGAAGAAGTGAAATAAAATGATTAACTAGTAAAAATTTATTCCAATAGGGATAGTTATTTCTCACCCTTAGTCCTAGTTTGTTCTCTTCAAAGCAGTTAATTCTACACATGGATAAGTGATATCTAAATTCTGTTATAAGAATTCTAGGCAAAGATCCTTTTTCCTATCACTCTGAAAGAGGAGAACAATAGAAAGATATATAGAAAGCAGTATACAGGTTTTTACATATTTAAGCCTATATAAAGGAATGTATGATTGTGAAAAGAACAGCAAGGTTAAGGGAACTTGGCCACTATCAGTCCTACTTTCACTCTTACTTTTTCCTTCTCCAGTTAGGAGGTCAAGTTGGAATTTGCAGAGGAAAATCCATAACCAAGAGGGTGATGGAGGAACAAATATTGTAGCTAAATACTTCAATAATAATTTGACATGTAACTACCTGGGGAATGCTGATTTTCTCTGTCAGTCACAGGGCTAGAGTCTAGAAAACTAGGGTGCTTGCCCCTAGCCTTTCCTATTCAGTCTAGAACAAAAACATCAAAGTAAGGCAGAGTAGCACAAATGTAAGACCACTGGACTGGTTCTTCTCAGGAGGGGAAAAAAAAAATGAGCATAAAGCCTAGATCTCCAAGCCAAAGAAGGCAAGTAGGGGCATTATTTTAGTCCTAGCTCTTATTTACCTGGCTCTTTAAATGTCTTTGTGTATGTCCAGAAGGAGCTGAAGGAAGAAGGATGTTTTCTGCTACAGAGAAGAGAAACTGAAGGCTGCTTCTACAGGACCAGCACTAGGGGGCACCGGAGCAAAGTGTACTGAGCGTGACCTGTGAGACTGCCCAAGAGCTTCAACTCTGGAAATTAGGGGAACAGAGGAAATACCCATTGGTGAAACCCAGAGCACTATTATTTCAAATAAAGATCTAAGCCTTTTCTTCTTATAGTCTTCTCAAATACCTCATTTCACAGTATAAAATAATGTTTATTAAGTTAAATTATAACTTAAATTTAAATTTAAAATATAACTACCATTCATAATCACCCAAATGACAGAGTTCATGACAGTAGAGAAGAAAAATAAATTTTACAGAGTACTCTCTAAAATTTAACTTGATAGGATGTATATACAATTTTTGATCCAGCAATTCCATTTCTAAGAATAGGATACAAGATGAAACAGTGGAAAACAGAACAAATTTTTGAACCCAATGTCCAACACATCATTAATTTTATTAACAAAAATGTTTAAAATTAAGTATTCAAGAGAGGAGAGTGCTAAAATAAATTATGACGTAGCTACATGATGGACTACTTAAATAAACATTAAAAATATTTTCTATAAGCATTTCTTTCAAAATTTTTTTCCCAGATACTGGAGAATGAACTCAGGTCTTTGCAATGAGCAACATCTCCAGCTTTTTTATTTTTATTTTTAGACAGGGTCTTGTTAAATTGTGCAACCTAGGAATGAACTCATTATTCTCATAGCTGCTCAGAGTGTGGAAATTACTGGTATGTACCACCATGCTTTACTCCCTTCAAAACTTTAAATGAATTTATGTAAATATACTAATGACTAGAGGAAAAACAGATGGTGGCCACCTCGTCTGCTCCCTTGTCAGCTAAATGACCCATTCTTTTGTAACATTTTTCAACAAAATAAAATCGCTTCATGTAATACTTTTCAGATTGTTTCCAAATGACCAACCTTAAAACTATTAAGTACACTTAACATTTATAAATATTCCAGTATCTGTTATATAACTTTTGAATTTTTAAAAAGTTAAAAGGGTTAAAATGGAGAATTTTAGGCACATCACTATAAAAATCCTCCATACATTTTAACTGGTATTACAACCAAATTATTTAAAATCATAGTAACTTCTCATCTAAACACTCTTAGTCATACAGAATGATCAATGAAACTTAAACTACGTGGTGCAACTGTGAACTGATTTTTGTTTTGTTTTGCTATATGTAGTTCAAGCTGGCCATGAAGTTGGTTCGAGTCCTCTTGCCTCAGCCTCCTGAATGCTGGAATTATAGGCATGAGCCACTACACCCACCATGTTGTAAAATTATTTAAGTGACTTGCCTCAAGGTAATACAAACTAATGATATGGCTAGAACTACAGTCAAAAGTCAGTATTTATCATGTGAGATCCTAATAACAGATAATATGTGTATGAAGCTTACATACGTGGCTTTTAACTTTTTCAAAAGTTTGGCAATTCCTGATCTAGTAATTACTATTTAGGTCACTGTTTTACATGGAGGAATCCTGGCAATGAAAGGTTTATTTTTAATGTTTATATGTGTCTTGAGAGAATTCAGGCTTTTCAATTCTTGAATTCATCACTTGTAGAATAACCTTTATATTACAGACAACCAATACACAATAATTACTCAATATGCTTTTTATTTTAAAAAATGACCACCAAGTTCAAAGGGAGGAGAAATAACCTAAGTAAAGAATGTTATGTAGAATATAAATGCTCGGGCTAGGGATTTAGCTCAGTGGTTCTGCCGCCTGCCTCGCAAGCGCAAGGACCTGAGTTCGATCCTCAGTACCAAAACAAAACAAAACAAAAAAAAAAACAAACCCAGGAATATAAATGCTCACAAAACTACAAATGGATATCACCTAAAAGATGCTGCAGTGTTCTTTTTGGCATAAAGAAAAGTGCTGGTCAAAAAGCTACACTGCCACTGAGACAATGACAGTCATGAAATATGTACCCTGACCTATACAAAAATGAAGCTATCTTCTATTATAAGATTGTGACACAAAATTTAAACAAAAAGGAAAAGAATCTCAAGATAATTCTGCTCTGACAGGACTATAAAATAGAAAAGAAATATATTCAAGAACAGGAAATCTCACTCTAAATATGAAATATAGTAAAAGGAGAAGATTTAAAGTAGGTTTAAAGAAAGATTTGATAATTATACTAAGGTTTTAGAAAAGAATTTAATTAAATTTTATTAAATGAAATTATTAATATTTAGGCAAAATAGAAATAACTCAGAGAATCAAAAT
>NW_004624730.1:12877713-12920460 GCF_000247695.1 Heterocephalus glaber
TGTTATCTGAGAAATTATTTCTGATTTCATTTTTTCCAGATCCCCTTTTGTTGCCAGTTCAGTGGGTCCAGGTGGTTGTGTATCAGAGTGTTCCAGTCTCATTTCCCTTTGTGGTTTGTGTAGGTGATCTGGAAGTCTGGTTTTGAGACTTATTTACATGTTTTCTCATTTCAACTGGAGAGGGGGGCTGTTGGCACCTGCATGGATTACCTCCTCTGAGCTGGGAGAGGTGGGACAAGGGCCGGGAGCAGTGGTAGCGATGGTGGCCGGGAAGCCCCTTCCTCTGGACCAGGAGCAGTGGGAGGGCGGTTCAGAAGCCCCTACCTCTGGGCTGGGAGCGCCGTGACTCAGTACAGTGATCTGGTAGTCCAGTGTCCTCTGTGTCTTTGTAGTGTGGAACCAGGTGGGTGTATAGAGGGGCGGGTTGGGGGGGGGTGGTTCCAGTGGATTGTTGCTGGCGGGCTGATTCGGCGTGTTCCTTGGGACTTGAGACCTCCATAGGGCGTGCGCAGACTTGCCTGTCTGCAGCTGGCTGATTCAGCATGTTCCGCATGACTCCCAACCTCAGTAGGGTGTGCGCAGACCTGCCTGTCTGCAGCCAGCTGATTTGGCGGGTTCAGGGAGACTTGCGACCTCGGTAGGGCGTGCCTCTATCTCATCTTGTAGCACTGCCTCATTATGCTCTAGCTATTTTAACTCCCAGAACATAGTATCATTCATGTTTCTGACACTCAGTGCTATTTACACTATCCAGGTAGTTCTCTTGAAAATTCTCATGGCTAGTCCATTATCTTTTAATTTATTGGCTTGTATATGGACTTTTCAGAAAGGTTTTCCATCAAGATTCACTCTGAAAGATGGACTCCTCTTTACTATTATTTATTATAGACACTTTTTAACTCTTGAAATTACTCTATTTATCTGCTTTTGACTTCTACATGAGAATGTAAGCTCCATAGAGGTAATGATTAGGCTAGTTTAATATTGTATTCTTACCATTTAGCATAATATTTGGTATACATAAAATACTCTAAATAAATATTTTTAAAATTATAAATCAGTTAATGATTCCTGGTTTGAAGAATTCTATTACTTTATTCACATTTCTTTCGTTTATTAAGTGGATCACAGAACTGACCAAAAAACATTATCTAGTCAAAGGTCTTCATATTATAGTTGAAGAAGCTGAAACACAGAACCTAAATAAGTTGTTCTGATTAGCTGGTAGCTGAGCTGTTAGGAAAAACGACTCATCTCACACTGTACTAAAATTTCATCCAATTTGCATTTGTTTGTAAACACAGTCACATAAACAAATACAAACAACCGCCCCTTAAAAATATTGTAAGATAGCCTTGAGGCTACTGTGATTTAAGCTGGTGCTGTAGTATTTCACAAAGTCTCACCAAATTTTAGTCCTACATCTTCAATTTTTTTTTTAAATTCTTTTACTGGTTTTTTTGGTACCAGGGATCAAACTCAGGACCTTGCCCTTGCAAGGGAAGTGGCAGCATCACTGAGCTAAATCCCTAGCCCTTCAACTTTTAACTAAACTTTCATCTGTTGAAATTCTACATTTCATTCATCTAAAATTTAATTTCTAAATACTTTCAAAAATAAGTTATTAGTAGTGTTTTGTTATAAAATCAGCACCGTAAACTGATTTGGATGCCATTCCATGCCAGAGTTTTATGTTGCACAGCACTCAATGAAAAATTTAAGAATAAAATTGAGTTATTATGTAGATACCATTTTTTATTTGTTATGTCTAATTTCCAAAACTTTCCCTACTCAGACTGAATCATATCCTAAAACTGTAACTGGCTTTTTAAAAAAATGTTCCCATGTTATAAGTCACTCTTCTATTGCTAAAAACAGATCAATGAAACCCAAGCCAAAGCAAAACAATGTCTTGAGTTGAAGCCAAAGAATGTCAACAAAATTTAAACTACAATGAAACAGCTAATAATGCACAGTTATTTTAATATAGTAAATTCATCAAGATCATTTTGATGAAAGACTTGGTAATTTCCATTCACTGATTTACATATCATATATAAGTTATCTTAAAAAGTGAACAATACCAAGGTATATAATCTTGGTGCCTCTTCTCATAATATATGCCTTGCCTTTCTTCTAAGATACAATGCTATTAAACTGGAGGTGGTAGAGATAAAAGGCATGGAATCAGAAACAAGAAGCTCTAATCTGTTCTGGTAATTCGCTAATTTTAAGGCTGAGAAAAAGGCAAAGAAAATGGATGGAACATACCACACTCAGTATTATGCAAAGGCCTCTTTTTCAAGTGCTAATTGGGCAGTAGTGACTTTTTTTTAGACAGGGTCTCACCAGATACTCCAGGCTGGCTACTATGTAGCCAGGCTGGCCTCAAACTTGTGGGGATCCTCCTGCTTCAGCTTTCCGAGGGGCAGTAGTAATTTTAACAGTAAAAATATTACAGTGAGTTAGAAATAGAATGTATGAAGTCAGTAAACTTAGGAAAATGTGTAAGTAAAATAAGGAGAAAAAGAACATAAGTTGATATTCCTGTGATCACAAGGAGCCCAGAGTATAGCTAAGGGTTTGAACTACTGAGCAGAGGGCCCTGTTAACTTAGTAATAGGATCATTCGCTTACTAAGAATATAATAGAGGAAAGAAACACATGCAAATAGAGTCGATAATAATTAAGGTGGAGCCAAATACAGAATAATAAGCTCCATTTGAAAGATGGGCTGGGAAAAATTTGGCAGGACAACTATTAAGTTATGAGTTAAGTTTTCAAAAGGCATATTGAGCCAGGTTATAGTAAATATGTGCTTGCTATTTTTCTCATTAAATTTTGTCAAATCCAAAATAGATATATGCATCCCTACTTAGAAAGGACAGTGGGGCTGGGCGTGATGGTACATGCCTTTAATCTCAGCATTTGGGAGGCTGAGCAGGCTGACTTCTGTGTGTTCATAAACAGGCAAGGTTACATAGTGAGTTCAAGGACAGCTCATACTACATGGTGAGATCCTGTCTCCAAAAACAAAAAACAAAAAACAAACACCAGAGTGGGGATCATGCACACTATTGATAACCTGTTCAGGTAGTCAAGTTTAGGGGATGGCTTGTTCTGCTGTTATTATTTTAAAGGTTTGAATCACATAGGAGGGTGGGGAAATTAGAATAAAGAATCAATAGTATACTACCTTGCTTAATACAACAACTCCTAAAGTTATATAAGAAAAGCAATCTTTAAGTTACAGAGAAGAAGAAAAGGATCAGAAAAATTAAAGACTTTGAATCAGAAGCGAGAGTTAAAAATCTGAATTTATAGTCCTTTTGATTGTGAAGTTCATGTTCAATCCACTATGAGCCTGGGTACGTGAATATACTGCCTACCTTTTAGGATTGATGCGTAAATTAAATGAATTAGTAGTTCATTTTTAAAAGTTTCATTATGTGCTTCTTTAAGAAGCAAGAAATATGGTGTATGGGAAAAAGTATTTCTAGTACTAAGGAGCTAATATTCTTTTTTTTTTTTCGGTACCAGAAATCAAACTCAGGTTCATAAAATATTTTAGAATACAACCACTTTATGAAGTAAATAAATCTATTATGCAGTGCATGTATGTAAAATGTAAAAACCTTACTTCAGAAATTATCTTGTAACTATTATTCCCCCCATTTCTTGAACAGCAAGGTAAATTATCTTATTCTCCCTCTCCCTCTTTCTTTGTTTTAGTACCAGGGATCGAACTCAGGACCTTGTGCTTGTGAGGCAGGCAGCATCATCATCTTATTTCTGATTTCAAAAATTATAACAAAGAAGGAGATGGTTGTATTATAACTAAATTCTAAGCATTAGGGCTGGGATATATCTTTATGATACAGTATGTGTTTAGTATGTGCAAGGCCTTGGGTTCAAAACCACACACACACACAGAGGGAAGAATGGAGAGAGGGAGAGGAAGAAAGGGGGAGAAGTTGGAGAGGAAAATCATGTGTGTCAAAGTTTTCCAAGTTTACATGTTAATATAGCAAAAAGATTCAGGATATACTTTTTTTTTTTACAATGAGTATTTTTGGGGGAGGGGGTCTCAAACCATCATCAAAAATCACTTTTTTGAATATTACACAGCAGTTACACAGATTTTTAAAACACTTGTGCAGCATCCTAGCAGAGTTAACATGAAAACAAGTTGTAAACTGTTGAGGCATGCTTACTTCTTGTAGGAAACAAATGGTTCTCTTGACAAAAACAATGCATACTTGGCATATATTTATTTTTAAGAAGTGATCTATATAGTATCTATATAGTATGATTATCAATGGAAACATAATAATATATAAATCAACTTGTCAAAATACTATACCTTCCTCTCCTTGAACAGGTTCTTCTAATAGCAACTCTGTCATACATTCCCAGTCTTTCAACAGTTCTTGAGAGCTCTCCCACAAACTGTCCACCAAGTAGGCTGCATGTTCGTGTAACTAAAATTAACAAACTCAGTGTGACTAAAAAACATTTTAGGAAAAAAAAAACTACTAATACTATTTTGAGTTAGTAAACCATTTTCATCATAGTTAAAATGTTTTGGACTCAATGATTCCAAGAAGCATTTAAAGAATAATGTATATATATAATTCAGGACATAGTATGTAGAATCAGTTAACTTTTTAACATTTATAGTAATAAGATTAAGGATATCCTAATCCAGTGAGGAAATTGAGAGAGCTAGTAATAGAATTCCCAAAATTATAAAGCCAAATCTAGGTCACTTTTTACTACACCTGCTTGTCACTTTTTAACCATTTTTTTTTTGGTTTTGTATTTAAAGAAAAAATGACCAATTTCTTCTATAATCCTATTTGAGACCTTGGTGCTAGCCTTGCTTACTTTACATCTTTATTTGGTAAAGGCAAAAAATGTTAATTATTGCCTCTCTCCTCTTTTTTACTTCACTCAATACATCCCTTACCTCATCCTCATTTTCTGTTGGTCATTGATTTCTTTACAATTTTCACTGGAACGTATGTTTCCAAAGCAAACAAACTCACTTAAATTCCTCATCAAACACTTAATACAATCTCTGTACTACTTGTTGGTCATTAAAATCTTGGAGAATATGGTGTTATTCCAAAGAAACTTTTCAGGGAAGGTAAGTATAAGTGTTGATATCATTTTAGTTTCTGCTACTCATAAGTCTTTTCCGCTCATTTGCATAGAAGATCTTCTCTTCAGGCTTACAAGCTATAGCTAAATCACCCTTGAGATCAGAGCAAATTAACTATGAATTACAATTCATTCTTGAGTTGTTAAAACTAATTTAACACATTGAGATCAAAGTTTCATGAAAAAAATAAAAGAAATGAGCTGGGTGTGGTGGTCCACGCATGTAATCCCAGCATTTAGGAGGTCAAGGCAGGAGGATCTCTGTGAGCTCCAGACCAGGTTGGAATACTACTGTACACTGCAAGACTCCGTCTCAAACAGTCCCCTCCCCTAGCCCTGAGTAAAGACCAGTGCACAGCACACAGAAAGGGCAAAAACAGGAACTCCTACTAGATCAATGCAACTTTTAATCTATACCATTTCTTTTTTTCTCTCTTAGGCTTTTCTTCTTTTGCACTGTTTTCTAGAAAAATTCTTTAATCTACAGTCAATCTTTAGATTTGTCTATTTGGACTTAATATTTATTGACTATCCTTCTTAAATTCTGAAATCAAGATTTTAATTTCTGTGGATTATCTTTGTCTTTCAAAATAGTCTCTTCTCAAATGGCATGGGTCTTTCGTCTGATGGCAAAATCTTGTCTGGAGAAGGAATTAAATATATATATATTTTTTGGTACTGGGGATCAAACCTGGGACCTTTCGCTTATGAGGCAGGCAGCAGAACCACTGAGCTAAATCCCCAGCCCCAGAATTAAATATTTTTATCAATAGTTTCAGTCTTATTTTTCATGTTTTAGACACTCTTTGTGGCAGTTCATATATGTTAATGGTCTAAATTCAACAATGGTAGTAGCCATAATCCTCTTTCTTTTCTTCTTCTTCTTTCCCCCAGGAGATAGGGTCTTGCTATGTACTTCAGGCTGGCCTTGAATTCCAGGCAATCTCCCTGCTTCAGCCTTCTAAGTGCTGGAATTATACGTGTGCACCATCATACCCCGATCAGCATCCCTTTTTTTTTTTTTTGAGTCTGATTGCAAAGTCCTGGTCTCCTTGACTGAGGAGGAAAAAGAGGAGATCTATAATCTGGCAGGTTTTCCTTCTACTGTATAGGTATCTAACTTGTCTTTTCAATGTAAAAATTTCTTGTCCCTATTGGTGACCACAAATTATCTAAACATTTTACTACTTTGCTTCTCAGACCTACTGTACCAGCAGTTCTAAAGTGACAAATGAGCTCTGCTAAAGGACAGCCTCTTATTTACTATTTATGTTACCCTCTTCTGTGGCTCTAATTCTTAGTATATTTCAGAGTTCTTCCAGAAAATCTGTTAAAAATGGAATTTTCTATTTTTGCCTCATGGGCTAGAGGTTACTTAACAGTACTAGAATTTGTTTTTTTTCTTTTTGGTACCAGGGATCGAACTCAGGACCTTGCACTTGTGAGGCAGGCGGCAGAACCACTGAGCTAAATCCCCAGCCCAATACTACTGGAATTTGCAGCCTTTCCTCACTTACTATGTAGCTTCTATAAATTACTCACTGTTTTGGTGAATTGGTAATACTTCTTCTTCTTTTTTTTGAGACAAGGCCTCGCTATGTAGTTCAGGCTGGTCTTGAGCTCAATATGTAGCCCAGGCTGACCTGGAACTCTCAGCAATCCTCCTGCCTCTACCTCCCCAGTGCTGGGATTATAGGTGTGTGTCACCATGGCCAGCACCTCTTCCATTTAACTAATTGAAGCCTGAGGTTTTTAGTGGAGAAATTCATTACACAATTCAACCTCTTTGATTGTGAACTGGGGCAAATTAAAATTTAGCTCTGGTATGTTGTAATATTCCTATCAGAAATTTTGGGAGGTCTTTTGTATTGAAGATTGAAACCAAGGAGCACTAAGCTACATTCCAGGCCTCTTTCATTTTATTTTGAGAAAAAGTCAAGCTTTTTCAGAATAGCATGATCACTCAGAGATTACTTTGACATAATACTGAATGTAGGAAAGTCCTTCTATCTATGAGCACCTGTGATAGCCACATAACTTGGAAGTTTCAACTTTCTGTTAGAATATCAGGTAAATCTATGTTTGGGGAAGAAAGAAAAAAGTTCTAACATAGCCCAGTAAGGGTAAAAGGTCATAATTATTTTTCAGACATTTTATACCCAAGTGAAAGATAAGAAGGAAGACAGTAAGCCATGTTTAATGGCCATTAAAAACAATAAACAAGGGCCAGGTATTTAGCTCAGTGGTTCCACTACCTGCCTCACAAGTGCAAGGTCCCGAGTTTGATCCCCAGTACCAAAAAAAAAAAAAAAAACAAGGACAAAAAGAGACAATAAACAAAACACAGAGATTAAAAAAAAATGGGAACCATTAAAGTACAAAATTTTGTTTTTGTCATCCTTTTTTTAAAAAGTGTGAAAATCAGGTAGCTAATGAGCATTCTTTGTACTCTTCAAAAACTAGATGAACAAAAATTTTAACTCTTCAATGGATTAAAAAAAATCACTGTATGACAACATGGACAATTCAAGTTGTATCAAAGTGCATTTATTATACAGATTTATTATATAGTATATAAAGTTATTTGTATCTATATAGGTTTTGCCTTGCTAAATAAAAGTATATTTCAATTTACAGTTTTCCTCTAAGTTTACATGTGGACAAATTAATCTCATTTCTGGTAACTACAATTTTCAAGGTATATTCGGACCCATCCTTAATTAGGTTCAGAGTTAATTCCAATATTTATCTAAATTTCTTTCTGTCTCCTAATCTTTCTGTTGGCTAGTTAAATACAATGAAGGATTTCACTTTCTGGTAGAAACTTACAGTAATCCTTTATATGACAAATCATTTAATATTCAAATAATCACCCCAAGTTATTAAGCCTAGAATTTCTAAACAACTTACGTTTGCTAAAATAGAGCCACTCACAAGTGAATCTTAAAGGACAAAGAACAAAAACAAACAAAACTGAGCCAAACAGACAGGAAAAAAAACCCCTCAATATATCATTTGTGCCCCAGGGATGAACATTCTGGGGACAATTCTTAGATGTATCAACAATATGCCTGTCAATTTGCCATCTGACTGTCACAATTACCCTCATTCAATAAGCTTACAAAAAGAAAGACTGTATTTCAGGCTTGCATAACTTTCTGAAATAATTACTAATAGCTTCCTTGTCCCAATGAAAAGATCTGAGTCTCTAAAACAAACTCTATGGTTTACAATAGCTATAGGGAAATCTAGACTAAATGCATTCAAATATCAATAATCCTTCTGACTGGCATGCATCTAAAATATGAAGTATTTTGTCATCTGAAATTAATGACTGCTATAAAGATTGTGGTAACTTAAAAATGTCACTTTTTGGTAGCAAAAGAAAACAACTAGTTTAAGCAGGTTCCTTGACCTGTATAATTTAACCTGCACTGTAAAACTTTTTCAACACTTTATACTCCTATTAAAATATTACTATTTCACACAATTGTAAAACAAAAGAATGAACATCAGTTCAGTTAATCCCAGGTAAGTGATCTGCAACTCATCTATAATACTCATTCTACTTTATATTTCTAAAGTCTCTGCTAATTCAGCATTTTGTGAATCTATTAGTAAAATTTTAATAATCAAGGTGTGTTACAGTATAACAGGGAAATTTAGAGTAGGGTGCCATCAGAATCCCATCACACTATATGAATATGACTTCAATAAGCATTCAGGTTTGAGTGTATACTAGTACAACAGGTTAAGAAAGACTTTTCATAAATAATGTTTCTTGTAAAACAGGAGACCAAAAAGCCAATATACTGACCATGACTCAATTAGAAACCACTGAATATGGTTTGCAGCTGACAAAAATGCCATATAGAAGAACTGGGAAATGTAAGTTAGTACTGTTGTAACACTATGGGTAACAACAGTAAATACAGTACTACTGCCTGAAAATACAGCAGTAATAAACTCTGTAAGTTAGTGCTTGATGAAATTACTTGAAACTAATACTCAAAGCTTTTAACAAATCAAAAAGTCCTAGAGCTTTCAGAAACCAGAAACATTTTCTTTTAATAATTTAAGTCAATTAGCCAAGACCATGACATTCCCTAAACTTTTTATCAATTTAATAATATTTTCATATCTCATTCCTATCAATTTTTGAAACTATTGTTGGTACAGTCATCATTTTACATAGGATTTGACAGTTGAGTTATACTTCTTATCCATTGCTCTAAAACCTAAGGAAGTTAGGAGTATAAATTCAAATGGGCTATTTATTTATTATAAGTGTACTATTTACTGGGCATTTAGTATTTTAACCTAAAAATTGATATTTTGAACTTCATTCTATAATTTACCCAAACTTGCTTTGTTAATAAAATAATATTTTACATCCTTACTATGCAAGGTATGGTCTGTGGATCAAGATCATAAGCATCACCTAAGTGCCTGTCAGAAAAGCAGAATCTCAGGCCCCTCTCCAGAGCTACTGTATCAGAAATGGCATTTTAACAAGATACCAAGGTGATTTATAAGCACATCAAAACATTATTCTTAAATACATTCTTTACACAAATGTCAACTCTCCAGTTGGTTTTGTTTCTAAGTTTATTTTTTCTCTATTCAGTCCCAACTCAAAATATCAGGGTAACTCCTCTGCATTCTACCCTACTATACCCTAACCAATGTCACTGAATGAATTCAGTACATACTTCTCTGATTTTATTTTTCATATACATTGCCTGTTTGTCTCTTTGTAATTCCTATTTTCTCTAGCACTCTCGGACTTGAACATTCATGGAAACTTTTAAATTTCTCTTTTTCCCTGACATTTCAACACAAGTGAAAAACACCTTTTCCCAAATAAAATTGAGTCTGAAATTTCTAGACTTTCTTTAGTTCTTTTGTAACTATTCTCATTCATTTCTAAACTAAGTAGTTTATTCATTCAGGGGCTCTTTAGGTTAAATTTACCAGTTCTCCAATGTCATGCTAGTAATAAAAATGCCAAAACAGTATTTTAGTATGCAAACAAAAGTTTATCTGAGAAAACAGACCCCAATACATGAGTGTTAATTATAAAATCACTTATTTGTGCGTGTGTGTTTGAGACAAGGTCTCATTATGTAGTTCAGGCTGTCCTTGAACTTACTATGTAGCCCAGGCTGGCCTTGAGACCTTGTAGCTATCCTCCTGCCTCATTTAAATCATCTAAATGATAACTGACTATAGCACATGGACATATTGCCAACGGACTTGTACACTGTCAAGTAAAACAACTGAATACATTTTTGTCCCAATAACAGGATTTTTAAACAAGACAGAATTAATGGTTTTAACAGCTTGACAACTTTCACAAAAAACTTAACAATTTAAAATCTAGATACAAATTCAAGAAAAAAATAAAAGTATGCAATACTGGAAAAGCATAAAAGTTTTAACAAATTTACTAGTCTATGTTCAGGATTGCTACATACCTACAAATATATTTAAAATTTCTTCCTACAAAAGGTAGAATACTGATTCTATAATCAAGTAGTTGAGGAACTGTACAAGAGACAGGACTGTTTTCATTTGACTGAAAAAAATCAATTACACTAAATGAAAAGATGACTTTATTTAATATGTACTGCTACATATATATATATACTTTTTTTTTTTTACCTCACTTTCAAGAAAAAAAAGAACAAGCATCCTAATGAGGTTCCCATTAGGACTGTTCCTTCCTCTCCTCTTTGCTAATGCTTCTTCTGCTTGTGGGTCATGTCTGCTAAACAACCTGAGGAGAGAAAACAGCATTACAAACTCATATATACATGAATTTCAGTCTCCCCTCAATATAAATTACTTCAGTGTAACAAAATGTCTGCGATCAGATTACAAATCTAGTTCAACAAAAATGTATCCATGATATCTTTATAGATAAAAATGGTTAGATTTTTAAAATTTCAAGCAGATCAACTATATATAAAATGTACGAAGAAAGTTTTTTACTGATAAATAATACTCATTTATTTATGAAAAATACAAGCACTGCTATTATCCTGTATAATTGATACTAGAATATAAATTTTAAACTGAACTCTATTTTCTTAAGTATTGATTTTACAGTATTCTAATTATAACATTAAACCAAATCGTCCAGCAATAATTATAAAATTTCTTTTAATCTTCATTACCTCACTTTACCCTTACAGCCCATTACTTAGAAACTGCACTGCTTCCAGTAAAACTGACATTAATACATTTTAGAAAATACTATTTTGTAACAAACTTCTAAAATATGGCTGAGAAATGATATAAATTTTTAAATTTATTCTAATAAAATTTAAGGACAGCTACCAGCCATGGTGGCACATGCCTGTAATCCCAGAACTCAGGAGGGTGAGGGAGGATTGCTGCCAGTTCAAGACCAGCCTGGGCTACATACTGAGTTCAAGGTCAGCCAGAACTACAAGACCCTATCTCAAAAACCAAACAAGCAAGTAAGCCAAAAAACAACTTAAAGACTGCTAAATGTCTCTATTTCCAGGTACTGCACTACGGAATAGGGATACAGGCAAATAGCAGTGAACAAAGACAAAAGTCCCTATTCTCACAGAACTCTCACTCTGTGGATGGCAATAAACTAAGTACACACTTATCTCAAGACTCATAAAGAAAAATAATAGGAATAGGCAAATAGCTTGTATGAGTTTATGTGAATCATGATAGGGTCTGAAATAAAACATTAACTGAATAAAACAAGAATGATTTCATGTAATGTAAAAACAAACTAATTTCAAGTAGATTATAACAACAGAAAAGTTTAATCTCCTTGGTTGGTGGAAGCATGACTGATTTTGAGTTAATATCTTGCTATCATAATAGTTTAAGAGAAGGTTTTGCTAGGTGTGATGGTGCATGTCTGTAATTGCAACTATATGGTACGCTAAGGCAGGGGAATAACAAGTTTGAGGCCAGCCTTGGCAACCTGCCAAGACCTTGTCTTAAAAGGGATAGGAAATATAGATTGCGTAGAATGCTTGCCTAGGATCCATAAGGTCCTGGGTTCAACCCGCAGTACCACACACACACACTTTAGAGAGGTTTTGTCCTTTGGATAGTAAATAGAAAACATGAGGGCCCTTGGTAATTAAAATATACCAATTTAGATAATTGCACTTACTTATAAATATAAGGTACTGCAATTAGCTGAAATTTTAAATGTTATAATGTGGACATTTGGGTGACATTAAAATATTTATTTCAGGTATGTTTCACTATTTTTTAATAATTGGTTAAGACTGCCCATAATGTATAAACACAAGTCACTATGTATACACAAGCATACATACACATATATGGACACTTGGGGTTACTCTTTATCTTACTTGTTAGGACTTTTAACAGACTACTATATCAGAATATAGAAGAATGCTCCAAGAAGTAGTCATTAAAAATCAAAAGTTATTAAAATATGCATGTCTCTAGAGTAAGGGCCTAAAATCGGCATGTAGAGAAAACTTTCGTATTTGCAAAGGAGTTGGCTTCATTTTCATATAGAAATAATGAAGGGCTACCCTCCTAAATTTTTAATGTAAAATATTTCTACTTATACATTTAGCAAATATTTCAAACTTATGCATACAAATAAAACTACCCAAGGTCTTTTTCTAATTTGCGTGCTATGTTGTGATGATCTCTGCTCTACACAGAACCAACCTCTTTATTTTCTTTTTGAAGGCACAGAAGCAATAAATTCTTTCTAAAAACAAACTAACTGAAAAGTTTAATAAAGAATAGAGACTAACTAGAAAATACAGTGAAAGGGAAATTAACACTATAACACATCCTTGATATTTGTTGAGAGAACACCCCAAAATAAATACGAAAATTTCATGACTACAGATGTCATGGTGTTAAGTCCAATATATTATTTTAAAAGTCATGCCTTAAAATCTTAATTTTCTTCCTCTTTACTTTCACTGCCGGCATACACTAGTAGCCTGTTTGCATTTAAGAAAGACTTCTCACATAGAAACATCTTTGCCCACTTTAGGTAGTACAACTAAATACTGAACAATTTATTATTGCATTACCAACATCCAGATAGTGGATGGAGCTACAGCCCACCTCATTATCAAAGTTAATTATCCATGTATAACAGTTGCCCAGAGCACAATTTACATCTACTGTTTAGCATAATCACAAGCTAGGATATGTAATAGACTTTTGGATTCACCTGTCAATAATCAAAGCCATTAAACCCACAAGCAAAATTACCAACAAGAAAACAAAGCAAACAATACACAACCAAGAATATGTTTATATTGTGAGAATAACTCCACTAAATTACATATACAGTAAACCACAATAAAAATGTATTTCATAAGAGCTTTTATGCTCATAAATTCAGTTCTATGTTTTGCCAAAAAACAGATGAAATGTAAAAAAATTTAAACTCTAACTGTATATGTAAGTTTCAGAATTAGTATCGATTACTGACTAAAATAATCCTTATGCCAATGAAGAGTATGGGAAAAAACTATGAAGTGTTACGTTGACACTTTGAAGGTGACACTGCTTCACATTTAGATTACAAATCCTGAAAAAATGAGATCAGAACTAAGTATTTTGAAACGGAGAAAAAAACTAATGAAAAAGTTTTTATAAACACCATGTACTTCCCAAATCTGTACTCACATCCCCAGCTGAGAACCATCCTATTCTCTCAGACTTTAGGGAAAAGGAATATGTAACAAAGCATATCATTCTCAGGGACGTGATTCATGATGTGTATGCATGCTATGAGGATTTATTACCCCCAAGGTAGTGTGAAATGGACACTTTCAGCACTGTGTTCATTCAGACTTACTATTTTCTAGTAACTCTAAACAATAAAATAAAACACAAAAGTAGAACTTGTTTTCAAAGATAACTCACTTTTTGTGAAGGAACTCTCCAGCTGCCACAGCAACAGGACGATGTGCTGAGTATACCAAATGGTAAACATTTTCACAGTCTTCATTAGAAAGGGCTTCTTCACTTCCACTGAAAAATTCAGAAAGTACATCTGAACCAAAACAAATGTTGATTTTTAATTCTACCTTTAAGTTTTTCAAAGTGCAACATAGCTGGAGGTACACTGATCTTAGTTTTGTTTTTATCTTACTTTAAAACTAATATTTTTCTTTATAAAATAGTCATATGAAATTTAGAAAATACAGATAAAATAAAAAATTTTACCCACAACTATTAATACCGATGGATATGTATTAATCTAAATTAGCTCAAGCTTTCTGTGCATAACATTTTCATTGATACGTTCTGAAAATGTAGCTGTCATTGTTTCACAGAGTTAAATTGTTATGTAACTTTTCTTTCCAGGAATTTTATCATTGAAATTATATTTCATCATCATATTTATAACACTAGTCTTTGTACTAAATAAATGAATTCTGTAGTCATAACCATTCCTTTACTAATACAATTTTCCTTTCTGTTCTTGTATTTTTTAACTGTCATTTCTTTTTTTTTTTTTTTAACTGTGTCATTTCTTAATTGGTTACAATTCAGTTTTTTTCTTCTTCAAGAACTCATTTCCTGACTATTAGTATGTTTAAAAACACCTGCAATAATTACAACAACTAGATGGGACACAGAATTCTTAGGCTGCACTGGTAGGGGAGCAACTTCATTCCCCACATTGACACATGGAGATGCCAAGCTAGGAAGTTGAAGAATCTATCAAACAAATAAAATTAGAATGATCTTCTCAGCAAAAGAAGGTAACTGCATCACAATGTAAGAAAGAAACTGTAGTACGGACTGACTGAAAAATAGTTGGATGTCTAGAATGAGAAATAGGCTAGAAGCATTTTAAAAGTGCATTCCTTTGCGGTCAATAATACTTGTTTCTAAAAAAACCAAAAACTTTAGCTCAGTGGTTCCGCGGCCTGCCTCGCAAGTGCAAGGACCTGAGTTTGATCCCCAGTACCAAAAAACAAAAACCTGTATTGGCACTGTGAGGCAGAAAAACTGTAGTGCAAGCAGGACTATTACTATAACAACAGGACTATTGATAGGTATTGGGAAATTAACAGTATAGGCAGCCTGTGAACTAACTTTCCCTATCTGTCCTTTCCATATCCTCAGGGTTATAAACTTAAAATTGAGGGAAACAGGCTCTAAGTTTGCCAACGAAGAGTGACAGATTATAATCACAGACTCTTTGCTCTGGCACACAGGTATTTTTATTCAAGCCCAACTAATACTCCCTAAATTTCAAGGAGGGGGCCCCTAAACCAATTTATGTATCATTAACCCGAATGTATAATGATCTGAGGAGAAACAAAATAACAGAACAGAATAATTTAATGACATTTTAGGACTCCATGCTCTTAAACAAAGGGAAAATAATCTACTGAAAGTAGAACAGTTGGGTAAAAGAAAAATTTAAAGGAGATTATTATAGAATGTAAATGTGACTTTACTTTTCCTTCTGGGAGTTTTGTTAGAAATTGCACAAGCCGAGAAAAATAAAGCCAGACTATTTCATGCATATACTATATAAGGCCGGAAAGCTTGGTTGTTATCCTTAGCTCATGGCCTAATAAAATAATAAATAACTAGAAATTAGAATGAGCAATAATCTGTAGAGAAGATTTCTTTAAAGGGAAAGATGCCAAAATGTTGAGGTACCGAGTCCTCCACAAGCCAACCTATAACACCAAGTTTCAGAGAACTTCTATGATAACTTTATATGTATCCCTTACAATGCCAGGGAAATTTAGGAACCAGAACCTAGTGCAGGGCTTAAAAAGTTCCAAAGGAACAGTCTATAGTAGCAGAATAAAAATGGAGGGGTACAAGGAAGTGAGGGCTATGTCCCCCATCCATAAATGATCTCGATTTCCTGAAGGTCGTATATGGAATATTGAAAACAAGCCTGCATGAATAGTTTTAAAAAGACTTTGCCCAAGGTGGGCATGATGGTGCACATCTGTAATTTGGAAGGCTGAGGTAGGAGGTTCACAAGTTTGAGGCCAGTCTGGGGAATTTAACAAGACACCCTCAATAAAACAAAACAACAAAACAAACAACACTGCTCAATAGGACCACCTATGGAACGCAATTCCAATACAGAAAGTATGAAAGCCAGGAGCTGGGTCAAAGTAAATTACCAAAGGAGGCACTGTCCATTCTGCAGATTACCAATTCCTAGAGTAAGATCATAAGGAGTCAGATATTATATCTGACACAACTAGAAGGCTACAATTTTATCTCTGAAGACCTTTTTTTACTCTTATCTCCGCTAATGAAAATGCAAATAAGAACCTTAAATATAGACTTTTAAAACCAGATAAATTATCTTCTAAAATAACAATCAAAGAAAAATTTTCAAACAAGGTTTCAGAAGTTTTGAAAGTATTCTAAAAGGAAGTAATCCAGATTAGGCAATTTTGGAGGAAGGTACGAGGTAATTATGCTTTCTGGGCATAAGGGAAGAAGAAACAAGAAGTATCAAAGTAAAAACCGATGAGTTGCATAAATGACCAAATACTAAAACTAACAACAAGAAAGACATTCAAAATAAATAGTAGTAGGCAAGCTTTTTCTTGGACAGATGACTAATACTTAATATATAAAGAAATGAAGGGCTGGGGATATAGTTCAGAAGCACAGTGTCTGCCTGGCAAGCGCGAGGCCCTGAGTTTGATTCCCAGTACCAAAAAAAGAGAAAGAAAATTATACCACCCAAAATACAAAACTCAATTTAAAAAAATGGGCAACTGAAATGGACAGACATTTCTCAGAAGAAATACAAATGGTCAATAAATACATGAAAATATGTTCAACATCTCTGGTCATTAGATAAATGCAAATTCAAACAACAACAGATTCCATTTTAATCTAAAAAGATGGGTTCAGTATCACCAGGAAATCTATTAATAACAAACGCTGCTGAGGCTGGAGGGTAAAAGGAACTCTTCTACATTGTTGGTGGGACTATAAACTAGTAAACTACTATGGAAATCAGTATGGAGATTCTTCAAAAAACTAAAAACTAGAAATTCTTCTCAACACAGCTACTCCTCTTCTAGGTATGTTCCCAGAAGAGTTAAAGACATCATGTTACAGTGATACAAGCATATCCATGTTTATGGCAGCACAGTTCATGACAGATAAATCTTGCAAGTGGCTTATATAACCATCAGAATAAAGGAAATGTATATACAATAGAGTACTACTCTGCCATAAAAGGATAAATTTGAGGGTTTTTTGTAGGAAAATAGATGCACTTTGAGATCATAATGTTAAGTGAAACAGATCAGACACAAGGTTAAATACCACATGGTTTCGCTTACATGAGAAATCTAAAGTATAAATAATTTAAAGAGCAAAACACAAAACAGATAACAGGAAACGGAGATAGATCTTTTGCAAATAGGAAGAGGACCAAGAGATAGAGGGGAGAGGAAGGTGAAGTAAAAAGAATTAAGATGTATCATGTACAAGTGCAGTTCTCCATGATCATTCTAATTATGTACTGCAAATATACAATACTAAAAATAAAGTTAAAAAGTAGGCAAAGTAGTATGCAAAAGTAAATTTATTACATTAAATACAATTAGAAAATAAAGCGAGCCATAAGAAGCTGTTTCCTTGTAAATCACACGACAAACCTGTGATAATGACATATGAAGAAAAAGATGATACAAATAGAGAATGAAGAAAATTAATTAGCAAAACCATAAATAAAAGTAATAAATAGAAAGTAATAAAAATATCATGTATTATAAAATAAATGATAATCATGATAAAGTTGAAATATTGGAAAAGGTTTACAAACCCCCAAATTAGCCTGAGAAGAAATAAAACTCAATTTACACAGATATTTATGGAAGACACTAAAATTATAAAATGACCTTTCCTACAAAGGACACTGAATAATGATGTGGGTTTAACAAGAGAATTCTCTCAATGTTTCTAAGAAGGATTAATATCCGTGGGAGACTGTTTTTAAGCAGCAAAGGGGCAGGAAACTATTGCAGGTATTTTACAAAGAGAATATAACCTTGATTATTCAGTTAGATCAGGACTAAAAAGATATGTCACACAGTTACCAGAGTTCAATCATGAAGAAACAAAAACTGAATAGACCAGCAGCAAATAACAATGCTAAATCAGTAATGAAAAAGTTTTCCATCAAGGAAAAGCCCAGCACCAGATGGCTTCACTGCTAAATTCTACCATTTAGGTAGAATTCATTCATTTCAGTTTCGGGGACTGAACCCAGAGGCACTCTATCACTGAGCTACATCCCACCTTTTAAAATTTTATTTAATTTTTATTTTGAGACAGGGACTCACTAAGTTGCCCAGGTGGGACTCAAACTTGCAATCCTACTCAGCCTTCCTCAGTTCTGGAATATAGGCACGTACCACTGCACCAGGCTGTACCAGATATTTAAAGAATAATTAATAATTCTTAAGTTATTCCAAAAACAAGAAAAGGAATAAATTCTTCCCAACACATTCTACAAGGACAACACTGATCCAACACCCAAACCAGATAGAGACAACAAAAAAAAGAAAAATACAGGGCAATAACCTTGACAAATATACATACAAAAATTCCCAAATCAAATTAACAAACCAAATCCAATAGCACATTTAACAGATTGTTCATGATGATGAAGTAGGAGTGCTTCAATATAGGTAAATTAATAAATATCATACAACATATCAGCAGAAAGGACAAAACCCATATGTTCATCTCAATAGATGTAGAAAAATCATTTGATAAAATGCAATAGTTTTTCATGATAAAACACTAAACAGTAAATACAGAAAAAATTACAAGGCATCCAAATTGGAAAAGAAGTCACCAAACTGTGATCTTATATACAGACAATATACAGAGAGGCAAGACACTGTCAGACAACCATTACAACAAATAAATGAACTCAATGAAGTTGCAGAATACAAAATCAAATGAAAATCAGTAGCACTGTTATATGCCAACAGCAAATTATCTGAAACAGAAACCAGAACTGCAATCCCATTTATAAAAGCTACAAAACCAATGCAATACCCAGGAATAAATCTACCCAGTGATGAATGATGTCACTAATGAAAACTATAAAACTAATGAAAGAAACTGAAGGCACATATAAACGGAAAGACATACCTGTTCATAGATACCAAGGGTCAATATTGTTAAAGGGTTCATACTACTCACAGCAATCTACAGATGCAATGTAACTGCTATCAAAATACCAACCAAACCAATCTTGTACTCTTCTTTTTTTTTGGTACCAGGGATCAAACTCAGGGCCTTATGCTTGCCAGGCAGGCACTGTGCCGCTGAGCTAAATCCTCAGCCCTCCAACCAAACCAATCCTAAAATATCCTGAATACCAAAATATCTACTATTGGGTATATATCTGAAGGAAATGAAATAGAAATGATGAAAAAACATGTGCACAATCAGGTTAATAGCAGTAATAGTCACAACAGTCAAGAAATGGAAATGACTCATTTGTCCACCAACTGATGAAAAGATAAAGAAAATATAATGCATTTACAAAATGGTATACTATTCAGCCACAAACAAAAAAAAGAAATTCTGTCACTTGTGGCAACATAAATAGAGCTGGAGATCTTTACCTTAAGTGAAATAAGCCAGGCACAGAAAGATAACTACCATGTGACTTCACATTAATATGTGAAATGTAAAGAAGTTGAGAGTAGAAATGTGGTTATGAGAGCCTGAGGAGAGTAGGGGAGATGGAGGGCTAGAGAGAGGGTGATCAATGGGTAATGTGCTGTTAGATAGGATCAAGAAGTCCTAGTGTGCTGTCGGGGCAGAATGGTGACTATAGATAATGCACCGTACATCTCAAAAAGCTAGACGAAAAGATAGTCAAAAGTTTACCATAAGGAAATAATTAATATTTGAGGAGACTGTTACATTTAAACAGATTTAAACATTATACCATGTACGTATACATCTGCAGTGCTGTAATAACAGCATAAGGTTTTACTGCAAGATGAAACATCACATCTTTCCTAATTAATATCCTTCCTTTTTTCTTTTGGAAGTAATGAGGAACAAACTCAGGGCCTTTGCCATACTAGGCAAGTATCCTATCAATGATTTAAATCCTCACCCCCTATAATTTAATGCTATTAAGTATCCATTAAAATAATTTAAGTTATGCCAGGTAGGGTGACACATGTCTGTACTCTCTGCACTCAGAATGCAGTGAGTTTAATGCCAGCCTTGGCTACATAGTGAGTTCAAAGCCTGAATTATACAGTGAGACTCTGTCTCAAAACAAACAAAATCACATTTTTTCATGAACACATATGGAAAGAGAAAGAAAAATGGCAGAATATCAGCAGTAAAATACAGCATCTCTGGGACCAGGGATCCAGACATATAGAAAGTAACTTGTTGAAGAGAAAAAAGAGGTAGATCTCTGGGAACTGGGAGGAAGCTGAAAGGACAATCAGGAACTACTGAAAGGATGGCAAAATGGAACACAACATGGGAGAAAAGGACGAGGCAGTCTGGAAAGCTCACCCTGATTTCCAGGGAGTGGGATCTGTCTCTGCAGATACAAGGTAAACCCAGTGGCAGCAGCTCCCAGGAAAAATAATGAATGGACCAGGCCAGCAACTCTAGACCAAAGAAAAGCCCACAGCTATTGTAAACTGTAATAACAGCATGGGGTTTTACTCCAAAGTGACTCTGTCTGCACTGCAGGCTAGAGCTGAAGAAACTAGTACAGTACCCACCATATTGCCAGTGTTTAATCAGGTGCCATTTAGGAAGAGGTTCAGTGTTTAATACTGAGCCACTGAACAACTACTACACAACTTCACCAAAGGTTTTCCAGTGTTACCCTCCCACTGTGCCTGGATGAGAGATAGCCATGGGAGACAGCTGTAAAGCTGGAGCGGGCTAGACACAGATACCCTGAGAAATTTAAATTCAGGCTGAGAAGGACATGGGGCCTCCCACCCTCCATGGTGACAAGCCAGGTCTGGCGTGGATTACTTTCAGAGGAATGTGGGTTGGAAAGTACTGGCATTAAATACTGCTTAAACCATCCCTGCCACAGGTCTAATTTCTTGCCCCATCTACCAATGTGAGCAAGAACATGTCTTAGCTTGGATGGTTGCCACAGTCTGAGGTGTACAGATAGATAGGGCTCAGGATGAAGGGGAACCTCACAAACCCACAGGTGTAAAGCTAGGCAGAAAAAAAAAATGTGACTTGCTAAATTACAAAAGTGCAGATCCTGGAAAAAAACCACTCATTTAAAAAGCCAGGCATTTTATTTTTTATTTGGACACATTTCTTTTTTCTCCTCCAGTGGATTTTTGGAGTTCGGGGACTTTTTCCTTTTTTCTTTTTCTTTCATGTTACATTTTAATAAATCTTCATTTTCTTGTTTATTCTTTTCTATTACTTTATCTAATTCCATTAATTTCATTTTACTTCATAATAGGATCCTTTATATCATTTTTCTCTCATCTTCCATTGCTTAATTTTTCAAATTTTTCTACTTTCAGTCTTCCATTCCCCATTTCCTCTATCTTTACCAGTATAACCATTAGGAGTTATTAATCTTTAAATAGTTAACTTTATGCTATTACTGATGAATTCTCTTCTTGGTAGATGTATAGTTGTTGGATTTAGTAGATATTTACTGAATCTCAGTATTTGGTTGGTTTTAGTGTTTATACTATATGGATCTCGTTTCTATGGTTAAGAGTGGTACATAATTGATTTTCATGGTATGTTAATATCCACTTTGTCTTTGACACTTACATATCTGCTGATTTAGTTGTGACTGCCAGGATGGCATAGCTGTTGCTATTAATTGGTTTTCTCTTATGTCAATATTTGAATTGCCTTTGTGTCATTAACAATACTGCAATCCATTCCAGGAGAACAGGATCCTGGGCCAACTGCAGCGCATTCTCCCCTCTCAAATTAATAGAGATGGCTAGATATAGGGAAAGAGGCAAAGGCCTATAGTTAGCCATGCTTACAGTGCCTCACTGAACAACAGACACAAACTGAAGATCTCCTTACCAGCAACAAACTCTTTCCATTATAAGCAGCCACAAATTTCAGGATTAAAAAAAAAGACAATAGAAATGGGAGAAGACAAGGCAAGAAAGTGCCTCCAAAAACTGCCAACTACCTGGAGCTGATCCTTGAGGAATCCAAGGCAAGGAAATTAAAAGCAATGGTTGAATTATCAAAATGATAGGATATTTAAAAAGATCAATAAGGTGCTCAGCAAGTTCAGAGAAGAGATATCCAAACAGATAACTAATAAAATAATTACTACAATTTATAGAAGACACTAATAAAAAGCTAACTGAGCTAAACAAAATGATACAAAATATGACTGATTACTTTAGTAAAGAATTTGAGTCCATGAAAATTAAAGACTCTATTGAAAGGGCAGCAAGAAGTGTTCAACGTGAGAACAGAATGTCAGAATTAGAAGATAAGGGTGAGGTCAGTGACCAATCACTCAGAGGTGCTTGGAAAACAGAACATGAAAAAAATGGATACATCAAAACAATGCAAAGATGACTAACATTAATTGAAATTTGTGAGAAAAATCAGAAGACAGCACACAGCATAAAAAAAGTGTTTACAGGAGCAATAGCAGAAAACTCCTCAAATATGAGGAGTTAATTTAAAATGTAAGAAAGGTGAGCCATACAGTACCCTAAACAGCCACAATCAGAAAACAACTCCACAATGTATCATAGTAAAAATCTCAGAACTGCAACATAAGGACAAAAAATTAAAAGCTGTTGAGAAAAGCAATGAATCACTTATAAAGGTAAACCCATTAGAATAACAGCAGACTTCTAAACACAAACCTTAAAAGCCAGACCAACTAGAAGTGAAGTGATTTGACCCCTAAAATAAAACAACTTCCAATTCAGAATGCTGCATCTTCCAAAACTCTTTCAAAACTGATGGAGAAAGGAAGTATTTCCATGATAAGGAGGACCTTAAGAAATTCATGACCAGGAAAGAAGGACTCCAAAAGTACTCTTAGGCTGGGGATTTAGCTTAGTGGTTCCACTGCCTGCAACTATGCCAAAAAGTTTAATGGAATGAGTACACCAGTCAGGGTGAACAGTTAAGGAGAAGGGAAAAAAAGGAAATCAACAACAAGAAAATAATGTAATACCAGGAAAAAGTCAATACTTTTCAATACTAACTCAATGTAAATGGTCCAAATGCCTGGATTGAGAGACAAAGACTGCTAGATGGATCAAAAATCCAAAACCTAATGGTATGCTGTACACAACAAACACATTTAATAAAAAGAATTTCACAGACTTAAAAATCAAAGGACAGAAAACAAAATCTTATACAACAGGAGACTGAAAACAAGCAGAAATAGTGGTCCTATTTTCATATAAAGTCAAATTTAAACCAAAACTCATCAGAAAGGGAAAGAAGGTCACTACATATTGGTTAAGACAATAGTTCACCAAGAGATAAGTTATATATACACCAAATACAGTGCACCCAACTTCATAAAACAAGCACTACTTGATGTAAAAGATTAATGTCAACAGAATTATGGGGGACCTCAGTACACCACTGGCACATAAACAGATGAACTACACACACACCCACACACACTCACGCAAGCATGTACACAAAATAAATTTAATTCAAAACCTTCAATAAATGTATTTAAAAGAATACTCTGCCCAATAACAACAGAATATACATTCTTCTCAGCAGCATATGGAACTTTTTCCAAAATAGACCACATGCTAGTCCAGAAAGCATGCTTAAGAAAATATAAAAGAATGAAACTTTATTTTCCGGTACCAGGGATCAAACTCAGGACCTTGCACTGGCAAGGGACATGCAGCACCACTGAGCTAAATCCCCAGCCCCAAATAATGAAACTTATATGATGCACATTATCAGACCACAGCACAATGAAAATATAACTGAATGGTAGGGAAAAAAAACCACAAAACGTTTGATCCCTGGTACCAAAAAAAAAAAACCCCACAAAAATTATGCAAACACATGGAAATTAAACAATATTAAACAATATACTCTGGAATACTTAAGAAAAATTCAAGAAGAAATTACTTCCCAGAATCAAACTATAATGTCAGGATAACATACCAAAACTTATGGGACACAAGGAAAGCAGTCCTAAGAGAAAAGTTTACAGCTATGAACACCCACATAAGTAAAACAGAATGAACCCAATTAATTACAGAATGATGCACCCCAAGATCCTAGAAAAAGAACAATCCAAATTCACAGCTAGTATAAGAAAATTATAAAGATTATAGCAGAAATTAATGAAATTGAGACTAAAAACAAAAAATTCAGTAAATCAGAATCAATGAATAAAGAGCTAGGTTTTTGAATGAATAAAATAGACAAACTCTTAGACAATCTTACCAAAAAAAGACCCAAATCAATACAATGAGAAATGAAAAGGTGAAGACACAATGGACACTGCCAAAGTCCAGATTATTATAATTACTTTGAAAACCGGTACACTAATAAAAGGAAGAATCCAGAAGAAATGGCTAAATACCTAGGAACTTATGAATTACTAAAACTGAAACATGATATAAAAATCATGAATAATTCAATGACAGGAAATGAAATTGAAGCAATAATAAAAAAACCTATCAACTGAGAAATGCCCAGGTCCCAATAGTTTCACTGCTGAATTCTACAAGAACTTCAGAAATGATCTAATGCCAGTATTCCTCAAATTCTTTAATAAAATTGGAAGGGAAAGAATACTGCCAAAGTAATTCCTGGAAGCTAGCATCACTGATTCCAAAGCAGACAAAGATTCAACTAAAAATTAAAACTAAAGCCAACCTCTTTAATGAACACAGACACAAAAATCCTTAACAAGATACTGCCAAAGGGAATGCAACAAATCATCAAAAAGGTCATACATCATGACCAAGTATGCTTTAAACCCGGAATGAAAGGATGGTTCAACATATGCAAATCTATAAATTTAACGTACCGTATGAACAGAACCAAGGACAAAAATCATATGATCATCTCAACAGATGCAAAAAGGCCTCTGACAAAATCCAACAACTGCTCATGATAAAAACCCTTAAGAAAATAGGTATAGAAAGACCTTTTCTCATTCTGATAAAAGCCATTTATGACAAACCAGTGGCCAACAACATATTAAATGGGGAAAAGCTGAGTGCTTTCCCTCTAAAATCAAGAACAAGACAGGGATATCACTATTAACACACTTATTGAATACAGGATTTGAAACATTAGCCAGTCCAATCAGATAAGAAGAGGGATATTTAGGAAAGGAAGAAGTCAAATTATCATTATTTGCAGATGGCACAATCCTCTACAGAGCAGAAAAAAAAATCCCAAAAAGAGGCCCCTAGAATTAATAACCAAGGTTTGTAATGTAGCAGGATACAAAATCAAAACACAAAAATAAATAGTGCTTGGCTGGGAATGTAGCTCAGCAGTGCAGCACCTACCTAGCAAATGTGCGGCCCTGAGTTCGATTCTCAGTACAAAAAAAAAAAAGAAAAAAAATCAATACCGCTCCACTATACCAATGATGAACTCTTTGAAAAATAAATTTCAGAAACAATGCTATTCACAATAGCATCAAACAAAATTAAATACTTAGAAATTAACCTAACCAAGGAAGTCAAAGACCTCTGCAATAAAAATTATACCATACTGAAAAAGGAAATTAAAAAAGAATATCAGAAAAATGTAAAGATATTCTGTTCCTAAATAGGTAGAACCAATACTGTTAAAATGGTCATACTTCCAAAACTAATTTAATGTAATCCCAATCAAAATACCAACCTTACTCACAAAACTAGTGAAAGCAATCCTAACATTCATATGAAACCAGAAGAGACCCAGAAAAGCAAAAGCTGTACACATGTAGAAGATTGAATCTTGACCGGTATCACTCACCATGTACTAAACTAAAATCAAAATGGATCAACAATTCAAATGTTAAAACAGAAACATTTACTGGAAGAAAAAAAATAGGAAGACATAGGCAAAGACTTTCTGAACAAAACCTCAGCTGCATGAGAAATAACACCAAGAATAAACAAAAAGGACCATATCACATTAAAAAGCTTCTGTACAACGAAGGAAATAACTAATACAGTGAAGAGATGAAAAAAATGTTTGTCAGTTACACCTCAAACACTGAATTAGTATCTAGTTTAAAGAAATTAAAAAACTCAGATCCCCCCTAAAATGAAAGATCCAATCAAAAAAGGGCAAGTGAAATTAACAGATCTTTCTAAGAACAGGAAGTAAAAATCAATACATAAAAGAATTTTCAACATCTCTGGCCATTAGTGAAATGCAAATTAAAACACCACTGTGATTTTACCTTATTCCACAAAGAATGGTTATTACTAAGAGATCACATAACAGTTCATAATAGCTAAATCTTACAAGTGACCTATATATTTATCAATAATGAATGTATAAAGAAAATGTGGTATTTATACACGATGGAGTTCTAGTTTGCCATAAAGAAGGATAAATGAGCCATTTGTGAGGAAATGGATATTCTTTGGGACCGTAATATTAAGTGAAATACATATGATATAACCTTAAATATTGCGTGATTTCTTTTATATGAGAAACCTGAAATATAAATAAAGAGCAAAATAAAGGATAATATAAATGTGACAAATCTTTTGAAAATGGGAAGGGGATCAAGAGATGGAGGTGGAGCAGAGAGGGAGATGGAGTGGAGCAGGAAATGAAAAGAATTAAGACGTGTGAGGTGCATGTAGCAGCTCCCTTGAGCAATATAATCACTATGTACTGCAAACAGAATCCAAGAAAATAGTCACTATACAATTTAATAAAAACAGTGGAACAAAAAAGAACACACATGAAAAGCCTGATTTAAATATAACATTGTATTTAAACAAAACAAAATAAAATGTCTTGTTGAAATAGGATTTATTCTAGAACGTAAAGGTGGTTTATCAGACAAGTCTATCAATTTAATTCAGGATCATGAATGGATAAAAGGAAAATCTCCCCAAAAACTCACAATAAAAAAAGAACTTTTTTTTGGTATCAGGGATCGAACTCAGGACCTTGCGCGTGTGAGGCAGGCGGCGGTACTGAGCTAAATTCTCATCCCCAAAAACCTTTTTAATTATATACCAACAGAAACCACAAAAATCATAGGAACAGAACAAAAATATCTATCAGTATTACTGTTAATAGTGTTAAATACCCTGCCTATGCATTTAGATAAGAGAAAAAAACAAAACTTGTAAGGTTAGGAAAGGGAGGACAAAAACGAAATTGTTGCAAATGATGTAATAATATACATAGTGACAACAACAGAATCAAGAAAACATCAAAATTCATGAGTTCTAGCCGGGAATTTAGCTCAGTGGTTCCACCACCTGCCTTGCAAGTGCAAGGTCCTGAATTAGATCCCCAGCACAAAAAAAAAAAAAAAAAAAAAAAAAAAAAATTCATGAGTTCTAATAGGGTACACATATAAGATTGACAAAAATTAAGTTCTTACTTTTCAGCAATAACCAAGTGGAAAATACTAAGTAGTAATTCTGTAACAATAAAACCATACAATGTGTAAGAATTAAATAATGTATACGATCTCTGTAAAAATATAACTCTTATATATAACAGATCTAATATATTTGAATAAAGATGTCTATCACTGTCATACAAAAATGATATATCATTAAAAAAAATCTATTCCATCCTAAAGTCACCATAAAATTCAATGCAGTTTTACTGTTCCAAATCTAAAGCAAATTTTTCAGTTACTCGAAAAGTTTAGAAAATTTTTACAACAGATAAAAGCTAAGCAGATCTTTAAAAAATAGACTATCCCTAAAGCAGGAGTAAGTCAAATTTATATCATATATATTATAAAGCCACAACGATAAAAATCATGGTATTAGGGCACAAAGGTGAAAGGAGCTCAAACAACAGTAGTCCCCTGTTATGGATGTTTAGTTCATAATAGAAGCGGCATCATAAAAAAGTAGAAAAAGGAGAATTCATAACAATTTCATTCTAAGTCACATTTCCTCATGTAAATTTTTCTTGGTTTTAGTCAAATTTACAAAGATAAAGCTGTAACATTATTTTAAAATCTATTTTTAGGGCCGAAGATTTAGCTCAGTAGATTTGCCACCTGCTGCGAAAGCTCAAGGACCCAAGTTCCATCCCCGGTACTCCCCCCCAAAAAATCTGTTTAAACTTTTGTGTTAATAAAACAATTATCTGACTGATTTCCTTTGTGTCACTTTTATACAATGAAAAAGGCTACTTCAGAAACCTATGACAGTTCCACCTTTTGAATCTTTTCTTTGTTTTTATCTAAAATAAGGTTTGTCACTTCAATGATATTTTCCCTATACCATTTAAAAGATCTTTTACATGGAGGAAAGAAACAATAGTCAAGATGAAAAACAAAAAGAAAGAAACCAAATACTTTGTTTTACACAGAACCTTAAAATGTAAAGTAGAACCTGAAGTGATAGTGTATTTTTTTTACATAGGCTATAACTTAAGTTTATTATGCATGAAATTTGTAGCACATCATACATTTTTTTACATCACAGATTCAATGTTAGAAAAACTCAGACATGATAAAGCTGAGATGTGACAAGAACAATGTAATAGACACAGTAAGAAAACAAATGGAAACAGCATATGAAAAATTAACCCCCAATTTAAAAGATTTCCTAGACTGGAACATAAAAAACATCTTTTAGACAGGATTTGGTCAGTAATTGGTCAGAATTCATTCAATTTCAGTTAAAATGTCAGTTTCACTGCAGTTCAAATAAAAGGTAAATGTACGCAATATATAAAATGATATCATTTCTATCCTAATACCACTAAATATATACTTGGAGCATGGAGACTAGAATATTGGTGTTAGGTTTATACAGTTATGTTTTCTTTCTAAATGCGGAAAACTAAAGAGAGGTCACTAAGAAACAAGTGGCAAATTTCAAAATTGCTTAATATTTGTGATAACTACTGACTGAATTGGTATGATATCCAGATGAAATTCAGACTCAGGATGCAAAGTTAAAATAATTACAAACCATTTTACATTTATGTATACTTTGCTATTTATAAAGTATACACATAAGCAATATGTATATAAAACAAAATAGCACAAAAATATTCTAAAATGGAATTAGTTGGATATTTACACAATTCAAAATCTTTATTTTCATCCTCATTCATGGTTGAAAAATACATTCCTCACGAATTCTTTTAAACATAAAATTAGTGGTAGTTGTAGCAAAAGACAGAAAATGAAAAGGAAAAATAATTTTTTGACCATAAAAGGAGCTAGAATAGTTTTAGATTTTCATAAAACCAATTTTCCCTCAGACACAAAGCTAAATTTAGTACCTGAAATTCCAGTATCAGCTCATTACTATATTTTAAATATGCAGTAAAGTATGAACATCAGACAAATGTCTGATTGTTCTTAGATAATCTAAGGAAAAAGTACTTTAGGTTTACAAAATGTTTAATGTCAATAAGTAATCTAATTCAACTTATTTATATGTAATTAAACTTTTGTTTTATAAATTTTGCTATGAATTGTGTGTTGGACAAAAGCAATATGATAATTCCACATCTGTTCCTACTCACGATTAGAAAAAACAAAACAAAAAAACAGCTAAAAGGGGCTACCAAAAAAAATTTCTAAATATACCTAACATTATATATACATATGAAGTATACTGATAATGCCCAAGAGTCATTAAAATATCAAAAGATTAAATAAAAATATTAATAGACATTATACTTACTGAAGTATCAGAGTAACCAGTCGAATAGCTTCTACAGCAACATCATATTCTTTATCAAGTGTCATTGATACAATGCGATCCTGAAAAAAAATTATGCAACAAACCATGACCACAACTAAGCCATGAGAGAGTTACGGCAATATATTCTCAGGCACACATGTACCAATAACGACAGGTTAAATGGAAAGATTTCTTCTTGAAACTGTGTTATCACAGTTGTACTTATATAAAAAGGGTATTATTAATGTTTGTAATGTAAAATCTTTCTCATCAACTGACATTCCTTAAACAATAAGAAAACCTTTAGTTAAAAAAGTAATACTTTTATAAAAAACCTATATAAAAATAATCTATTTTACACAAGAAAGCCTTCTACAGCCAAGAAATAAGGACTCATGTTGGGTATATATGTTGTAAAGCAGAGATTAATTCATCCAGGTAATATGAGTTTATTTAAGAGTATGTAGTAAGGAATAGAAAGCAAATACTTGTTTATTCATTTATTTTTGTTACTGGGGATTGAACTCAGGTCCTTGTGCTTGCAAGGCAAGCAGCGGAACCACTGAGCTAAATCCCCAGCCCAAATATTTGTTATGTAATATGATTTGTTAAACCAACTGTATCTACCATTTATGAAATGAAAAATAAAATAAGCTCACCATTTTTGATGCTTACCTTGAATCGGTTAGTGAACAGCTCCAATTTGGGGAATAATTCTCTATTGGTATATAGGCTCTGTAGGGCTTTCAAACACTTTAGCCTGACTTCCCCTTGCTTTAGAAATACAAATAAAAACAAAGAAAATAGTTAATTCCATGCCACATTAAAAAAAAATTGAAGTCTCTGAGTAATATAAATTTCAGCTTAATCATTTATCTTATTTCATACTGTAACTCAATATAGGAAAAGACTGAGCAATTATCTGTGGTGGACTTAAATTTAATTGAAAATACACTGAAAATCTCTTCATTTTTGAGAGTAGGCTAAACCCTTTTCAAACTTTGGTATCAACTGTGACCACAGAGTAACATCAACATTATCTTGTGAGAAAAGGTTATGCTCATTTATTCTGTCTATAACTGTGGAATAATCTAGTGAAAAACTTCATTTTATATTAAAGAATCATCATTCATTAATTCAATAAACATTTACTGGACACCTTTTATATTTCAAAGAGAGCAGTTATAAAAACATAATGAAATATTTAAAATACACATAAAATGATACAGTGTAATGAGGTGCTATTTACTAGCAGAATGTCGTTAATGAAGTCATTAACCTGAAGTAAAGGATGATGTAATCAAAGTACATTTAGGATCATCTAGATATCTAAACACTGGTCTCAAAAAAACCAAGGGAGATTGAAATTTCTATGCTCCAAAAGTAATGTGCGATATAGTAGGAATTCAAGTTCTAGAATCAGAAAACACTAGATTTTATTTCCAATTTTATAGTCTATTAAATGCATGTGAGATGGCAAGTATATTAATCACTAATAATAAGACTCAAAATTATAAAGTTTTTGTAGGGATAAAATGCATGGGTATGCTGTTACAAGTTTTTTGGTTTTTTTTTTTTTTTTTGGTACCGGGGATCGAACTTGGGGCCTTGCACTTGCGCAGCAGGCAGCGAAACCACTGAGCTAAATCCCGGGCCCATGTTACAAGTTTTAATAACTGATTCTGGGCAACAATTTGCTACATTTACAGATTTCTTCCATGGCCAGTACTGAGCTGCCAATGAAATATTAAGCTGATTTGTGAAAAGATTTATATAATCACTCCCTTGAAAGCTGATTCAAGTCACTTCTAGCATTTTACTGAATAAATCTCTAGCACACAGGGGGAATCTAAAGTATCTGTGACAGATGCTGTTGATGCCCAACCCCAAAGTCCTTTACTCCACTATGCTTCAGCCTCAGCCTCAGCCTGCATTGCCAGCTAATGATTAATATTTCCACAGTTCTCTGGAGAACTTACCATGATTGACAAGTACCTCTGTATACTAAGATTCCTAAGTGATATGTTCCACCTGTTTTCTCCTATCCATGCTACAATACTCTCTTCTCCATCAAGCTGATGTCCATTACCAGTGTAGAAATTTAAAACAACCCAATCTTCATGTCTTTGGGCACAAAACATCTGAGATGGAATTTACTCTCTAAAGCTCCATGTGAAACTAGGCAGAGACTAGACTTCTCATGAAATCACCCTTTTGTTAGTGTTTCTTGCTATATCATACTTTCCTCACTTTCTTACAGGCCTGAGTGCATACCTCCTAGAGTCATACTACTGCAAAATGTTTTGGTCATCTGGGAACTGCTTAATACAATGGCCCTATAAGATAATAATGAAGTTGAAAATATTCCTATTGTGTAGGGACACTGCACCCACTCTAAGTCACGGTTCAGTGTATTGCTCATGTGTTTGTGTTGATGCTGGTATAAACAAACTGTGTACATAGTTATACAGACTATGTAATATTTGATAATAACTATGTTACTAGCTTGTTTCTACTCTACTTCTAAAGCATTATTTCAGAATACACACCTACTTACAAAGAAAAAAGTGTAGTATTAAACAATGCTATGTTAAATTGGCAGCAGCCTCATATATCTTGTGTTTACCTTGTTTCAACTTTACATCAAGAGGCTACGTCCAGTGACCAGCTTATAACATCAAGATCAGATGGTCTAATGATGCATTTCTCAGAATGTATCCCTGTTGTTAAATAATGCACAAATATATACTGCTAGCACAAAAATCTCTGACTCAAGTTTGGCTTCTAGGGAATATGACACCTAAGACAGTTGGTGCCAAGTAGACTTCTACAATGAGATATTGAGGTTGGATTAATGAGAGAAATGCAAAGGGATAGGTGACGTACTGCCAATTCTTTTTTTTTTTTTTGTACCGGGGATCGAACTCGGGATCTTGCACTTGCGAGGCAGGCGCTAGAACCACTGAGCTAAATTCCCCAGCCTTCCAATTCTTTACATAGGATAGCAGTGTTATTGGCTAGGATTTTCACCTATGGGTGATGAGGGAGGTACACTAGTTTGTACAACCTTCAGACATCTGAGAAACAGAGTGAATAATAACTACAAAGACCAGAATTGAGTGGTTTCTGCTAAGTGTCACTGAGATCTCAAAGGAAAATGATAGGCTCAGGTCATCTGATTGCTAGCTCAAAGCAAGCATTTCTTTTCTGGCAAAATTTAAAGAGCCTTGTTAGAGATAGAAAACTGAATACACTGAAAACCAGGCCTAATACTCAACTGTACAAATGGTAGAATTTAAAAGATTCTTCAATCAAAGCAACTCTTCTATGGTATATTTAGGGCTATGATAGAAAAGAAGTGAGATATAAAGGAAATCTGGTTATATACAAATGAGAACCTTGAACTCTTAGTTTTCTCAATTTGTGGGCTTGAAAAAAATGGATCGTGTAATGCCTGTTTCTTTCCCAACCTGCCTTTAGCTGAAAGATTATGTGGAGGTCTCAGCTGAGGCAGTTATCTTAAGGACAATGCCAGCAGTCTTCAGCACTATCCATACAGATCTTCCACTAGACTAAGGTCAAACCTCAGCAACAGACCAAATTTGGCCCCCAGTAAAGATGGATATAAAAATGCTAGAATACTAGCGATAAGGTAGCATCACCTAACCATCAGATGCAACGGAGGCATCCTATGGTTTGTACATCATTTTTATCCCACAGCTTCATGTGGTAGAAGTTTAGTCCCTGATATAACAGTATATATTAAAAGGCAGTGGGATTTTAAAAAGGTGGAGCAGATAGGGAAGTGGCTTGGCCATGGCTGTCCTAGAAAGAATAAATTAGTTCCTGAGTGGGTTGTTATAAAAGAGTTCGGGGGAGGGGGGCTCTCCTTGTTGTCTTGCATCTTCTCTCATCAGGTAAGCTCTCATACTCTCCCATTCTTTTTTTTTTTTTGGTACCGGGGATTGAACTCGGGTACTTGTGCTTGTGAGGCAGGTGGTGGAACCACTGAGCTAAATCCCCGGCCTACTCTCCCATTCTTGTAACGCCATTTGCCATATTGTGACATAGCCAGAAGGTCCTCACCAGGGTTATTAGATAGGGCTCCTGATCTTGGACTTTCGGCCTCTAAAATGTAAGCTAAGTAAACTTCAGGTATTATTACAGCAACACAAAATGGACTGAGATAAAGAGAAAGTATCAAGGCTTGAGAGCCAGCCAATGGAGTGTTATGAACTGTCTCACAGGACATGGTATTACAAGAAGCAAGACAGGTAGAAAACTAATACAAGTATGATGTAACATAAATAATGAATAGAAATCAACAATGGATAAACAAAAGGCTGAGAACATTCATCTCACTATAAAGCTATAATGCCTGATCTAGGATAGCTTGACTGGCTTTACTCCAAATACAGCCTGGAAACTATGGCCCAAGAAATGAAATCATTCCATTAAGTTCACAGAGTAAAGACCACAGACAGATCTGCATATGGTGGTACACAACTGTAATCTCAGCACTTGGGAGGCTGAGGCAAGATGATCACCTCAAGTTCATGGCCAGCATGGACTACATACATGTTCTGAACTCAAGGACAGCTTGAACTACATACATTGAGAGACTCTGTCTCAAAAAACAAAGTAAAACAGCAACAACAACAACCTCCAAAATATAGACAGAACAAGGAAACAAACTGTGTTTTATTTTCACATTGTCCAGTGATAAGTCCCAATTAAGCATCTTTCCTCCCAAGTCTTGGTTATTCACCCTGTAAATGTATCTGGCCCACATTATTGCTACTTCTAAACAATTAAATAAGGTGGCATCCATGAAAATATTTTTTTAAAACTACAAAAAAACCTTACAATAACTATGAAAAACTCAAATATCTGCTTGGCAATTGCTAGACTTTGGGGATTTACAACTCTCTAAAGCTATTATAGTACCCTAAATACTACATAACTCCTAAATACAAAAAAATCTTATCCAAATTTGAATGCTTTTCAACATAGCATCTAATCCATATTAGCTGTTCAATGAATATTTGTGAACAAGTAATATATAAATATAATAAAACAGGGAAAAGAAACAAATATACTGATTTCTTGGGGTGGGGAGAGCATTGTGTATACTGTCAGATTCTTTATTCACATTTGTGCAAAATTACATTGCAAAAAACACTAGGTGCTACAGAAAGTATTACATAACACAATGGTAAGTATGATTTCATATTGAGGTGTATCTTTAATAACAATAAGTTAGGACAATAATTTAGGCTGCTAGGAGAATTTTAAATGGCAACACTGTGAAAGAGTTAAAGTGAACCAAATTCAGGTGGGCTGTCAAGGAATGGATGGGTTAGTATGCAGCAGGGGTAAAGGGAGCAGAGAGTAATAGTCATCTTGATGAGGGATGGGAGCGGTAAAGCTAAAAAAGCTTTTTGGTTAGCTTAAGAGAAATAGGATACAGGATGAGTCAATAAAAAGAGGAGAAAAAAAGAGTTCTAAGATCCTGTCTAAATAACACAATGATTTTGATATGAGGAATTAAGCACATATTAGAAAACATAAATAGAACTGTCCACACAAGGAAGTATAGTTCGGAAGTAGCTTGTCCCTGATAAAAACTTAAGCTGAGGGTTGGTCTCCAGTGGGATGTTGTTGAGAAGTTGCAGGCTTTTAAGGGGTGTTTGAGCCAAAGCAGTTCTGCCCCTATGAATGGATGAATGTTTTTCTTCCAGGAATGGGTTAGCCATTGTGGAAGCTTGGTTCCCTTTTCCCCTCCTGCACGTACATACTTCCATAAGATAAGTAGATGTTGAGGCAACTGTGAGCCAAAATAACCTCTTTCATTATAAATTACTCGTTCTCAGGTATTTCATATAGCAACAGAAAACAGATTAAGAATCAAGGTAAAAGCAAAAACAGTACCAAGAAGTACAAATGAAATGCAATGCACAGAGAAAGGCAATCAGGGTCACCAGTGTAAATCCAAAAAGATTAAGATATTTAGCTAAACACCTAGAAACTACTACTGCTAAATTTTAATTAGGCATGTTCTATATCATCCTTCTGGGGAGAACCAAAATGAGCTGTTAAAGACTAAAAATCATATGTAAAACTTTTGTCTTATTTAGGAGGATAGACAAGGTTATAACCCTTAACATTCTACATCAGGATAAAAGTTTTATCAGCTTATTTGAAAGAGGCACAGGATGAATCCAGAGATAGAAGCCATAGCCTAGAGAGAGTGTGATAGAGTGTGATTTCAATCAGATAACTAAAACAAGAGAAAGAAAATAAAGGGGGGTGGAATACAGTGAGAATGACAAAAGTTTAGAAGAGATTATTTAATACTTATGTCTTTTTCCTAAACAAAGTAACTGGAGATGATAGGAAAGGTTTAAGAAACTATTTCAATGAATATAGTACAAGGGCAATCTATTTCATCCTTTATCTAAAGACTGGATTTCTGCAAAACAATTTAGTGACTTTTAAAAAACTGATGGCTACTTTTTGGTAAGCCACCTCAAATCAGTGTTTTTTCCCCAAAATTTGATCTGCATATGAGGTTTTGTTAAAACTGGTGACTGCTATATGAATTCAGATTAATACAAGGTGGGTGAACAACAACTAGTAGGGAATAAAGAAGCATGATACTTTAAAGCAATTCCTAATAAGAACTTTCTTGTTGAATTTTGGAGGGTATATACATGCTTGAGGGTACATTGTATAATTCCATATTTTCTCACATTGAATCTAATTAAATCAACCTGAGATAGGTTTAAGTGTAAAGGTCCAGATCATGTGGGATTTAATAACAGAAACATGGACTATAGCTTTATCTTTATTACTGAAAAGGAAAGGATATAAATTGTTAGGGAAGATTCAGATTCAGGAAAAAAATCAGATTTTAAATTAGATGAAGTGTTGGGGAAAGAAAAGAATCTTTTTAAAATCACAAATTAAAAACATTAAACTTAAGTTACCAACTTGTGATTTTTCTATACTATGAACTCATAGCAAAAGTAGCCTATAAAATTCCTATGCAGTCTTTAATTATACTTTATGTAATTATGTGGTCTTTTCGAAAACAAATTTTTAAACTTTATTACATAACAAAATATCAGATATATTTCTATAGACCTTTATTTCCATGTAAAATATTTATACTCATATATTATGCTTACATAACATTTTACCATGTAGGATTACCATAATTTTATACTCAGAGTTTTGGTATTTTTCTTCATTCTGTAATTGGATACTAATATTTTTTTTTGGTACCAAGGATCGAATGTGGGACCTTGTGCTTTCAAGGCAGGCAGCGGAACCACTGAGTTAAATCCTCGGCTAGTTTTTGTTTTAATATAATTAGGAACACATTTAACAGTTATTTGTTTAAAGATATAAAGTATAGTAAGGTTTGCATATTAAAGCAAATGAGCTTGCAGAAGTAGAACACTAGAAGACTATCCATATTTTATTTTATTTTATTGTACATTAAAAATTGTAGTTTAAAAATAAGTTTTATTAGTGCACATATGCAGTACATGAAATAGGCAGTATATGTACATAACACATCTTCATTCTTTTTTATTCCCCTTCCCCTCCCCAACTCTACATTCTTTCCCTGTTTTTATTATCATCATTATTTTTAGTTCATGTTTATAGCATACTGTATAGTGTTTACAGGATTCATCGTATTTGATATGTGTACATGACACATCTTAAATCTTTTTGCATCTTCTCTTCTCACCCTCAAAATATATGTATATTTTTTGTACCGGGGATCAAACTCGGGTCCTTGCACTTGCGAGCAAGTGGCGCACCCTCAAAATATTTTTGAGAATACTTAGTGTAATCATGTTTTAAAAGTATACCATGCATGGCACTGTGTAATTCCAGCATTCTGAGTGGATGCAACAAGTGGATTGAGCCCAGCCTGGGGAACTGAGACTTACAGAGACCTTGTCTCAAAATAAAATGTAAAAAAAGGGGCTGGGAATGTAGCTCAGTATGAAGCCCTTGGGTTCAATCCTCAGTACCACAAGGGAAAAGAAAAAAAGGTAAATGCTTTACATGCTGATAAGACAGAGAAAATAAGCTTTACATCATTATCAACTCTATCTTTAAAAGTCTAAGAATAGAACTGCATTTTAGAAAATAAAGTAGCTTCTGATATCTATGACACTTTAAACAATTCAAAGTGAATGTAACAAATTAAAATTGTTATACAGTTTCTATATTTTTAAATATCTGGCAGTTCCATTTATACAATGTCAGGTCTTTTCTTTATAACAACTCTAGTAATTTATCATTCTTATCCTTGGTTATTTTGAATGTTAATTATTCAGGAGTTAATGATCTGAGATTCCTTTTAAAGTCAGATCCTTGTCTATAATGCTAGAGGTAGAAACAGATTTTTAGCCGGGGATTTAGCTCAGTTGGTCCGCTGCCTGCCTTGCAAGCACAAGCTCTCAAGTTCAATCCCCAATACCAAAAAAAAAAAAGAAACAGATTTTTAGATCAAATATTCTAGACTTCAATAAATCTATTCAATTAATAAAACTGATATGACCCTAGAAAAATCTAAACAAGAAAGTTTATTTATTTTTATTATATTATGAGAAACAAATCTTCTTTTATTCCAAATTAGAAAGTGACTAAAATTATAATTTCTCGGGATACTTATATGTAATGTTTTATGAGTTCAGATATATCAATCTTGAGTTAAGACAGCACTACACCTAAGTAACAGAGGGACACATGGATCAAAGTGTCAGTTTCATCATGACCATTAAATAAACAATTAAGCTTTATGAGAGCTTTACAATTATTGTTTCATCATCTCAAATTTCACATTATCACAACTCTTAAAAATTCACCTATTATAATTTTGATTCCTAGCATACTGGTATTAAGACAAGTATACCTTCCTTCAAAGTTTAAAAGACAATAACTTACCCTGTCATGAAGAGTCCAGCCAACATATTTTAGGTAACTGTCATTTAGGAAGGCATCACTATACATTTTCATCCATACTCCAATCTCTTCAATACAAATGGCTCTAATCTCAGCAATAGCATCACTTGTTGGGTGATAGGGAGAAAAGAAACCTCTGATTAATATCCAAAGTTTTAAGGTATTTGCAAACAGCAAGGATAAATATTTGTTTCTTTTTTTTTTTTTTGGTACCAGGGATCAAACTCAGGACCTTGCGCTTGCAAGGCAGGCAGTAGCACCCCTGAGCCAAATCACTGGCCCTATCTGTTTCATTTTAAGATAGAGTCCACTGTGTAGTCCAGGCTGGCCATGAACTCACAATCCTCCTGCCTTACCCCACTAAGTACTTCATTACAGGCATGAGTCTTTTATCTTTATTTTTTTAGGCCGAAGAATGGGGAAAAATAATGTACTTTTGCTAAAATGGGAACAATCTTGTTGACTGTTCTGTGAAGTGGTAGCAGAACAACCCCAAATGTTAGGATTTTGGCTCCCTGCCCAGACAGCTCTTCAGCTTGCTATAAGCATCTGATGCAATCCTATATTTAAGATCTCTGAATCATGAGCAAATAAAATGCTGATACTTTTTTTTTTTTTTTGGTACCAGGGATTGAACTCAGGATCTTGCGCTTGCGAGGCAGGCGGAGGTACCACTGAGCTAAATCCATGGCCCAATGCTGATACTTTTAACTCATTTTTTACAAGGTTATTATCCCTAAATTTAAAAAAACATAAGTTAACATAATTTAATTTTTAACTCTCCAACTTATACAAGGCAATAATACATGGCAATAATCTGTCAAGTTTAGTTGGAATTTTATTATTAAGGCACTTTGTATCTCTTTGGTGACAAAAAGAGTGTTGGAATTCAAATATTTCATTCTCTGCTCTTGTAAATCAATTTCTTCTATTCTCCTATAACATAAAAGTCATACTACCGACTACAATATTTAGTTTTTCTACTTTCTGATTATATTTATTTCTCATAGAAAGGTCCTACAGTATAGGCTTAACAGTACAGGATCCACAGAAAGTCATCATGAATTCAAATCTTGGTCCTGCTATTTACTAGACATGACTTTATTCTTTCTTAGGTTTCCTTAGCTATAAAATAGTGAAAATTACAGGACCTAGCTTACAGACATACTGTGGGAATAAAGTTACTTAATACAAGTAAAATACTTAGAATTGCAACTGGTACTTACTAAGCTTACCATACATGTTAGCTCTTACACTCTCTGAGTTTTATCAATCTAAACATAGACAGACAATATAGTATATAAAGTAGATTTACTATAACTATGAGATGATGTTCCTAGACCTTTTTAATACAAAATATGAAGGGGTCTGGGATATTTTTTTCTTAATATGCAAGTTTTTAGACATAAAAGTATAGAAACAATAGAATGAATAACTGTGTGTCCACTGCTCAGTTAAAAAGTAAAATACAATGGAGAAGACTTCTTATACACTTCTTGCCAATTCATCTCAGTCCCTAAGAGTAAATTTAGCAGTTTTAACTTCATATGTATTGCTTTATACAATTAAAAAGTTCACATAAATATTCTGTAGGTATAATTCTCCAATTTACTTTTTTCACAAACCATTTTGCAATTTATATATATATTGATAGTTTTACTATACTATCTTAAACTCATATTCATTGTTCATGTCTATGAATACATTACAAATTATTTATACATCATCTCACTGTAGAACATTTAGGGGTTTTATTAACAATGATGTCTTGGCCAGGGATTTAGCTCAGTGGTTTCGCTGCCTGCTGCGCAAGCACAAGGACTGGAGTTCGATCCCCAGTAACAAAAAAAACAATGATGTCTTTAACAACTCTGGATATGCATATGCATGAGTTTATCTACAGCAGTGTTTTTCAAGCAATGTATTACTACCCAGTAGCACAATACGAAACAGTGAGTAGGAACAAATACATTAAAGTACATAGGATACAAGTACACAGGATAAAAAAATATGAAAGCACTCTACTTCTTTGTTATGGTAAAGATCTTAAGGTTTGCCCCAAAGGGCCATATGCTAGAGGCATGGTCGACAGCCTGTGGCAGTACCTTTAGGAGGTAAAGGCTACTGGAAGGAACTTAAGTCACTGGGGCATGTCTGTGGAGGATCCAAGTCTTTTCCTCTTTTTCCCTTCCCAACTGTCATGAAGTAAACAGTCTCTTTTCTGTATACTTCCCATCATGATGTACTGCCTCACCATTTGTCAAAGGCAACAAGGCCAAGTGAAGAGGGAAGGAAAACTTTGAAACCATGATCCAAAATAAGTCTTTACTGACTTTAAGCTATTTGTCCTAAAAGTTGTGATGGAAATTTGATTAACATAATATGGTTAGTAATCTCCCTTGAGACTACTGTGTACTCACTGTAAGATATAGTCAACATATCTGTCAATGTTTTCTCATACCCAGAAGTGAAATTATTGGATGAGAAGAAATCTGTATCTTCAACTTTATCATACACTTAAAAATTTCTTAAATCAGTACTTCACATCCTTGTTAGACACTTGGTTTTATCCTATTTGATATACATTTCCATCTCTAAATGCTGCAGGCTTATATACTTTATTGTATTGTGACTATATAAATAAAAACAAATGGTAAAGAAAAAAATCTCACTCATCAAATACCAAAATTATTCATTTTAGCTCTGTCAGTACTACCAAGTAGTAATGTCCCCATCAGTAATCCATTAGACTATTTTGCTGTACTATCCTTGTCAAAGTCAAGCCCAGGCAGACTGGCGATTCCAGGTACTCAGGAGTCATGGTCAGAAGGATTACAAGTTGGAGGCCAGCCTGGGCCACTACTGAGACCCTGTCTCTGTCTCAAAATAAAATAAAAAGAAATGTGGATGTAGCTCAGTGCAGCATCTGTCTAGCATTTAAAAGGTCCTGGATTCAAACCTGAGTACTGCAAAACAAAATAATACAAAACAGTACAAATAAATCAGGCTAAGTTTTTTATTGCACAACTTCATGGTAGTAGTGTGAGGTAAAAATTGGAAAGTACAATATAATGATTACAACTATAATGAGCACTACAATGTACTTAGTATTCTATCACATTTAGGTTAATTTGTAAAATTACCAATGATATTAAGATTGTGGTTGGCTATTTCCATAGGTCAGAGAATATAAAGGTTTAGATTCATTTCAGTGGGGAAATCTTTCTTAAAACATTTTTTTACAGCTACCTCTACCTCTACACCTAATTTCTACGCATCACACCCTTCAGCAGCTCTGTGGATTGAACCATGCTACAGTATATCCCTATCCTCTAATAACATTTTTGTCTTACCTATTAAGACTCCTAAACAGCTTATATCCTTAGAGCACAGTTTCCCTGTATGCACTGGCAATATTTTGATAGAAAATATTTTCTGAGAATCTCAGTTCTAGTCATATCAGATGCCAGTTTGATCCTTTTTACATTAACTAAAACAAAAGGGCCTTTTATAGATTAATCATTTTTTATATATGACCATATTATGTAATCACAAACCAGAGAGTAAAATTAAAATTCTTTATTGGTAGTTTTAAAGTATGCCTACAAATTCATTTATTTCCAGAACCTATACGTCAATAAGATGGACAACACAGAAGAAATGGACAGATTCCTAGATACATATGAATTACCAAAGTTGAACGAAGAAGACCTAA